>CM032454.1:146836012-147056012 GCA_019049505.1 Pachyrhynchus sulphureomaculatus | reverse complement strand
CGACGAGCGGTACTAAAAATATATTAACCTCTACCACACTGTCGTGACACATAATTTTTAGTATTTCTTCTTACATGAGATAAATTATTAAACGTAATGCACTCGTGACAATTTTCGCTCAATCCACACTTTATGAAGAATACTCTAGAATTTTTTCAAAATTTTTTGATCAGTATTTTTCGAGAAGTGTGTGGGGATAGAGATTTTTGGCCATTTTTTAAAAATAATACAAAGAAATGTGTACGCAACTATTACATCATTTATATATATATATATATATATATATATATATATATATATATATATATATATATATATATATATATATATATATATACATATATATACATAACACATGGGCTGAAAAGTCCCGGGCCTAACAAAGAAAACACGGTTTTTTTGGTTCAAAATTAGCTTTATTCATCAACGTAATCTCCATCAAGAGCAACGCAATCATTCCAGCGCCGCTCTAACAATGGCCAAACACTGCTCAGAATCATCAACACGTTCTTGTTTTTGATAAACAGTGAGCAAACGCGGCACCCACTTTGAACAGAGCTTTCTCATAGTCAAATGCTCATGCAATATAAAGCCAACACGTTCTTTTGATATCTTTACGATGTCAGCTAACTCACGCAACTTCACTTTTCGATCATTCAAAACGATTTTATGGATTTTTTTGATGTTTTCTGGTGTTACCGCCTCATTTGGACGTCCACTGCGTTCTGCATCATCGGTGTCTCTACGACCACGTTTGAAGTCAGCAAACCAACGTTTTATTGTTGTTTCTGATGGAGCGGAGTCCCCATAACACTTTTCAAGCCATTGCTTCGCTTGAACGGTATTTTTTCCCATCAAGAAGCAGTGTAAAATTAAAACACGAAATTGTTTTTGAAAATAACAAAAGTAGCGTCACTCTTAGCACAATAACTCACAAACTAATGAATAGAATATCATGAAATTTTAACAGCTGTCTTTTGAAGGTTATATTAACTGAAAAAAAGGTGACTGCAATAAAACTAGCGCCATCTATGTGTTAGGCCCGGGACTTTTCAGCCCATGTGTTATATATATACATATATATACATATATATATATATATATATATATATATATATATATATATATATATATATATATATATATATATATATAGAGCTTTCATTAGACACCCCACTTGATGACCAGGTAGTTTTTTTTTTACTTCCGATTTCACTATTCAAAACTAACCCCTTAAGTCAAAATTTAACTTTCAAAACTTTGTGCGAAATTTCAAATTCATATGTGAAATCGTTTCGGAGAAAATCGGGCGTGACAGACGAACAAATAGACATCGAAGTCATCCCATCCCATAAGTGCTCCGTATGAAACACTAAAAGTAAACTAATTTACTCGTTTGTGATACAATACTCAACTAAGTTATTTTTTCAGCATTGCGGGTTTTTCAATATATAGACAACATATTATGAATGCAGTAGTTAAAAAAGGAATAGATAATAATAACCGGTCAAGTGCAAATTGGACTTGCGCAATTAGTGTTCCGTAGTTGATTGCTTTTAAAATAAAAATTTTCGTTACGGTCCTATAAACTGATCAGTAACTTCACAAAACATATCCCAAATGAGTTTTCAACAAAGTTTTTTTCTGATCTTTCGTGAAAACTGATGACCTTGAAATTTTTTTTTTTTTTTTTATACCAGATAAATTATTATAGGTAATGCATTCGTCATAATTACTTTCAAACTGCACGTCTCTGATGAGGCCATCAATTCCTATATTAGTGCCAAATTTCAACTTTCCATGTCAAATAGTTTCGGAGAAAATCGGGTATGGATAGACAGACACCGAAGTGATCTTATAAGTGTTCCGTATGGAATACTAAGAGGTCGAGATTCAGGGATTGCAATTGCAATTATTTTTTGGTTTTTATTATTTATTTTTAACACTTTTAAACATAATCAAATTTGTGGAGTACGTACAGAATTTTTCTATTACCATTGGTTATAATGTAAAGAAAATTTTTTATCCTGTGACTCTTCTTAACTTTTTGTGTTACCCCCTTTATTATGTCTTTTAACTTTTTGTTTTTTTGCACTTTTTTATATCTTAAGCAATTCAAAAGATATTTGAGAAAATACTTCCGCACTCATGGTAATATTTTGTTCTTATTTTTATCTGTAAAATCTACATCTAAATTTTTTTAAATGATTTCTGAAATACTGTGAATAACAAGAAGTCAAAAATCCATTCAAAACTTTTAGGTCGACGAGTCGTTTTACCTTGCGGTTGTACCTGTATATATTAGATTATTGATAAACGATTATTTTTTGTCAATTATTATTCATTTTGTCGAGCTTTCCAATTTTTGTGACACTTTCAAGTCTACTTGCAGCTTAAAAACTGATTTAGTGTTGACAATTATGCTTCAACCCTATAAACAAATCTTATCGTAAAGCAAATGACATTAGTAATCTTACAGTTTACCTCTTACCTATCAGGTAAAATTCAGATCTTTAAGACAAGATTGTGGACCGACACCTCGGTAAAGAGTGCTGGAGGTGTTATAGAATAGAACAGAAAAAACCAGATAGAAATGATGGTAACTTACACCTAGTTTCTACTTCCCAAGTTTTATTATTCCTTTAATAAATAACAACTTACAGTCATGGATGCCAAATACATGCTAGTCTGCCGTTTGAGTTCTTCCTTCTTAACACCTCGAAAAGGATTTCTTTGTAAGGACCTTCTTCGTACTTGGTAAGCGAATTTTGAAGGCCCGATTCCATTAAGAGCCATTTCAGATGAACTTCCACGCATCATTTTGAACACTTTGAGAATACAACACTACTTTACATGAAATTTTAATAATTTGATTTATTGTTTATTTGTTGCAGCTATGATATTGGTTTGCTGGTCCAGTCGATGTGTAATCTATTAGATTGCTTGCTCAATTTCTACGTCATTTTTGGACAATATTTATTTGGTCCACATCAGAAAATTTTAGCAAATAAGATTTTTTACTAATACAGTGCGTTTCAGAAAACTAGTTGATAACTATTTACACTATCTAGATACACAAAAAAATTCTATTAAGAAAACTGAAAGACTAGGTCGATAAGGGTAATTTTAGTCCATTATACAGTCTGTCAAGTAAGACGTGACGGCTCGTATTCTTGAAAAAAAATATGAATTGATTTGCCATCAATTCTTTGGTGTGCTAACAACGGCGCAATTACCTTAATAATGTTGGCCAATCGCCTCCTGCATCAATAATCGCCTGGCATCGTTCGAGGCATGCTGTTGACGAGATTTTCTGCATACACTGCAAATTTTTCAAATCCTGCGAGACCACTGAGTCAAAGTAATCAGAGTCTTTGCTCAGAGCTTTCTCTTTACAAGAGGTCGCCACAAGGACCTCTAAGGAAACTCGACAGAAATAAGCAAAACCTTTCAGATACGCTTAGAAATAAAGCAATTATTTGGGAAGTTTCTGAGTTAACAAAATGGATTTAGTATTCGAAATGTTTTATGTTGCCTTACGACTATTTATATGTTTTTTTTTTCTAAAATTTATTCTGTTGTATTTTTGGAGTAATTTAAAAAAAAAAAGCATAAGCGATAGAAATTGAAACTGAATATGATCTTAGGGCTTTTCAAAGTTTCATCGTGACCATATACAATTTTTCTCAAATTGCGCTGACCCTGATTAATGAAATGAAACTTTTTTATTTTTACATATGTACCTAAATGAACTTAAAAGTACATTAGTGATTACAAAATAACCTCGTGCCGTCGCTATTTCCCAGAATATTCTTACAAATTATTGATCTAAAAGCAACGAATACACTGTTGCCAAATAGTATATATATATATATATATATATATATATATATATATATATATATATATATATATATATATTTATATATTTGTATATATATATTTATATATATATATATATATATATATATATATATATATATATATATATATATATATATATATATACTACCATTCTACAAGACGAACACCTACAAGTTAGTTATCAGGGACCCTACAAGAAAGCTATCTTGAAAAAATAATTCCAACAGAGAAAACGATACACAAGGCCAAAATAAAAACGCTGCAAAACCTAGAAAAACATCTGTCAAAGATCATGCAACCAACCATCGAAAGTGCCGATTCATACATCAAAAACCCGAACACCCTCACGAACATAATCAGAGAGATTCAACTAGAGGAAAATGATATTCTGGAAGTCTAGATGTTGTTTCACTTTATTCGAGTATTCCAGTGGCTAAAGCACCAGAAAAAATAGCAATGAACGAGGATTTTCCAGCTCATGTTATAAAACTATCGGAATACTGTTTAAACCTACGTTGTCTTCAAAAGTCAGATATATAAACAAACAGATGGAGCGCCCATGGGAGCTTCCCTTTCACCCCGTAACAGCCAATCTCTGTAGGATGTATTTTGAAACAGAGGCCCTTAAAAACTCACTACTCAATCCCAAACTCTGGAAACGATATGTTGATGACATCTTTATAATTTAGCCCCATGGACGAAATGAATTAGACAACTTCCTGACCTATTTAGAGAGAATTCACCGCCGAATACAGTTGACTTTGGAACTAGAAGAAGAAAAAAGCCTATAACTCGGAAAAACAACGGTCAACTTCAATACTCAGTCTACCGGAAGCCCACTCACACCAATAGATATTTAAACGCTGGCTCACACCACCATCCATCCAAATCTAGTCAGTAACCAACACCCTCGTATCGAGATCATACCGACTCACCGAACCAGACACGAGACAGCAAGAAATTACACAAATTATTAGGGCACTCAAGCAAAACGGATATAAAGACCAGTCCAGGAGAGCATTAGAAAGGCAGCGCCATCCACGGACAAGGGCAGAAGAACGGGATCTCAACCAAAGCAGAGTCCTATTACTGTATGTGAAAGGAGTTACAGATAGGATTGGAAGAGTCCTAAGAAAACACAACATAGACACAGCATACAAACTACAAAACACTCTGGCAGACATTCTGGGTAACTCCAAGGACAAGAGAAAAAAACCATGGAGTTTAAGCATCCATGTGGAGACTTTACCACAGTACATCAAACAAACAGACGAATCCCAAAAACGGATAAAATAAAATAAGTATCAAAAACAGACAAACAACATTAGCTCTTTTTCAGCACCATCGTGATACTGGTCCCAACATCAATTTTGAGGGATCTAAACAAATAGCCTCGATTTCACATTATAAAACACGCATAGTCAGAGAAGCCTTGGAAATCGAAAAGAATGGACAGTTAAATAAACGAGATGATGCGTTGAATATCTCCACTACATGGAAGGGTCTACTAGCTAAACCAAGGAATAACCAAAACATCGAGAAGGCAACAGTCAGCATAGCGGCAGAACCCGTAATTACCACCCAGCTGGCAAACACCGATGCTCGGACGAACACTTCCGACTTCTCCACCTACAATCTGCATAGATGCTGACCTATAAAAGACGGCGACCGCACGTCAGTTTCTCAGTTAGCTTCGAGCGGCAGCAGCAGTAAGATCACAATATCGAGTAGCAGCAGTAGCGGAAGCACTTGAAAATGCCAAATGAGCCAAATTGTTAGACGAACGGATTGAAACCCGGAATTTTATTGTATGTATGTAATAATATATATATATATATATATATAATATATATATATATATATATATATATATATATATATATATATATATATGCCCCAAAAACCTGCGAGGGCTGATAACCAGCCCATAACTTACCAGAATATGTAAATATGACCTTAGTGAAAAATCGTTTGAGATATTGACACTTTTATGAATTTCGTGAAAAACTACACCTTAGCTCAGTTTATCGAGTGTCATACTACAAATTTGTAGATTCTAGTTATTGTTACATAATCCTGAATAAGCCTGCTGTTGATCACAGTTCAAAATAAAACTAATTATGCTAAGCCTGTAGGGAAAAAAAATGTTTGGAATTTTCAGACACCCTACATATAATTTTCGCCTACGATTGCACGGAATATACATTATTCAGGGAGCTCATTAGTGTTCAGCGAAAAATGACCCAAGTAATAATCGGTTTCCATGCGTGATTCAGCCCTTTACTCGTATCTCTATTAATGTTACTAGTTTTTGTAAATTTTAAACTCTTCTATAATTTTTCATTTATAGAAATTAGAGCAAAAACTTTCGTTTCACTTAAGTTGATAGAGTATTCCGTAGAGTGCTGCTGTTTACCTATAGCTGATTGTATAAGTAACATGTTTTATGTTTCCTAATTCTAGTCTACATATACCCCATAACAAAAGTGGGACATCGTTTGTATACAAATTGTATCTTTTGGTGATTTTAAAATCATTGCTCAAGTCTCTTACACGTATTAAAAACTATACGAATTTTGGATCTTTTAAGTAATTTTTCTATTTTGTCTGTAGTCTTGTGTATGTAGGGTAAATTTTGCTGGTAAATTTTTATAATTTAGTGATAATTTGATAAAAAACCAAATTATTTAAAAGATCGTAGCTTTGTATAATTTGCACTTCTGTAAAAAGATTACAGAATGTTTGAATTCACAAAAAATATAATTAACTAAAAATGTTTGTAATTTCTTTGCTCTATATATGCAGTAGAAATTAAAACATCAATATTCCCTAGAATTAAGGAATGTGAAAAATATATGAATAAGAAAAAAAATGTACGATTAGTTGTGCTGAGGAACAGCACTTTCCAGAATACACTCTTAGTTTAAGACAAACCAAAGTTCTTGCTTCAATGTCCAATGTCTATTATTATAATTATAAGGGGTGTTTTCAGTGAGCCCATTTAATTCATTTTTTTTCATTGAAATTTTTTCATTCCTTTGGATAATCTGATTCAAGAAAGTTCAATGTATATTATTAAACAAAATGAATTTGTATTGTGCTAGTGGCGGAAACAATGAAACCTCGAGACAATTACAACGGAAAACCAACAAACGAACATTTACACAGTAAAATACAAGTAACAGTATATTTGAGAGTGATAATGGATGAAACTGGAAAACAAGACAAAGAAATTAATGAAAGAATCGAAAAAAACGAACAAACTTTACTATGCAATAAGTAATAAATTCATTAGGAAGAAAGAAGTGACGAAACAAACAAAAATAAAAGTGTTCAAAGCAGTTTATAGGACAATCCTAACATATGAATGTGAATAACGGACCCTAACAGACAGGCAGAAAAACAAGATATAAGCCGTCGAAATGAAATACTTGAGGGCAGTACAAGGAGTTACACGGAAGGACAGAATAAGGAATCCAGAAATAAGGAGAAGGCTGAGAGTACAAGCAATTATGGAATATATACAACAAAGACTATTGGGACGATGGGGACATATACAGGAATAAAGGATGATAGACAGGTGAAACAAATGTATGAAGCCCGAATACAGAGAAAACAGAAGCGAGGAAGACCTAGACAGACCTGGAATGGAGTATTGGAGGTATACTTAAAGAGAAGGGGAAATCCTGGAAAGAAGCAGTGAAAATGGCAAGGATTAGAGACAGATGGAAGAAGTTTATATGTGAAGATTGAGAGGGAAAAAAAGGAGAATGTATGACTGCCCTACACCATATATATATATATATATATATATATATATATATATATATATATATATATATATATATATATATATATATATATATATATATATACATATATATATATATATATATATATATATATATATATATATATATATATATATATACATACATCTATACATATATATATATATATATATATATATATATATATATATATATATATATAAATATATATATATTGGTATTGTATACGGGGGCGTTTGTAATTAAAGAAAAACGCTATTTTACAACACTGTAAACAAAAGAGCGCGGGAAAGATGTTTACAGTAACGAAAATTTGGCGGAATTAACTAATATCAATCAAAACAGACCATTAATCCCGCCAAATTCTACTGCATGTCTTGATTGGGATTGTTAATCCCGCCAAATTCTCGTTGCATGTTCGCCCCACTCTTTTTGTAGAAAAATGACGTTTTTTCCTGATTATAAGTGGACATTAATCAATTGAGTTTTTTTTCGTGAAATTGAAAGATCCCGAACACATCAATATTTGATACGGGTATGATTATTAACGAACCAGACGCAGATGTGAGACAGTGTGGGGGACATAAATTTCAATGTTACAGCTTTTGATATTCCTCTTTTCTTGTTATATATATTATAACCGGAGGTGTAACCAAGGAGGCCAAGAGGACCATGTCCTCTCACTGCCCCTATAAATGTAAAAAAATATGCCCCTTAGAAACAGAATTTCTTTTTATTGAGGGTTTTCTTCTGTGAAAAATGTACACCTCCCTCTTCCTGGTCATCAATTTTTATATTGAATGAATGTAGGTTTTTAAAGTCCCACTGTAGGTATTGACTCCTTTTTTGATTTTTAGTTTATTATGTTGTAAGTGGTCTAAGTTTTTTTATCAAAGGGTTTATTTAACTCCCGCCTTTTAGTGTTATCTTTTTAAAAAATACCTTTGTATGCCTATGCTCCTTCGCCCCTTATTATTATAGCATTAATTACTTTTCTATTTTAGTCGAAATTTGTTATTAAACAATATAATCAGCACTCTACGATATATATATATATATATAATGTAAGTGAAATATAAATTTTGCTCTAATTTATATGCACTCTACGAAATACCCTATTAATGTAAGTGAAACAAAAGTTTTGAATCAAAAAGAAAAGTTTCAAATTTACAAACACTAATAACATTAATAGAGAAACGAGTAAAGGGCTTGAATCACACATGGAAACCGATTATTACTTGGATCATTGCTTGCTGAACACCAATGAGCGCCCTGGAATAATATATGTCCCGTTCAATCGTAGGCAAAATTTTAGAAAGTTACTCCAGATTAACACGATCTAATCACAAGAACCACGATTTTTCAAAGTATGTCTAACCGTGATATCCATACAACTGCTATGTACTTTAAGGAAAAAAAATATTGTTCTCGACAACTTCCTATTATAAACACCGTTTTAAATTTTTGCAATTTGCCTAAAATAAGAGTCGGCGTATTATAGTATGAGTGTACGACTGTATAGTCATATTATCAACATTACAATTAGAGTAATAATGTCCCCGCGTATAAATAAAACACCTGAAATTGACAGCAAAATAGTAGATTTTGTTTACATGTTAGAGACATGCCTAGTCATTTAGAATTCTAAGCTTTTGGTAACGCTCTTAATTTTACACTATGCCTGAATATATATATTTTTTGGGGGAGGATGTCGTAACCCTTTAAAAAAAATTACTTATAAGAGGTGATAAGGGAATAAATTTATTGCATGAAGCGTGTAAAGAGCACAACGTTGCCTACTCACAATCAAATGATATAAAAAGAAGACACATTGCTGACAAATTATTATTTGAAAGAGCTTTGACTAGATTCAAAGCTAATGACGCTACCTTTGGAGAAAAAACAGCTGCTCTAGGAATAAATTCGGCAATAAAAGTTAAAAGAAAATTAGGTAGGGAAAAAAGAAGAAAAAAAATCATGTAGGAAATCAAGCTTTCAGACAAGCTAGAAAGATATTCAAAGGAAAACAATTTAGAAGTTTAAAAGATAGTGTTAGAACTGCATTAGAATCAATAAGAAATAGTGGTAAAGTAGTAAATTCTAGTGACCTGAGCGATAAAGATTTCAATTCTAATCCTCTGTATATCACAAAATCTGCATTAGCAAAAAGCAGACCAAAGTTACTATCCAAAAATGCATAGGAATGGTCAAAGGACTGAAATCAATTCTTAAAAGCGTTTAATGAAAATAAATTTAAAAAAAAAAAACACAATATTATTTATTAGTGTTTCGGTTATTTAAAATTCGATAATACTTTCCAAAATCAAAAATTGAAACTAATATATTTTGGAAACCAACACTTTAATATACTTCAATCAGACACTTTAAATAATTACACACATTTTAAAATCGATACGTCTCTTTTACAAATTTAGGTTAGAATTTAATTTTTCTAACATATTATCTCAACAGTTTCTAAATAAATATTTATAATTAGGATTTTTTTAGTTACAAAACGCGACCGACCAGGGTTGCAACTGACGATAGGTATTACAGGATCGAACGGACTCGTGCCAAAATCTATTCTAAATTGCGTGCTTCCTTGCCCGATAATCCTATACGAAAATAGGGAGTATCTGCGAGCGATTGGCGTAATTTTTAGTGTTCCGTACTGAACACTTATAAGATCACTTCGGTGTCTGTCTGTCCGTCTGTCACACCCGATTTTCTCCGAAACTATTTGACATACAAAGTTGAGATTTGGCAATAATATAGGAATTGATAGCCTCATCAGAGCCGTATAGTTTTGAAAGCTAAATTTTGACATAAGGGGTTTGTTTTGGGCGGTGAAATCGGAAGCGAAAAAAAAATTACCAGGCCATTGAGTGGGGTGTCAAATGAAATATTGTAAAAGCACGAGCTCAAAAATATATATAATGTAATACTTGCGCACACTTTTCTTTGTATTATTTTGTCAACTAGGAACTAACTTCTTAAGTCGCAATATAGAACATAAAATATTTTGCCCCTTTCTCTAAGGAGTTGAACAAAGGAAACGGTATACTTGTAACAGGACTCTGGGCACCAGACATATACCCTTAAATGATGAAAATGTTGGGTAGGGGGATTGTACGTCCATTATTATTTGTTTCCAACTTATCTAAGACTTAATAGGATCTCTTATTTAAATTCATATTGTTTTGTACATTTTTCAATGCCGTTAATATTTTTTTACAACGATGCACTGTCCATATGGGTTAAGTAAAAATATCTAAGCTATAGTCATATCTCTTTATATTATTTTTGTTAAAATTGAAATAATGAAAAAAAAAACGTAATTTTCCAGATTTCCCGAATATATCTGAGGCAACAATTCTAATGTTAATATTTTGGTCGCATCGCCAGAAGAAGAGCACCATGGAGAAACTGGTAGTCGAAGGAAAAGTCAGCGGCAGATGATCAAGAGGCAGATCTCCTACGAGATGGAAATACCAACTGCAGCGCCTCGTTGGAAAAACTCTACATGAGGCAGGCCAAATAGCCCTAGACTGAGAGATCTGGAAGGATCAAGTGCGAAGAACCCGACCATGAGTAGTCACCACGCCCTGCTAAGGGCAGTAGAACAGAGAAGGAGGAGGTTTCTAATCCTCTCATATTTTTGACTATAAATAGTGACCTAAAAGTGCTGCCCTCTCTAATTTGACTAATATCACAGAAAATATAGCTATCGCTACAGAAAAACACGTGGAACAAAACGTCGCCGCAAAATGGAGCCGGCTAGCTGCCGCCGGATTGTTAAAATGGACTTGGTCGAGTTTCTTAGAGATGCTGCGTAAGTAGAGAAATATTATATGTAACAATAATAGGGAAAAATATGCGCGGCATCTCTGAGAAACTCAACATTCTAATGATTCGCCGGTAGCCAGGCCGGTAGCCAGCCGGCTTCATTTTGTTCAACCTGTTTGTCTTACTGCAGCAATGACTATATTTTCTGTGGTTACATTGTATAGGTATATTTACTATTAAATATAACCGTGAAATGTAAAATCCTCTCGTCATATATTTTAAAGCAATCCCGTTCTGAAGTGTCTAGTAAAATTTTCTATTAACAAACCTCCAAAAATCAGTATGCTTTTTCTAGGAGTATGCTAATGCGTACAAAAATGCAGGTCTATTTATTTGTGTACATCAAATTAAGGTAGTGTCAGAAGGCTTTTGATACTTTGACAGCTCTTATCAACCGATTTCACATGGCTAGAATTGAAACAATCGAAAATTCTATGATGTAATTGTAGATCACTGTTACAAAAAGTATGTGCTGTTAATAACAGTGATCTATAATTACATCACAGAGTTTTCAACTGTTTCAATTTTGCTCTTGTCGTGAGTTAAATCGGATGTCACGACCTGTTAGAGTATAAAAAATTGCTTCTTCGTTATCTCAATTACCATATAGTAAATAAATAATTATGTCATTTCTTGGTTTCTGCCAGATGAGCGAGAATTACCATTACGATCTAACTGTAGATAATGTAGAGGAAGCATAGCAAGAACTCACTAACCTGTGAGGGATTGGTACTAATATTTTTTACAAAAAGCGAGGAAAAACTACTGGGAAAACAGGTCGATTTTAGAACGGAAGAAAACTATTGATCAAATGCTATTTCGAGTGACGTGACATTTAGATAATTGACTACAGAATACGGTAACGAATAAAAATTTAAATCAATATAATGGCTTTAAGCATACCTATAAAAATATGTAACACACCTAGGTGACCTTATACAGCATGTTATAAAATATTGGGTTAAACTGAGATGTAAAATTTAATTTGCAATTGCAACTAATAGGAGAGATGAATAAAATATTGTATATTTTATATAAAAAAAAAACTTTTTACTTTGTATGGATCCATAATGAGCTATTGAGCATTGCTATCTCAGAGGATCTGTCGCAATAAAATGAGTAAAAATTAGATAAATGTAACCCCATCAATAACTTTACTGATGCAAAAACAATATAACATGAATTTAAAAAAAAAACAATAAAAAAAGGTGTAAGCAAGTGGCAAATTTCTTATTTGACTGCAATCGTATTAAGTGTTGATGAGACACTAGATAGTCGAACCAATCTTTATTTAAAAAATAACAAACGGTCAAGTGCAAGTTGAACTTGCGCAATTAGTGTTCCGTACGTTGATTGCTTTTAGAATAAAAAATTTGTTACGGAGGTATAAAATGATCAGTGACTTCACAAAACACACCCCAAATGAGTTTTCAACAAAGTTTGTTTCCAAACTTTACCAATAATATACCAGATAAATTATTAAAGGTAATGCACTCGTGATAATTTTCGTTTAATCTACACCCCGTGGAGAATATTCTAGAATTTTTTCAAAATTTTTTGATAAGTACTTTTCGAGATAAGGCGGGTGGACAGCGATTTTTCGCGAATTTTTAAAAATAATACAAAGAAAAGTGCGCGCAAGTATTACATTATATATATATTTTTTACTCGTGTTTTCACAAGCTTTCATTTGACACCACACTCGATTACCTAGTAAAAAAATTTTTTTTTCACTTCCGATTTCACCCCCCTGAACTAACCCCATAAGTCAAAATTTAACTTTCAAAAAAATTACATGGCTCTGATGAGGTCATCAATTCCTAATATTATTATCAAATTTTATTTTTCTATGACAAATAGTTTCGGAGAAAATCGGGTTGTGACAGACAGACAGACGGACAGACAGACATCGAAGTCATTTTATAAGTGTTCCGTACGGAACACTAAAAACGGCCAAGTGCAAGTCGCACTTGCACAATTAGTGTTCCGGACGGTGATTGCTTTTAAAATAAAATAAAATCCTTATCTAGGCTAAATTAATTAGGTTCCTGACATGTATACATATCTTAAGATTCAATATGTATTTTCACGTTTTTTCTTATAAAATAGTGTTTTTTTTATTGTTCACTTCCCGCCTGGGTAGGGATTTTACCCCTTTTTTATATCTTACAAAATATCGGCGAGAATGTCGTAATACCCGTCAACGTTGTCTAAGTACCGAAACATACATTTTGTATTTCGCAGCACCTTTTAGACAACGTGGTAATGCTGCCATGGACGTTATTGCCTTTCTGCAACAACTACTACTATGTACGTGGCCAGGCCAAATTATACTTAAATAAATTAATAAATAAAATATACCGATCCGCCGGGATTGAAACCCGAGACCTTCTGCACCGCAAGCAGGTTACCACCCACAGAGCCACGAGGCCGCCACAAGTATAATTATAAGTGTATAATAGTTACAGAATTTTAACTACCTAACAGCCAATAAATCAATCTAGCTCAATTTAGAATCTAGTAGTAAAAGTGTAAAACAAATATTTACTACTTAAATATTTGTTCAATTATAAAACGAATAAAATAAAATTATTTTGTCTCCGTACCTATCCGTTCGTCACCAGTGTGTGTATTGAAAAGTAGATTAAAAAAACCTCCACCATATTGCCAAGCCAACTATTTTTCTTTATACCAGATAAATTATCAAACGTAATGCACTTGCAATAATTTTCGCTCAATATACACTTTATCGAGGATATTCCAGATTTTTTTCAAAAATTTGTGGTCGTTACTTTTCGAGATAGGGTGGAGGGACAACAATTTTTTGACCATATTTTTAAAATAATACAAAGAAAAGTATACGTAACTATTACAACATATATATTTTTGAAGTCGTGTTTCCACAAGTTTTTGATTTCATTCACTCGATGATCGGGTAAAAAAAAATTTTTTTCGCTTCCAATTTTACCCTCAAAACTAACTCCCTTAAGCCAAAATTTAACTTTGAAAACTACACGGCTCTGAATTGGCCATCAATTCCTACATTTGTGCCCAATTTCAAGTGTCTATGTCAAATAGTTTGGGAGAAAATCGGGCGTGACAGACAGACGGACACCGAAGTGATCCCGTAAGTATTCCGTACGGAACACTAAAAAAAAAGTATACAGGATTATTCTAGTTATCTATTTTAATCATAAAACTTTCTAAAAAATCCACTAATTTGTATCTAAATTTATTTCTGATCCACCCACTTAAAATACCTTGTGTAGGTATTTATAATTTATTTTTAAAAGAACATCATCATATGTTTGGGAAACCTTAATTATGTTATCGGAACATTCAAAAACAAAATTGCAATATAGGTACGTTTACATCACATTAGTAGAACCTGTACATTTGGTGGGTAATTTTTTGATAGAAAGATTATTTTAATCGACATCCTATATATTCTGTTTCTTCTTCTTCTTCTTCGGGTACCATGTGCAGTTTTCAACATTTATCACAATTAGCGGAGGTCCTATTCAGCTTCGCTGAATATTATCACAGCGTCTGTTATACCGCACCAGTTTCTTATGATGCAGAACCGCGAAAGTTGTTTTTGACTCCTAATATAGAGGCTTACGTTATTTTCTAATATCAATTTTCATAAAACTTTATCATTTGATACGTGAGCAGTCCTGGGAACACGTAGTAATCTGAAAAGTATTTACGGTTGGCTCTAAAGCATCGATTCCTCAATTGCTACTTCTTTAAATTTCCCAATAAAGCTCTTTTTTATACAGCAGATAAATATATCTTGCCTTTTGTCGTAGTATTTTTGTACTAATAATTCCATCCCTTCTGCCAAATTCCTTAACAAAAAGGACCGTGGTTCGTCATAATATATTTTTATATCGACTATTAAGGGGGGACATATACGCCTTTACAATTTTTGTGACTTGTTTTCTTCGAATTTTTTATTTCCTATGGATATCGGCGGGGATGTCGTAATACCCGTCAACGTTGGTCCAAGTGCCGAAACATACATCTTTGTACTTCACCAGACCTTTTAGACAACGTGGTAGTGCTGCCACGGACGTTATGGCATTTCTGCGAACAACTACTACCTTTGTACGTAGCCAGACCAAATATACTTAATAAATTAATAAAAAAGGATACCGAGCTGCTGGGATGGACACTCGAGATCTTCTGCACCGCAAGCAAGTACTACGCCACGGGCTGCCACTCGAAATGGTAACAAAAGTTGACTTCAGTCACTTCACGAAATTTGTCTTGAATCGTATATCACGTTGAACAAGTGGCTAAGTTACTGTATATATATCGACTAGTTTTAAAACTTCTATATAAATATCCTGACCTGGATTGGATGGAAGCATAATCTTCAGATTCAAGAACGTTGCAGCCAGTCATATTTTCTATGTTTTTTGGTATAAGTTGGTCTGTGAATAATGTATCTGCGTACTTCTAAGTCTCTCTTAACTTTTCGAGTATCTAAAAATGGACCTCCCGTCTTTGCGGTATATTTCTAAATATTTCAATCATGTATGTCAATTTAAAAAAAAATCCAGGCGCCTAATATTTCTTGTATTTGCAGTATTTTATGGTATTATTACCTAAATGTTGCGTATTTTGTTTTTAAATATTGTCTATAATTTTATTAGTGTGTAGAAACAAAAATAGTTAATTCTGTTTATGTAGTAAAAGTCATTATTCAGATGCCAATATTTCGAATTAAATAACGATTTTTCCTGCACACGTCTTAAATTTCAATAGATCACTATTTCTTCAATTTTAAATTCCAACTTTTTAATTATTAGCATTGTTAACCTTTACATTGCATACAAAATCTTTGCATAAATGACACGTTTGTGAACATTTTATCTACCAGGTTTGATTCCTACTTGACACACGAATAAACATGTACTGTTGTAGACGAAGTACACTATTTTTTACGAAAGATACATCGTTTCGGAGTATAGTAAAAACTAATACACTGGTGAGCAAAAAAAAATCGACTCAAACTATTCGGCTTCATTTAAGACGGATCCTAGAATTTAGTGTTCCTATATTTTTACGGATTTTAGTATCATTTGAAAACCCATTCTATTCTCTTTCTAATGATACTAAATTCCATAGCGTACCGCATACTTTTTACTGAATAAAATGATTGAAAGTGGAAACAAGAAGAACAAGGATTGAAAATAGGGGTAAGAGAAAGGAAAAATTAAACAAATTTTAAGTTTAACAATTAAATTTATTGATAAAAATTAAAATCAATATTTTGTATTACCCCCTAGTCCTTATTACTGTTTCCAGCCGGTTTTTCATGGAGCGGATGAGCTTTATCACCTCTATCTGTGGGATTCTTCCCCACTCTTTTGCCATCGCAACCTTTAAGTCCCTCGTGATGCAATTTCTGGCTCGAATTCTTTTGAGCTCCTCCCCATTGCTTTTGGAGAGATTAAGACTCATCCAGGCCAGTCAATGTGGGTATTCCCATTCCACCAGGTATTGCCGCATCGATCAGTAGATTTGGCCTCGCATTGTCATGCATTAGCAAAAAGCTATCGCCAACAAACCCAACGTAAGGAACGACGTCCTGCAGGATCTCCTCGATGTACTGGTGAGCAGTTAATCGACCGCTACGAGTATCTTCAGTCACGAAACCCAAATCGGTTTTCGCATCCAGTGAATGCCTCCCAACACCATGACAGAACCTCCTCCGCAGACGACCGTTTCAGTAATGCAGCACTGCGCATAGCGCTCCCCAGATCTCCTTCCATCACATTCGGGACTCGTCTGCAAATAAAAGTCGCGTTTGTCGATGGGCTGCTGTCAATTTGGGCCCGTTAACTAGTCTCTTCCCAGTTAGATTAGCTTCTTTAAGTCTTCTTCTAACTGTCCAATGACTGACAGCCCGACCACGAACTTGTCGGAGCTCCTGCTGGACCTCAACGCCGGTCAAGTGACAATTTCTTAGCGTTTGTTGACAATGAAGCGTCGTCTCGCTCCGAGGTACACCTTCTTTTTCCCGATCTGGTCTCCATGTAAAGGCTCCAGTCTCTTAGTGACGTCTGTAGACTCTGGAGATAGCTGACTGGCTCAGGTGTAGTTTCGCAGCGACTACGCGTTGGCTATGCCCTTCTTGCAGTAGGGCAATGACTTATGCCGTTCCTTCCGGGGTGATATCTATTTTCCGATGACGTAATTACTGAGGAGGTATAGCAGAGATGTTGACAGCTTAAGTTCCGATAAAGGAATCATAGGAAAATGCAGTTGCATGTGTTGTATAGGAATGAATAGCGCGCAACGATTACGTTGCTAAGTGAGCAAACACGTTTTAATCAGTAAAACTTTTTGGAAATCCAAATGTTTTTGGTATTATTGGAAAGAGTAGAAAATCGGCATTCTAATGGTACCAAAAATAATACTACTGTTTGAAAATTAAATTCAAGGACTGGTGTTAAATGAAGCAAAATCGTTTGAGTCGACTTTTTTGCTCACCAGTGTATTATATTGATACATATAAACATATGTTTCGATTAAAATTTCCAGCGTAAACCCACCGAATATAAAAATATAATAATAAGACAAAACAAGGAGAAAGTAACTTACGCTTACGCGAAATCTAATGGATTTAGGTCATAAAACCTAAATTTAACAAGCTTGTTTTTTTTAGACTTTATGGACCAGATTACCCTTTTGGAATGTTTTTACAGTAAAAGTGTTTAATTGTATTTGTCGACAGATGTCTTCACGATGATTACACTACGAGGAATCTTTACGAAATATTACATAAACTCAGGAGGAATGTGCTAATATGTGTAGAATGGCTCGTGGAGAAATAAGCAATACAATTTTATTATATACATTCGTGTACTTTTGTGTATAATTACAAATTTATAATAATATTGTTTGGGTTAATTATAGAAAGAAAACGTTTTGCACGGGTTGGAAAACTTCATTAGAATTTAACCAGGAAATAGGTTTAATCAATATTTGGTAAAATAATCTATCGTATAACTGACAGTACGTGTGAATCTACTGGTGTGATCAAAAAACAGTAAGACTCTTAAATTTAAATCGCCCGAGCATTTCCAAATCGGATTAATTTTTTTTCGTTAGGTTGGTAGGACCTTAACTGCCATCTATGTTAAATTTTAAGACCATAGCGCCAGTAGTTAACAAGATTCGCTTGCATTCGTTCAACAACAAAAGTGCGTTTTTCGATTTTTAACATGAGTGAAAAAATTCAGCAAAAAAGATGCATTAAATTTTGTTTTAAAAATGGGTTTTTCGGCTTCCCAAACGTTCGAAATGATAAAAAATCATTTGGTGACCGAAGAAACCACGCCAAAGCAAGTCGAAAATCAAAGTGATGTTAACAATTTTCTTCGATTATCATGGTGTTGTTCATTATAAATTCCTTCCGCCGGGCCAAACTGTCCACAAGGAATACTATTTGAGTGTTATGCGTCATTTGCGTGAAGCTATTCGTCTCAAGAGGTCGGAATTATGGGCCGATAACTATTTTTTTTCATCGTGATAATGCGCCTTCTGACACAGCTTTGATTCTTCGCGACTTTTTCATCAAAAATTCAACTCACTGTCATTCCGCAATCGCCCTATTCGCCTGATTTAGCTCCCCCAGACTTCTGGCTATTCCCTAAACTCACAAAAAACCGCTTCGAGGACATCGTTTTGAGTCGATTAAGGAGATTAAAACTGAATCGAAGAAGGCTTTAAAGGCCATTCCAGAAATCGAATTCAACAACTGTTTCGAAGACTGGAAAAAACGTTGGCATAAATGCATTGTATCCAAGGGGATTACTTTGAAGGGGACGGAATAAATTTGGAAAAATAAATAACCCGTTTGCGTTTTATTTCAAAAGTCTTACTATTTTTTTATCACAGCAGTATTCCCAAGACTTAAGGGTGAACACCATCATAAAATTTTCAAAAAAATCGATTTTTTTCTTGGCTTAAATGATTCTTTATGTTGTCTAGAATGTTGGAAAAAAGTTTTATAGCAGGGAAAAATCGGTAACACGTTTTTTCGACGTACAACCGGATCGTCTGCTGCGCACGGCAGTGTACCTACTGTGACTCACTGAGACCACGTTTTTTTCACCTTACCGGAAACATAACGCAAAGAGTTTTCAATCAATCGACTAAAAATTTTGTACACAGCTTTAAGAGATCATAACTCAGGGAATGACGATTAATTCTTTTTTTTATTAACAATTTAGTGCAAAATTTTCGTCATTTTTTTTTGTTTTGTTCATTTGCCTGCCAAATTAACAAAAATCAATATTTTTTTATTTCCCTACGTCATTCCCTAGATTTTCACTTATAAAATGAGAATATTTTTGTTTTTTCATTCTAGATTCATCGCTTTGTGAGAAATTTTTACGGTAGTGCAAAAAAGGGATTTTGTTCACCGAGGGCTACAGCCGCCACTTTGTATTAAAAAATTCTGAAAAAAATCATGGTATGTTTTTGATATTTATATAACAAAAATGTTTTAATCGCAAGTCGATAGCTTGTATAGTTCTTCGTGAAAAAATTCATAAAATTCACCTTTTTTTACCTCTACAGTGGTGTTCATCCTTAAAGATTGGGGCCGGGCACAGTGGGAAATAAGTGGAAAAAAACCGTAAATTTCAAAACATTTTTAAAAGTATTACTGTTAATTTTTATTGTAGTTTAAATCTCCAAGTGTTCTTACCTCGACGAGCTTTTTTCCAATAGCGTCCACAGAAGAATAAAAAACGGCTCCCAAAGTAGCCCGAACCAGAAATCACTGGTTATACACGATTTTTGTATGGAAATGTTCTTTCGAGATAGTGAACTCAAAATTGCTTATAACGTTTTTCAATAGTTTTTGTTCTTCAAGGAACTGTTCAAAATTAAGTAATCATGCAGCGAACATGAGTACATTACCGTATATATTATATTACTGATTGTTACTTCCAAGAAAATGGAAGTACGATGATAGTTCTTGTTTTCCTTGAGTTTTGAAGACTAGCTCCACTCGCCTCCAAAGAACCTCTTGTTTGCTTAGAGAGTAGGTACTATGAGGTTCTATTTCTCGCAAAGAACGCCACCGAATAACACCGAATGCAATTTCAGTTGATAGACCAGTAAACAGGGGACAAAATGTGGTCCTTTCAGGATATAGAAGATTTTTTTCTCAACTGTTATTTATGTTTTTGGGATGCTGAATCCGAATTTCAACTTTGTCACCTCGTAAATGTTGTGGAATTCGAGTAAAATGCAAAAACGGAGAAAAAAATGCTCTTTTTTTCAATTTTTCGCTTACAACTTCAAAACTACGCACTTTTCGATAAAAGTATTCCTATATAACTACACTAAATTTCCAACAAGTTGTGTTCTATAGGTTTTTTTTGTCAGGCGAGCGATTTGAAATTTAATGATATTTCGGTCATAGCGCTAAGCCAAGAGTACTCCCTCATTTATCGATCGAAGCTCTCTTTTCACGATATCCTTATTTAAAACAATTTAATTAGTTGATATTTAATAAAATTTTTAACCTACATTTGTGACCAGAGAATAGAGCTCCGAGCGAGAAATGAGAGAGTTGCTATTGGCTTGGCGCTAGGTCCGAAGTTTCACTAAATTTCAAAGCGTCCTAGAGGCTAAACCGTTCGTCTGACAAAAAAAACCTAAAGAACATAATTTGTAAGACATTTAATGTAGTTGTATACGAATACTTTTCTCGAAAAGCTCCCAGTTTTCAAGTTATAAGCGAACAACTGAAAAAACTAGCTTTTTTGGCCGTTTTTATGCATTTTACTCAAAACCCATAACATTTACGAGGTGGCAAAGTTGAAATTCGGATTCAGCACCCCAAAAAACATAAAAAGCAGTTGAGAAAAAAACATCTATATTTTTGTGCGAAAATGACCACTTTTTGTCCCCTGTTTACTGGACTATCAACTGAAAGCGCATTCGGTGATATTCGATGGCGTTCTTTGCGGAAAATCGAGCTTCATAGTACCTACTATCTAAGCAAACAAGAGGTTTTTTGGAGGCGAGTGGAGCTAGTCTTCAAAACTCAAGGAAAACAAAAACTATCACCATACTTCAATGCTCGTAGAAGCAAAAAATCGGTAATATAATTATACGGTAATGTACTCATGTTCGCTGCATTACCGCTTAATTTTGACGAGTTCCTTGAAGTGACACTAAAGTAGTTCGATTAAGCACGAAATTACATTAAAAATTGCAATATTTTTGAAATTATTCAGAAAAATCACGTTTATTGAATAAACTGACATAGCGTGCAGCTAGTGGGTCCTATCGCCTTGAAAATTGTTTTATTCGATTCAGCATACAAAACACAAGGAAATTGGCACCACAAATAAGTAACTGATATTACTGAAGTACTTTAGGACTCAACATCGTTAGTGAGAGATATGTGCTTAAGCTAGATAAGACCAAGACAAAGGTAATGACTGTCGATAGAGCTCAAAACAATCAGTCCGAAGTTAGAAATGTTGCCTACTATGAAACAATGAATCACCTTAACTACCTCGGTTCACTGATTACGAATCAGGGCGGATGTGAAGAAGAAATATGAAGGCGTCTTGCTATGGCCAGAACCGCAACTGTCAAATTAACAAAGATCTTGAAAGACAGAGATATAACTAAAAATGCGAAACTGTGGCTAATAAGAACATTAATATTTCCAATTGCCAATATGCGGCCGGAACGTGGACTATTAAAAAAGCAAACGCCAATCGTATTGATGCATTTGAAATGGGGTTTTACCGAAGAATGCTTCGGATACCACGGACTACATATCGCATAAAAGCCTGTATCTTAGAAGAGCTAAACATCAGACGAGTCATAACATTTGAGGTATTTCGGATACCTAGAGAGAGGAGTTGAGATTATGGAAAGGCTGATTGTGGAGGGCAATGTCGATGAAAAAAAAAATCGAGAGGAAGGTCCTACGCGCTGGTCGAAAAAAATTAAAGCTGTAACTGCTTCCCGGAAGCATCTCATCAAGCACGGGATAGAGAAGCTTGGGCTACAATGGTTGCACAACTACCATGATATCATCACCCCCTTTCGGAGGGAGATGGACTGAGGAAAATAACTAACAGTAATAAATTACTTCACAGATTGTCCGTATCTACGAAAAAATTCGTTACATTTTGAGGAGGCATTTCTTAGCTAAAAGAACACAAATTTTTGGTTTTCGGAATTTTGAACAGTAGTTTTTTTGCTGTAACTTAAAATTATTCTTGAACAAAGAATGGTATAGTATTAAAAAAGGCTATTTAAATTTTATTTTATTTGTAGCAACTGAACGAAAAAGGTATTTATAAATAATTGAAACCAGATCACGCCTACTCACATACATTTACTTAAAACAGAGGCGACGTCATTATAATATAAAATGTAAAGAATAAGACAGCATCAAGCCTTGCCAGATGCCCATGCTAACCCTTGAGTTATCTGAATTGGACACCCCCCGTTAGACTCTCTAATCTGATCTATGGATATATAAGGAGGTCTATTTCCTGCAACAGTCAAACACCATAGTGCCTGAGCTTTTCAAGTAGTCAAATGCCTTACTTAAGTCACAAAAGACCCCAACAATTTGCTCACCCGTTTACAACTATTGACAACCTCCATAAAAAAATGTTGAATCGCATCTGATAGTGACTTTCCAACTCGAAAATCAAATTTATTATAAATTAAATTACTTTGTTAACCCAAGAATTCAATTAGTTTATTAGCAATATTCAGAAATGTTACCGGACCCCGGAAAGATTTTGTACCTTGCTTAATTATTTGGGCGTATTTGCGTATATAGAACTTAAAGAGCTTTCAAGTCAGATGGGAACCTTTTTTCAAAACGCAATTGTTAAAAGAAAATTGTATTAAGTGAATATATATTTTGTTATTATTAAGAAAAAAAATTTCATGAAGTGCATATTAACGTGAACTAAAAAATATTTTTCATTAATTTTTCAAATAAAAACGTAAACCAGAAAAAGGACCCTTTGGAGATTTCAGAAATTGCGTTTTGAAAATAAGTTTCTCATATTCTGAAAATATGTAATACTTACATTAAATGCAGCCGATAAAATCTCAGCTTTGTCCTTTTCTTGGTCAGCTTCAGCTAAAGATATAGTATCTTCAGTTTCACTCTCTGTAGCTGAATGAGGTGTTGTGGGTTCGTCATTTTCCTCATCATCTTCCTTAATTTGAAAGAATAAAAATTAAAAATATTTTTTCTTATTACCGTCAATTCAAAATAAATTATTTTAATTTGGAAATAATGACAGAAACCAATTTTACCAATATTAAGAAATGAAGTTTTGTTTTTGATTTTACTTTTAATCATTCTATTTATTGGTAATATTGTACTCGTAACACTCTTTGTCAAATCAGGCATTGTTCATTTCTTCAACTATTGTTAGGTTGTGTGTGGAACTATATCTAAGACAAAAGATGTTTAATACGAGCGAAAATTTAAACAACTCTTTAAGATCATCATATATGTTTATTGTATTATAGTCGACAATTGTTTCGACACACTGTGTTTTCTTCTGGACCAATATGTAAAATACCTACAAAGTATTTTACAAAATATATCGGTTACCTGGTTATAAGGGCTAAATTAATTAACAATATTCACCATAATACCTAAAACAAGTTAAATAAAGAAGGCCTACAGCCATCCAATTGATCATTGAGTAATAAACCTGAGGATTTTTTCCGGTTAATTTCTACCTGCTCTGAACAATTCAGTAATTTCCCTTCCTTTTGTTGTTTTTTTTTTGTTTAGAGCAGGTAGAGATTAACTGAAAAAATCCCCAGGTTTATTACTCAATGATCAATTGGATGGCGGTGAGTCTCCTTTATTGAAATTGTTTTAGGTATTATGGTAAATATTGTTAATTAATTTAGCCTTTATAACCCGGTAAATTATATGGTTTGTAACATACTTTGTAGTTACTTTACATCTTGCTCCACAAGAAGACACAGTGTGTCGAAACAATTGTCGGCTATAATACAATATACATATGTGGTGATCTTAAACAGTCATTTAAATGTTCGTTCCTAGTTATTATGGATCTCCATCAAGTAACGGCTAAGTCAGTGCGGTGTTTAAAAGTTGTTCAGCATTTTGACAATATATCATATATAGCGCGTTTCTGTCATAAACCGTAGATTAGATCTGTTAACCATAGGGTTAAAGTTTTTAATGGTAAATTTAGTAGGCAAATTAATTATTCGTATAGAAATAGTTAAAAAAAAATACCAGTTGTTTCTTTATAGGTACAGCTTACCACATCTCCTTTCTCTGCCATACATGGACAATGATATTGATCATATGCTACAACAACTAAATCATCAGTCATTGAATCCCAAGAGATTTGATTTTCGAACCTTCGATATTGGTGTAAATCCAACGGAACCGTACATTCTTGTGTAACTTCTTCATTTTCTTGAATAGTTTTTACCATACATGGGCAGACTTCTTGATCGTACGATATAAAAACGATATCACTTGAATCTGAATCGGAACGGACAACAGATTGTCGGACTTTAAGAGCACACTCCGAATACTCTGATTCAGTGCAGAGGGCAGATGCCATTATGCCCCTGAAAAGATGTTAGTATTTTTTGGTTTCTCTATTAATTCGTTTGAAATCGATGTGGTATTGCCCAAAGCGCGCGGTCTGTAATTCAGACCAATATCTTAGTGTATTTTATACTTTAAAAATAAAAATAAACTAACTAACCAATTCTGGCCCGCCAAAGTGTTCAGTAACTACTATTTACTTGAGTTATCTGATGGAAAATGAGCTTAATGCTGGCCATACACGTACCGGCAAGCCCGTCAGTTATGCCTGAACAGTCCATCGAATAGCGGCGGCCGGAATGTAAGTGCGGCTTGCCTGTCAGAGACTGCTTAACCGGTGGTCGGAGGGCGAACGAAAATACGTTCGTAAGGCCGACCGACCTGAAGAAAGCGCAAGTAAGCCGGTAAGTGAGTGGGGTGGGGTACAGGCCGGTCGTCGGTTAGGTGTGGTCTCTTGTTTTGTAATGAGTGCGTCGTCTCGCGTTAGTGCAAAAATTTCTCGTGAGAAAGAAAATCAGTGTTTGGAGGAATTTATTGACTTACACCAAAATGAAATTGACAGATTACCACGATCGAGTGAAGAAAGTACGGCCGATTGGTAGAAATATGGAGAGTTGGAACCAACTTGCACGAAATCTACTATTCCAAAGAAAATTAACAACTTGAGGAGTAGAGAAGATTTTGTGTCGACTGCTTGCCGGTGTGAATTCAACTGTAGGTGTATGGGGTTTTCAGTGTAACCGGCCGCCGGTCTTCGATGGACTGTTCAGGCATAACTGACAAGCTTGCCGGTACGTGTATGGCCCGCATAAGGTATACAAACGGCCTGTTTAGTGTTCCGTACGGATCACCGTATGGGGTCACTTCGGTTTCGGTGTCTGTCCGTCCGTCTGTCACACCCGATTTTCTCAGAAACTATTTGACATAGAAAGTTGAAATTTGACACAAATGTAAGAATTAATAGCCTAATCAGAGCCGTGTAGTTTTGAAAGTTAAATTATAACTTAAGGGGTTAGTTTCGGGGGGTGAAATCGGAAGTGAAAAAAAAATACCAGGTCATCGAGTGGGATGTCAAAATACCAGGTGTACAAGTATGAAATACGGATTTCAGACAACAGATGGTGCACTAATGCAGTTTGTGCTATAAAGATTTGACACTGCGCCATTTTGTTGTGTCATCAACAAGTGTCAGACGCGCACGAGTGATAAATTGGAAAAGTGTGTGCATAGTGTTGTGTTCAATATGTCGAAATTTATACCGAACAAAGAGCATTTGCGGACAGCATTAATTTTTTGTTTTCATTTGAAGAAAACTGCTGTTAAATCATACCGATTACTTCGAGAAGCTTATCGTGAACATGCTCCATCGCAAGATACGTGTGAACCATGGTTACGGCGTTTCAAAAGTGGTGACTTTGATGTTGCAGACAAGGAACGTGGAAAACCGCCAAAAAAATACGAAGATGTTGAATCGCAAGCATTGTTGGACGAAGATGATTCGCAAACACAAAAACAACTCGCTGGGGCGTTAGCTGTTTCCAATCGGCTACGAGAGATGGGAAAGATTCAGAAGCCGGTAGTTGGGTACCACATGAGTTGAACGACAGGCAAATGGAAAAGCGCAAAAACACGTGTGACATTTTGCTCGCTCGGTACAAAAGGAAGTCGTTTTTGCATCGTATAGTTACAGGGGATGAAAAGTGGATTTATTTTGAGAATCCCAAGCGCAAAAAATGATGGGTAGACCCAGGCGTACCATCCACACCGACCGCAAGATCGAATCGCCTTGGCAGAAAGACGATGCTCTGTGTTTGGTGGGATTACCACCTCACCAGACTTGGCTCCTTCCGATTACCACTTGTTTGCATCGATGGGTCACGCACTTGCTGAGCAGCGTTTTGGTTCGTACGAAGATGTGAAAAAATGACTCGATGAATAGTTCGCAGCAAAAGGGGATGATTTTTACTGGCGTGGTATTCACAAATTGCCCGAAAGATGGGAAAATGTATAACAAGCGATGGAGCATTCTTTGAATAAAGCACTTTTTATCATTCTACCGAATTTAACATGTTTTTTTAGAAAAAAAATCCGCATTTCATACTTGTATACCTGGTATATATGATGTAATACTTTCGCGCACTTTTGTTTCTGTTATTTAAAAAAAAACTGTCAAAAATCGTTGTCCCCTTATCTCGAAAAGTACTGATCGAAAAATTTTGAGAAAATTCTGGAATATTCTCCATAAAGTGTAGATTGAGCGAAAATTATCATGAGTGCATTACGTTTAATAATTTATCTGGTATAAGAAAAACTATGAAAACTATGTTTCTTGAAGTATGGTGGAGGTAACTGTAACCTAGTAGCGAGTCGCTCTTGTACCGAGATATAATTTTATTTTATTTTAAAAGCAATCACCGTACGAAACACTAATTGCGCAAGTCCGACTTGTTTTTTTAATTTTAAAACGTATGTTACTTTTTAATGCTTTCTTTCAGACTAATAACACAAGATTGACTTTCTTAGTTCTGAAAATACGTCTTTAGGACAGTTAGTTAGTTATTTGGAAAGAGGCATTTTGCAGGATGAGTAAACAAGTTACTAATCCTGCTAGAACACTATCACTAGGCGGTAATGGCGTTTAAAAAATTTGTTGTGCATTCGTATAAATTAACATAAAAAATATTAATCATTAAATTAAGATAATATTTTCATCATAGCAAAGGACAGCTTAGATTATAGAGAAATATTTAATATTAAATTCTTCCCAGAATATCAACCAAATAAAACTGTAACTTTAGGTACTCTATGCAAACACGTACGGACAAGATACCACGGCATGTTTCGCATTTTTCTTTTCGCTAGACAGCCCATTTACATAATACATTAGAACATATCTGAACCAGTCAATGCCAAAAATGGCTTAAAAAAGTCAGACTTGACTGTCTTAAACCATCCTAAATACATACCTTCGTGTATAAGTTTTTTATAACGTTTAACAAAGAACTTTAGGAATATGCGATAAAATGAGTTTTATTTTAGTCATTGGCACTACAGGGCTTTCATAAAAGAAAAACGTATGTGGATGATACAAGCTACTCTATCTCAATATAAGGTAGCAAGCTTACCACCAACTTACCTTAAGTACTGAAGAATTAAAAATTAAATGCACTACACTTCTCTGACATAAATATAATAACACAGTTTAGAATTTAATATTCATGTTAACCTCAACGCGAATAGTTCGTTATAGATAGGCGGTTTTGATAGGGGATACCCGAACATTAAAAAGTACAAATAAGTAAGAAATCCCAGAAAAAAAACCGTTACAAGTCTTCTGGTAATCTATAATAGAAGTCGATCATTGCGAAATTTATATTTTTATAATATGCCTCTGTTGCCTAAAGAAATACGAGGGCCGCCTTTTAAGTTTTTACAAACGACCACTAGATGGTGCTATTGAGATGTGACATTACCATTGTTGTAAAATTTAACATTTGTTATTGTTAAAACCGAGGAAGCTCAGAAATTGGCCGAGTAGTTTGTTTACAGTGAGCGTTTAAAAAAAAACAATTTTGTGAACAAATGGAAATTTCACGAGAAGTTTTCGTTGGATAATTTTTTACGATTTTAGTAAAGGCCTAACTCAACAACAATGCCTAATGCCTCGCTTTGTTCAACTTTTGGTAATGGATCATCATCAGAAAAGACTGTTTATAATTGGTTTGCATTATAGTCGTGCTTCTGTCAGCGATGAATTTCGTCAAGATCGATCAAAATCGGTTGTTTTAAAAAACATCGATGCTGTGCGCAACATGATTGAAGAGGCATGTGATTTACCGTGAGATAGAGGCATCTTTAAGCATATCGAAGGCTGCAGCACATTTGATTCTGCATAAAACATTTGGCTGTGAAAAAGATCTGTTCTCGATGGATTCCGCATAATTTCACCGAAACTCAAAAACAAGCTCGTGTCAATTTATATAAGGAAATGCTCAAAAAATTCGACCGAGGATAAGCAAAATCCGTATACAACATCGTAACAGAAGACGAGACTTGGATATATTCGTACGAGCTGAAAACTAAGCAATAGTCAACTGTTTGGGTGTTCCAGGATGAACCGAATCCAACAAAAGTGGTTCGTTCGCGACGCATTTCCATGAAAATGATCGCTTTCTTTGATTATACTAGACATGTTGCAACCATTGCTTTAGAGGATCGAAGAACAGTTAATGCTGATTCACCTGATTTATTGCCTGACGACTTCTTTTTGTTCCCGAATGTCAAAAAAAAGTCTGGACAGCGATTTTCATCACCTTAAGAAGCTGTTGAATCCTTGCAAAACCATGTTTTTGAGGTAACAAATTCAGAGTAAAAAAATGTTTCGAGAATTGGTTCGAACCATGCATGCAAAAACATATGAAGTTTTAAGGCGAATATTTTGAGAAACGATAAAGCGATTTGTACCAGACATTTTTTTCTTTCATTATTTTTGTAAAAACTTAAAAAAGATAGCCCTCGTATTAAACTTAGAGATTTGATTTTTTAGAATTATTTCCAAGTGAGAAAGCCTCAATTGTGTGCATTAATTTTGATTTATCCTCTATTTAGATATAGCTTACATTTTTTTTTTACTTAAATTAAAGCTCATTTAATGTAAATGTTAGTACAAAACTTACGAAGTGATTAGGTATAATATTTTGGGTGTTATAATGGCTTTTTAAAATTTTTATATAAGCAAAGCAGTCGAGATGAAGGAAAATCCTTAAAGCGCTAAAGAAGCGACGCGTGTGCGGAAAAAAAAGCGATTCACGTTGGTCTTGAATCGCTGTAAATTGTACCTGGGGGAAACACAGTCCTGGGCAAGTCATTCCAAAGCGATGAGGTTCTGCATATAAAAGACTGTTTGAAAAGTGTTGCATGAGGGGTGACAAGGTGAACTTTATACGGATGTGGAGTATAAGTGCGACGTGTATTCCTAGCACCGCTTTGGGAGAAATTAAGCTGGCCACACCCATGGAACACTTTCCATGAAAATATTTGGAGAATCGGAGTTAAGTCGCCAACTGTTCTTTGATGTTCCAAGGAATTAAGGTTGCTGGTGAATTCTGGGTCTCTAATCAGGCGAACAACTTTCTTCTGAATAGAATCGAACAAATGCAGTATATGTTTGGGAGCAGAGCCCCAAACATGGGAGCAGTATTCCATCGTTGGTCGAATTTGAACTCTGTACAGAATTAACAGCTTTTGTGGAGAGTAAAGCTTTCTAGTTCGAAATAATGTTCCCAGCTCTGAGCTCTCTTTGCTATGCTTGCAACATGTTCATGCCAAGACATATTTTCTCCCAAATTAACGCCCAGTAAATTGAGTGCGATACGATGCTAGACAAATGGAGTGTCCCGATATAACTACACAGGTGAGCAAAAAAATCGACATCAAACTGTTTGGCTTCATTTAAGACGAATACTAGAATTTTGTATCATTTAAAAGCCCATTCTATTTTCTTTCTAATAATACCAAATTCCATAGAATACCTAATGCTTTTTACTGATTAAAATCATTGAAAGGGAACGAGGAGAACAAGGATTGAAAATAGGGGTAAGAAAAAGGAAAAATTGAACAAATTTAAAAACCAAAATCGATAATCTGTATTACCCCCCTCCCCCTTAGCCCTTATTACTACTTCCAGACGATTTTTTACCACTGTCTGTGGGATTCTTTTTCACTCATCCGCCATCGCAACCTTTAAGTCCCTCAACGATGCAGGGGTTGGATTTCTGGCTCGAACCCTTCTTTTCAGTTCATCCCACATGTGCTCGATTGGATTGAGGTCAGGACTTTGTGACTTTATGCAGGCCAGTTTAATGTCCTACTTCCGCCAGGTTTGCCGCAGCAATGCAGCAGCATGTGGCCTCGCATTGCCCTGCATTAGCACGAAGCTATCGCCAACAAATCCAGCGTAAGGACCGACGTGTTCTTGCAGGATCTTCTCGATGTACCGGTGAGCGGTTAATCCACCCCTACGAGTCTCATCAATCATGAAAACCAAATAGGTTTTTGCATCCAGTGAGATGCCCCCCCACACCATGACAGAACCTTCTCCGTAGGCGACCATTTCAGTAATGCAGCACTGCCCTAGCACTCCCCAGGCCTCCTATAGACCGGTCTTCTTCCATCATTGTCATGTAGGCATATTCGGGACTCTGGGAGAATAAAACGGAGCGTCATTGCTCTAAGGTCCAGTCGACATATCCTCGGGCAAATCTGAGTCGCGCTTGTTGATGGGCTGCAATTTGGTTCCGTTAGCTGCTCTCTTCGGAGTTAGGTTAGCTTCGTTAAGTCTTCTTCTGATTGTCGTTGTGTTTAAAAATTAAATTCAAGGATCGGTGTTAAATGAAGCAAAATCGTTTGAGTAGTTTTTTTTTGCTCATCAATGTATGTCGGGTTCCACGACGTCAACTTTTTTAGAAAAAATTGCCACCTGGGTTTTTGTAGCGTTAAATTCTACTTGGTTACTACAACCCCAAGATGGAATTTCTTCCAGACCTTTGTTAAGTTGAACGACTTCCTGTTGTCTGCAGATATTTGCATGAGTAGCCGATGTTCGAGCGTTCAAAGTGAATAAAGAAATAAGCGTACTGTCAGTTGCATAGATTGGATTCCTGTCCTTTCCAGCAGATCGTTAGTGTAAATGCGAGAGTAGGAGACAGTATGGAGCTTTGGGGCACGCCGGCGTTGATAGTGAGATGATAAGAGCCACAGAATTTCTCAGACACATCCTAAGAGCGTAGCTTAGCCAACAATCCATCGTGCCAAACACGGTTGAATGCCTTGGATATATCAAGTGCAACAGCACGAGATTCTTCAAAATGTTCAATTGCGTTGTTCCAAACATGTGTTACATCAGTTAGAACATCTCCTGTTGATCTTTGATATTCAATTCTTCAAGATATTTTAGAAGATGCTGGTTAATAGCCTCTTCCATGACTTTCGATATTATTGAAAGTTTTCTATAGGATAGGTTGAAAAGTCTACAAAAAACTGGTGTTAGTTCTCTCGCGCATGTACTATGGCAGGTATTTCGTCAGCGCCAGAAGCTTTTTTGATGGCTAGCTTCATTAAAATACGTTTTATGATATGTTGTCTGAAGACAATATCAGGCATCCTTGACTGCACTATGGGAATAGTTCGTGCTGTTTTTCCTTGGAAGGGGCATAAGTAAAAATATGCATAAAATTCAAGAAAACAGAAGTATAAAATCAAAACAAAAAACAGAAAATCTCAAAGATGATTTTTTTTTTAATATGTGAGTTTATATAATGGATCAACAAAGAAATTTTTAAATAAAACTTCTACAGAGAATAAGTAAAACTAGACAATTTTGTTTTCTACGATAATTTAAAAAATACATATAATAAATATTTTTCTCTAAATTTTGTAACTCGTGTTCAAATCATAGTATCGGTTCTTATTTAAGAGTGGGCGCAACATCGTAAAAACATATAGATATAACAGGAAATATGGAACAATCGTTTTAAATGAGTTATGCCTGATTATGATAAAACAAACGGAAAATAAATAGTTTGATGATGTACTAGATTGATTTATTACAGATATCAAAATTCATGCTAGTTGCTCGTTTTGGACAACATCTTTTTTTAACTACTTCTGTACGCATTGTTAATTTGCCTCTTTAATTCCTCGTTACAAAGTAAATAGTATATTTTAGTAGGTGTTATAACATAAGACTATTGGCAGGAAATTCGATAATTTTACTTATTTATTTATAAGTTAAAAGTTTGACTGCCAATAATAAAAAAGTTAATTTTTAAGCATTGTCCGAGTTATTGGAAGACTGTTAACTTTTTTTTCAGATGATATCAAGAAAAAATACTTTACCATACTCTCATACCTTTGGAGCTATCTGTGCGGCGGTTTCACGAACTTTTTCGTTTTCCTCTTTTTCTCTCGTTTCTGCCATCTCCGCCTGTTCGCGGAACAGTGAACCAAATTTCTCAAAGAACCCGCCATCGACCTGCTGGATTCTAGAACAAAAACATCAATAAAATCAGTGTTTAAATTTAAAATAGCTAAATAAAAGTTGTAGTTCTCAGATTTATATGTATTCGTCCAAAATATAATATTGTCGATTCTAGCTCCTGAGATATTTGCATGTTCGTGACAGAAGGTAAAAAATCGGTAAAGTAATTTACTTTCCATACAAACACGCAATTCTAAAGTTAATACGGAATGGCTTTCTTTCTTACATTAAGTGTACTCTCAGCAGACAACTCTGTCACCAAGTAGCGGTGAGCCGTAGTGTTGTCTCATTGAAAGCCATTGCTACAGCCGGAAAACTTTTAGACCGACGAGAGAACAGAAGCACGGCGTCCGAGATATTTACAACTGAAACATAACATTGCCGTCTACATACTATTTCTGGAGACTGGGAATAATGAGAAATAATACTTTTTAGGTTCCTTGTTTCCAAGAACCCTGAAAAGGACAAACATGATATCGTTTAACAACATATACAAACAGGTATATTTAAAATTTGTGCATGTCGGGTTCAGCAACGTCAGTTTTTTCTTTTCAAAAAACTGCCGCTTGAGTTTTTGTAGCATTAAATTCTACTTGGCTACTGTCACCTCACGATAGAGTTTCTTCCAGGACTTTTATCAAGTTAAACGACTTCCAGCTGTCTGCGGATATTTGCATGAATAGCCGATATTCCAGCATTCAAAGTGAAAGAAGAAATAAGCATACTGTCATCTGCAAAGCTGTAGATTGGATTCCAGGTCCTTTCTAGCAGATTCTTAGTGTAAATGAGAAAGAGAGTAGGAGGCAATACCGGTCGAAATGAACAATTAGGTTTCCTCCAAAAACCTGTAGTTACGTTCTGTCGTTTTTCAAATATAAATAATATTGAAAGCATCGAATATGTATCATGTCGCATATTGTATTTTCATATTTTTGTTGCATATCCTACGATGTAATCTGGGGACTACAGTAAGTTTATTGATGTAGAGCTTCTTAGGTCGTTAAAATACCTAATACCTAGTGGTACTTAACACCCTTTCTGTAACTATGTATCTGTAAAATCGATTTCTTATTGCCAATAGACGTGTATATTATATTAACAAGCTATTAGTAGCTATTCACTCTATTTATCTAAATGTAAATGTATGGATGTTTATATTAAATGTTGTCAGGATTGTATATGCTGAAACAATTAGCTAATTTACATTTATCTATTTTCTTTGACGGATGCGTCACTGTATTTTTAAATCAATAATTTAATTATTTATGAATGACTATGACAGTTCTAGGCATAACAAAGGAAATGCAGAATACATTATTCATTGACTTAAAGCTTTGCAAATTAAAATCATCACGTAAACAATAACAAAACTTATGAAAAATATTTTTTGCTATATAGGAAAATAAATTGTATTTGGGATGTTTGAGGGATCAACCTTATATTTATGTTTTATATTAACATTTAAAATACAGAATAATTTACTGTACTTTTAGTATGAGATTCTGTTCATATCTGCAACTGCATAAACGCAAAATTTTGATAAAATCACGTTTACCTAAAGATATCTATCCTCAAGCACTCAACTTTAATTACAGAAGAAAATATTATTTTAATATTTTCTCTTGCTTTAATGTTATATCTATATTTACGTCGTTAGTGGGTCCAATGTATACGTGATCAATATTAATACAAAGTATTCTTAATACTATCTAGCTCTAAAAAAAGTGTAATATTAAAACTCGCATTTTAAGAAGCTCTAATCAAGTTGCTGACATAACTTGTGTGTGTGTGTGTGTGTTTCTATTGAGAATTTTGGTACGCAGGTGGACCATTCAACAGAAAGACGTATTTTTTAGTTACTATCCGACTGTATTTCATCAAGATTCAGCTCTCTGCTATATTTTGCAAGCTTTAGTGCCATCCGATATGGACTCAATATTTCATTATTCAAATTACGGCCAAATCAAAAGTAATTAGGCAATGGAGGTTTTCCTTCAGTACTAGTCAGATTTAATGGGGAAGCAATATTTGTTATAAATAAACAGAAGTAGAATCTCCTTACTTATTTATTAGTCCTTTTTTTGCGCCAACCATTAAAAGTCGAGTATAAAATTTCGATCACATCGAAAACTAATACTGAATATGCTTATCGAAGGTAGAACAGCGATCAATTTGAAAATACTGACTTCTTAGCATTATAACAGGGACCACAATATTAGAAAAAAAAAGCTTTAACTCATTTTATAACGGTTTATATTTTACATTGTATTACACAGTAGATTTTTATATATTATAGTAGATATGTTATTCTAACAATTATTTATATAATAACAATTCATTTATATTGCTCTTTCTATCTGGAAGACTTTTTGGAAGACAAATTTAGCAAGGCTTACTTTACTCTATTAAAATTAGGTAAAGAACTTTTTTTATATTACTAATATATTACTTAATTTAGTTATTAGTTAGTGGGCCCTATATACGTGATCAATATTAATACAAAGTATTCTCAATACTATCTAGCTCTACAAAAAGTGTAATATTAAAACTCGCATTTTTAGAAGCTCTAATAGGGTTGCTGACATAACTAGGTATTTCTATTGTGAATTTTGGTACGCAGGTAGACCATTCAACAGAAAGACGTATTTTTTAGTTACTATCTGACTGTATTTCCTCAAGGTTCAGCTCTCTGCTATATTTTGCAAGCTAAAGTGTTTCAATAATTACTGCTTACTTTATCTAGGGTCATTCGTCTCATTTAGGAATAAGTTCCCCAAAAATAAATTTGTTAGGGTTATTGCGCAAACGTAAAGGGCGGGTCCATGGTAATTTAGTATGGAGTGTTTCGACGAAGCGGAGCCTGACTTTTCGGTTTAATAGTTTTACAAAAACAATAATTCTGCGGCTCTCACGTGACGAAAATTTCGCAGTTAATGTCATGGCATCCCATCAAGAACAGCAGGTACAAGAATTAAAGCTAACTAATACTCGAATAATGTACATTTTCGCTTTAAATGTTACGTTAGTAAACATAAAAGTCATTATTGGAGTTTGACAAATGTAAAACTAAAGCATCTACGGCATTCACATTCCTCTAAAGAGACTGCTTGTATCGTAAAATTCGCATGTGAAATAATTGGCTTGTACTTACTTGAGGATGACAGAGACCGCACAACTGTTCATTCGAAGCGATATGTGGACATAATTGAGATTTTTTTAACCCTTTTCAAAGTTTTGATGGCTATGATCAGAGAACCTGGTTTTAGCAGGATCAGAGTATAATCAAATACAGCTCATTCTAGTAATTTTGGCCCTGATTTAATGCTGGAGGATTTTTTTCTGCGAAAATATGTCAAAACTAAAGTTTAGATAGGTATTTTATGGAAAAATATTAATCCTAAAAAAAAAATGAGCCGAGCTTTAGAGATATTTACAACTGAAATCTGACATTTTCCTCTACATACTATTTTCGTTAAAATTGAAACTAAAAAATAACACATTTCTCAGATCTCTTGAATCAAAACATTCTGAAAAGGGCAGATAATAATAAATATATATATATATATATATATATATATATATATATATATATATATATATATATATATATATATATATATATATACATATACATATACATATACATATACATATACATATACATATACATATACATATACATATACATATACATATATATATATATATATATATATATATATATATATATATATATATATATATATATATATATATATATATGAATCAATTCCTCTAACCTCCTGCTCCATCTCATTAATCGCATGTTTGAACAATTGAAAAATACACAACCTTCACATTTATCGACACAAAGAACCTTAAAAAACACGTATCACGGGATGTATGGGAAACAACCTCTCCAAATTCTCTCTCTGGATCTCTACTATGATGGGCGTATTGCATGCACCCGCGGTGGGGGGAGGGGGGCGGAACAGAATATCACCCTCAGAAAGTTCTGCCTGTCGTAGATGGTAGACGCCCAGACCCACCAGGCAGCGACCGATGTGATAACATCGCATCCGCTTAGACTACGTGAAGTTACCTAACGTTTAGTGACTGTGCCAATGTCCCCGGAAAAATAGCATGATGAATCTCCTAGGATCAAAAAATTTCACAGGTAAAATAGCCCTTCGGGTGGGGGCTGATTCGCGGGCAACAAGATGCGTAGAACGCAATTTTAAGATAGATGTTTGTGACATGTGAGGTTTAAACTCGAACAACTGTGTTTGTAACAAATGAAGTTTAAACTCAAAAACGCCAACACCTGCAATCAAATAAGCTTTGCTCTCTGCGAAATCAAAGTCCGTTCATCGACAAGCACAGTCAACTTTCTCTATCCTAGTAATGACTTCTATTCCCAGTCCCAGGCTTAACTTTGGCATCGGTCTTTTTACCAGAACTGATCTCTCTTGCGAACGAGAGGAGGTTCTGGAACGCCAGCCCTGGTATGCGGTTAAAAAATAGTGACTCAACAAATCACAAGGTTTATCTGCTGTCTCTATCGGCTACCAAGTGATATTAACTTTAGAACACCCTTCGCTTCTCTTACAGACACTACCGCCCCCTCCCTGTAACTCCCTATAAGTTTGACTATAAATAATTATGTCAACATATCAATCAAAAAAACCAAGAAAAACTCTCATAATGATATAAAAAATAAACGAAATGTTTCGACTCCCTTCTTCTTTAGTAATATCGCCTAAAAACATAGGTTTTTACTTGAAGTATATGTGTACCAAATTTTAAATATAATTTTGTTTGCAAGTTACAGGGGCATCTGAGACCGAAAGGCGGACGGAAATGGAGAATTATATTTTTCATGATCATAGGACCCTAAAACGTGAAGAAACACAAAAACCATGGAGGGTGCCGTTTTCACGAACGCATTACTTCTCTTTAACAAGGGAAGTAAAAAATTAACATCATTTTTCACACAGCATAGAATTTGATATACCCTTTTTCCCATGGGACTCTTACAACGAGAATATTCTGTTTTAAACTAATATTCTTATGTATACTTTGTCACCCTAAAAAACTAACAATAAATTCCCCCAACGTTAACTAACCCAAACCTTAGAAAAATACGTCTGAGAGCAGGAGCATTAGGCTAATAAGCAGTTTCTGTCTTTTAAATACTGTTAAACTATAATTTTTGGGTAACTCATACCATTGCAAAAGTTGGTGTCCATATTTAGAGTCTCAATTATTTCACTTCGGTAAACATATTGGTTTACTCGCCTATGCCTGAACTCGCATTATTTACTAATGTTTCCATTATGATCCGTTTAAATATTATTAAAGTTGTGTTTAAAATTTAAAAAAACTTCACAGATAATTCTTTGACTGTGGGTGGATTTAAAGGATAAAATATTCAATATAGTGCAGTAAAAAAAGCCTTTGAAACTGCAAAGCTTAGATACAGTAATATTATTTTATCCTCTCTGGGGTATCACCAAGACTATTGTCCTGAGTTTTGGACCTCGAAAAACTTGTGCTCTATTTTAAATAACAAATTCAATCGTGCCCGCTGGGTTCAATATTTTCGTACCAATATTTCGGGGTGTTTTTGCTAAAACAAAACGCATATTTTCTGAAAGTTTAAAACCGATCAGTCCACCTGTACAATAAAATAAAAAAAAGTTTTTTGCGTGTTGTTTCAATTTTTGTAGGTAATGTACACACTCGAGTGATTTAAAACCAACGAGAATCTGTTACAAATTTCATTTGTTTTTTTTTTGTATCGATCCGACTTATATAACCGGAGTTATTCACTTTTTAAGCTGAAAAAACGCGTTTTGAAAACTTAAATTATTTATAAACAGAGCACAAGTATTACTGTATCTAAACAATGTCTATTTCCTTATTATTTTGACCTTTTTTTACTGCACTAATAATATTAACTTAATATTGCAAAAAAGGGAACAAATAATTTTCAATTTTGCCAGTCACCACCCTAGGTTATCAAATAAAAATAAATTACTGAATCACGTTATTTGTCAGTGTCAGTAACCACTTCTTAATCTATATTTGTAAGAAAATTACTAGGGGTCACTTTAATTAAAAATATATAATGTTATTTTAGACAGTGGAATGACTAAGCACTTTAACAATTAGTGATTAACTTTTTGTAATTTACAATTGCAACTTTTGAGATTTCCAATACAGGTATACTTTACGTATGTATAATCTTCAGTTCCCAAATGAGAGCCTTCTCTACCTAATCCCGACTGTTTTACACCACCAAAAAGGTGCCTCAGCACATGAAATTAATCCTTCATTTACGCCTACCATACCGACTTCCATATTTTTACTAACTCTAAATATCTGAGAAATATCTTCTGAGAAAAAGTAACCGGCGAGACCCACGTCACAGCAATTTGCTATATTTAAAGCGTCCTCTTCAGTTTTAAATCCTATTAGGCTGATTACAGGACCAAAAATTTCTTCGTTGTACACTATCATATTATCCTTAATACCCGTTAAAATGGTTGGTTCATAGAAGAGTTTTCCAAGATGTGTTGCAGGTTTTCCACCTAGAAAGATGGTATAAAATAATAATATGTATATATAAAATGTATTATAATTTAAGTTTGAGAGATGTAGTTAAAGGTAAACCACACTTTTTTAGTAGGGTTTAGCAGAAACTCTTACAAAATGAAATTTCCTTGAAAGACTTCCACATTGCTTTGAATTTCCTAAATTTTTAATAATTTCTAGAAATTTCCTATCAAATATTTCATTATATTTTAAAATTCTTTAATTTTTCTTTGAAGTTTTCTAAGAATTTCTAACCTTTTATAGAGAAGCTTTATATTTGCAATCGACGTGCGATTTACTAGCCATGTTGGTATCATATCACCCAATGATTGACCGAGATTAGTATGAATTCAAAACTTATTCAAAGGAAGTACAAAATAATAAAACTAGAACAACATGAAGACTGCCAAAATTTTCAGTATAGCTTAGGCTATTATCTTTTAAGGGAACAATGTAGAACCTGACTATGTACCATCTAATAGTTTTATTGCAGGTTTCCCTGCATTAATAATCATAGTCGAAGAGTCATTTTTTAGAATTTGGGTTGGTTATAACTGGCGAGTAGAAATGGCGGCAGAAGTATAGAGAAGAATTAGACTGGCATGGGCAGCATTTGGCAAACAAAGGAAAGTAGTAACGAACAAAAGAATTCCTCTGAAACTAAGAAATATGATATTCGATCAATGCATTCTACCGGTTCTTACCTTCACGTCCCAGACATGGACACCGACTAAGAAGATGATGGTCCAACTGAGTAAAACACAGAGAGAAATGAAAGTATAGAACAAAAGACCAAAGTGATAGATGTAAGAGAACAGGTAGCAGGTTTAAAATGGAGATGAGCAGGTCAGACGATAAGACGAGATGAGAGATGGAATAAAAAAATACAAGAATAGAGACCATGATTGGAACAAAGACTCAGAGGAAAACCCCAAACAAGATGGGAAGATGACCTGAAAAGAATGGCTGGTACAGGATGGATCAGAAAGCCGCAGAATCGAGAGGGATGGAAAAAGGAGGGGGAGGCCTATGTCCAACACTGGATGGAAGAAGGCTTATTAGACAGACAGATAGATAGATAGATAAAATTGGTGAGAGGGCTGGTGAAGGGTCAACGTCCCACAGAAGAATTTACATAGTAAGAAGGCCCAAGCTCTACTCAGACAAGCTCTTGGATATGCAATCTGATTATGCGATAATGTCGTATAATTTTGAAAAACCATATAGAAATGGTTGAAATCCAAATCTATGGATGGAGGTGGACGCTGATAAAGGCAATGGGTCTGGTCTATTACACAAACAGATCAAAAATTTCCAGCGAAGTAGGCACTGGCATATATGCAGAAAAACTCAGCTTTAGCATTCCACTAGGGACAAGTGCAATAATATTCCAGGCAGAAATGCATACAGTACAAGTATGTGTTCACGAGAATATTAGACGGAACTATTGCAACCAAGAAATATATATTCTCTCAGACAGTCAAGCTGCTCTAAAGCGGTTAGATGACTATCGGGCCAATTCCAAGATCACAATGGAGTATAAATGTGACCTGTTAGAAGGAGGTTGAACTACTGTGAGTTTCAGAGTATTCGGCAAAATTTGACATCACTAAAATAAATAAATAAATATAAAAAAATAGAAAAATTAATTAATATTATGAACTTACCTAAAAGAACTTGTGCACCCTTTGTTACAGCATCATTTACAAAATCAGAAACTTTATGTAGCTGTGCTTCATTTATAAGTGGCCCCAATTGCACTCCTTCTTGTGTTCCATCACCCATTGTAAGTGTTTTTACTCTAGCAATTAATTTTTCTTTAAAAGCTTCAAAAACTTTATCCTGAATTAAAAATCGATTAGCTGATACACAAGTTTGTCCACAGTTGCGAAACTTTGAGGTTATTGCTCCTTCTACAGCTTTATCGAGGTTAGCAGAATTAAAGACTATGAATGGAGCATTTCCACCAAGTTCAAGCCCAAGACGTTTAACTCCATAGGCACACTGGTTATAAAGAATTCTTCCTACAGTAGTAGAACCAGTAAATGAAATACCTGCCACTAAGTGATTTTCACATAATAATTTTCCAATCGCTGCAGTATTGCTTCTGCTACTCGTTACTAAATTAATGACTCCTGGAGGAAATCCTGCCTCTTCTGCTAATTTAATTAACTGAACAGCAGTAAGAGGTGTATCCTCAGCTGGTTTAATAACAACTGTGCATCCAACAGATAAAGCAGCTGCTGCTTTACGAGTAATCATAGCATAAGGAAAATTCCAAGGTGTAATGAGACCTACAACACCTATTGGTTGATGATGGACAAGAATCTGCTTCGATGGGACTGAACTAGAAATAATATCACCTCTTATTTGTCGAGCTAATTCTGAGAACCATTCTACAAAGGAACTTCCGTACACTGCTTCACCATTGGCCTCACTAATGGGTTTGCCAGACTCTGCAGTCATAACTTCAGCAATTTCTTTTTGATTTTCAAGAAGTAAATTATACCATTTTCTTAACAGCTGCGATCTTTCTTTTGCAGTGGTATCTTTCCATGATTGAAATGCTCTAAATGCCGAATCGATAGCTTCCTGTGTCTCCATGATTGTCATATCGGGAACTGTACCAACAACATTCCCATCAAATGGATTTAAAACATCCAACGTTTTTCCACTTTTTGCGGTTGTCCATTCGCCGTTTATGTACGCTTTTTCATTGCGAATATGCATATTTCTTATGGAAACTGAGGTTAACCTCAAAGCTACAGTGACAGGCGATTTAAATAAAATCTTGGTTAACATCTTAGAAAATTAATATTTTTACTATAAAAGATAAAGTTATCAAAATACGTTAAAGATAAGAGTAAAATACATGTAAAATAACTATAAATATATGCAATTCAAATAACAATCATTGAACTAAAAGCGATTCTGCGCAATTCAAGGCTAAGCAACGTTAAATAATGAATAATGTTATATTAATATATTACCTTTAAATTGAATGGGGTACATTTTATTCTATTAAGTTCATTTAAATTAAATCTACATCTTCTAATAAAATTGTTTATCTGGCTATTATCTTCTTTTACACATAGTTAAATAATGGCGGCAATCTCGCACACTGACAATCAGCTGGGCGTATTCTTGGTTGTATAATCGCAGGGGTACAATAGTCGATATTTTATTATCGATAATTTATGCAAGCGTTACTGTCGGCTTCTACTTTATGAAGAAAAGAAGTTCACTTTAAAACTCGTTTAATTTGGCAATTAGGGGTTTAATCTGGGGCATTAATTAGTCAATTACAGTTATCACGTTTTGCCATATAAGACCAGAACATTCGCTTTTTTGGGATTAAACTTATAAAAATGAAATATTGTATTAAAATTCTCACTATTAACTATGTTATCTTACCTGTTTTGAGATTTTAGTTCTCGATCTTTGTTTTAAATTTCCTTTTTAAAAAAGTTTTTGATGAAATTTACAAAATGAAATCGCCTAGATAATTAAAAGTTTTACATTCCACGGCAATTAGATCAGAGTTAATCTTTAAAGCTTTTGTGAACCTAGCTGTTAAAAATTGTATTTTTACTTTCATAATTTGACTGCAGATAATTTAAGAAAATTCTCCTTCAATTGAGGTTTTGAATTGGTTTAAGAGTCTTTTTAGTGTTCTGTACGGAGCACTACGGTATCTGTCCGTCTGTCACACCTGATTCTCCGAAACTATTTTACATAGGATGAAATTTGTCACAAATAAAGGAATTGATTGTCCAATCAGAGCCGTGTAGTTTTGAAAGTTAAATTTTGGCTTAAGAGGTTAGTTTTGGGGATGAAATCGGAAGTGAAGAAAAATTACCGGGTCATCAAGTGGGGTGTCAAATGAAAGCTTGAGAAAACACGAGTTCAAAAATATATATGATGTAATACTTATGCATACTTTTTTTTGTTTTATTTTTAAAAAATGGTCAAAAAACGTTGCCCCCAATTTGTCTCGAAAAGTACTGATCAAAAAAATTTTGAAAAAATTCTGGAATAGTCTTCATAAAATGTAGATTAAGCAAACATTGTCACGAGTGCATTACGTTTAATAATTTATCTGGTATAAAAACAAAAGGATATGAAAACGTTGTTCCTTGGCAAATGGTCGAGGTTTTGTTAATATACATTTCAGTACGCTCGCGTGTCGCTCCTGTACTGAGACAAAATTTCTTTATTTTATTTATTTATAATTAAACAAATATTTAAGTAGTAAATATTTGTTCTAAACGTTTACTACTAGATTAAAGATCGAGTTAGATTGATTTATTGGCTATCAGGTAGCTAACTATTATACATTATTGACTCAGAAAAAATCTGGGCTCTTAATTTTCTATTTCGGGTGTATTTTATGAAGTTATTAATCATTTTATACGTCCGTCATAAAATTTTTTATTTTAAAGGCAATCACAGCACGGAACACTAATTACGCAAGTCCAACTTGTACTTGAACGGTTTTTTTACATATGTGTTAGTGCCCGAAAGTTTAATTTTCATTTTTTGACAAATAACACTCACTGACCGGTTAGGGTAACTTGTCGCATTGCGTGAGTTTGTCGACACGTAACAGGATACATAATTATATCAATACATAGCCACAGAAAATATAATTATTGCTGCAGAAAGACAAACACATGGAACAAGATGTTGCCGTGAAATAATGCCAGCTGATTACTGCCGGCACGTTAAAATGTGCGTTGTCTAGTTTCTTAAAGATACCGCGCATACTATTTCCTGGTATTGTTATATTATTGCAACTTCTATTTGCACGGCGACGACGATGTTTTGTTCAACGTGTTTGTCTTTCTATAGCGATAGTAGTATACAAGATAACAAACAATATCTAGTAGTTAAGACATCAGCTAAAGTCAAAATATAACTAAATAAGTTATACTCCTGAATAAAAAACATAATAAAAAATTATCACGAATATAACCTAAACAGGCCAAGGACGTCTTATTCAGACATTAGCAACTTCTTATGGATATTCATTTTACTTCTACACACATCTATAAGACGTCTTATGGATGGTTGATGTTAACCATTCAAAAAGTTTCAAAATTTTATTATGTTTATATAAATTTTCGTTTTATTTTCAAGAGAAAAAAGTTAGTATTCAGCCTTAGACCTAGTACGAATGATGGATGGGCGATAATAGATTTTTATCTATCGATAGTCGATGGCACCCTACCTATTGATAATTTTAACGTATCGATATATCGATAATTCTTACTCCAAAATTGATTACCGGCAAGCACTTCCAAAAAAAGAGCCTTTGGAAGTGCAAGTTGCAAATTGATGTTGGGAGGGGGGGGGGGGGGGGGGGGTTGAAAAAAGTGATTATCAATAACTATCGATGTATCGATATATTGATAACTATCGATTAATCGATATCGGTAACTACCAATAGGTATCCATATATCGATCATTTTTGAATTTACCTATCGTTACTCCACATGAGCGATTGTAATTAAGAAAAATACATCATTTTATAAACACCATTTTAAACAAATGAGAACAGGGAAGATGTTTATAACTATTATAATTTGGGAGGATTAACAATACCAATCGAAAGAGATAATTAATCCCGCGAAATTCTCATGTCTGTTTTGATTGGTATGCTAATTCTGCAAAGTTCTTGTTGTTATAAACATATTCCCAGAGCTCTTTTGTTTACAGCGTTGAAAAATGGCATTTCTTAATCGAAGACTATCGATATATCAAAAAGAAACCCATCCCTAGTATGGACTAAAAACAAGACGTCTCGAAACAGTTGAGCAGTTTTGTACTGTGTGGGATGACAGATACAAACGACTTTAAACATTAGCGCTCCAAAATTTGTTTTTATATGTCACTTAGGAAAAATATGCGCAAAATTCTAGAAAAAGTTTAATCTAAATCGGATAAGCAATTTATCTACAAAACCATTAGAAATAAGTACAAAATTTTCATGAAAATATAACTGATTTTTGTATTAAATTACTTTAAAAAAAATTGGTGCATTGCAAATGAGCATTGTAAACACTCAGGAATAAGTTAATTCAATCATCGCAACTCGATATTTTAAACGATAAGTACTTTATGGTGAGATAATAATAAAAAAATGTTAAACAGAGGACTGGCTTCCGTTAAAAGTGGAAGTAATGAACAATTAGTATCATTTTCAGACTCATCAACTTCAAGAATTTTAAAAACCACCTTATAATCAATATATTCCAATCAACCCCTCTAACTCCTTTCCCACTTCATTTTTTATGTTTGACTGTAAATAATTATGGGTGTTATGAAAGTCACTGCATATATTGAAATGGGTGACTAGTGGGGTCACGTAGAAGCACATTCAATACTTTTCAAATTCGAAAATTTTTGAAAAATTAAAAAAAAGAGGCATAACTACATTTTACCAAATCATTTACAAAATCAACCCGCCCATGAAAAGCTGCGATTGTACGAACCAGCTCGAGAGAGAGAGAGAGAGAGAGAGAGAAAGTGAGCCACCAAAAAAAAGGCAGTTGATAATAAATCCTTTAAATTTCGACGCAGGCATACATAAAATGTTTCCTCAGCGTTGGAAATTTCTTGTCGGTAAGTAGTAAATAAAGCACACCAAGGTCAACGGCTTTACGACCTACCTCAAAAGTTCTTTGCTGTACCTTGGCAAATAAAATTTTAGTGAATTACCTGTGTTAAAATTTTTACTTATTACAATAAAATATTAAAATATAAAACTGTATTTTATATTTTAATATTTTATTTGTTGGTGTCACGAAGTAATTATTTTAAAAGGTTACAATTTTTATATTTTTATTTTATTGAATGTGTTTGGAAAAAGTCTAGTCAAATCTGATAACCCGCGATTACTATTTTGGATTAGATTAGGATTGCTGATTAATTATAATGACTAGATTGTAATAGTATGAGTATCCTGACAGGTGCTCTACATAAAAAAAAAACTGTAATTATAGGTTTGTGTATTATAACAGGACGTAAATTTTCAATTAAGTTGCAAAACAGACGATTTACATACGAATTATAATATGTCTGTGTCTTTTTTAATAAGACTACACATTTGCAATACGCTCGATTTATAATATTCCAATGACATAATATTTGATTATATTACTTAGGAACTTAATTACCCATAGCGTCGCTTAATCCCTTGTATGTTTAATTATTATTTTTTATTAGAGTGTAACTAGACAATTGTTTAGCCTTATTATGGCTTTTTCGGGAATACGTATTATACTAAAATCCGAATCTTTCGAAAAATAACTTCAACACCTAAAAAATCTATAAATTGTTTGAAACGGGTGTTGTCTAAGAGGCTAACATCGTATAAATTTAAGGAGTTAATTACTAGAAATTTTTTTTTCGTTGATAATGGCAATGTAACTCCGAGTATGCCACCAACAAACAATATCGGCTATATTGTGAAGTTGTATGTTCACCAGTGGCGGCGTGAAAAAAATATTCATGTCATTATTTCTTTGGGGTCAATTTTTTGGTTTATTATTGAGATCCGCTATTTAAGGTGAACTTGCTACAATCGGTCTTGCTACAAGGAGGCGCCGGTTTCAATATATGCAGTCAATTCCGTAACATAAGGTGTATATATATATATATATATATAATATATATATATATATATATATATATATATATATATATATATATTGCTCCTATGTGTATGAAATTATAAATCAATATCTCATTTCGCTCGAAAGTTATCGTATCGACAGGCAGTTCTACGGAAATGGGAAAATGTTATTCGTGATCTAGGCATCCTAAAACGGAAGAAATATAAAAATCTCAAAGGGGTTTTTCTTTCACGAATTCAATACCTTCCTTCAGCAGGGAAATAAAAAAAGAAAACATTGTGAAATAAAAAAATAAATATTTTAAAAAACTTAGATATGAAATGATATAGCTGAAAATATTACACGAGAGAAAATTTCAACTAAACAAATCCCTATTTATTCTGACATTGACCCAAACAAGAAATCGGTAGGGTACTGACCGGACTTAATAAATTACATCGTAAATTTTCATGACCGTGACACATTAAACGATCTGCTACACAACATTCACGATATCTGTAATCGACGCCCATAATAATTTATTTTGTTGATGACCTCATCTTACCGCTTGTATCATTCAGTAAACCTGTATTGCTGCTCTAAATATGTTTTGTTGTGAAATATATTTATCTAGATAATATTGTATTATTATAGTAATAAAGTTGGCAACTAAATAAAGCTTAAAAACATTGTCAAATATATATATTTTTTTAAACAGTGGTTTTTGTGCTCTGTTAAATGTTCAACTTAGACATAATACATACATAATAATTTGCAGCATGTTTGCAAAATTAAACTGCGTTCTTTCAGGATCGTATTCCTTCGTCAAAATAAGACAAAAAATTTTTATGAATATGACTCTGCAAATATTTGGTTTAGAAAAGTTATAAATGAATTTTTTAAATCTGACAAAAGTAAAAAAAAACATTTCGTCCATTTTCATTGACCTAGTTACAGTAATTAATAATTGCAAAAATGGGATACACTACAAAAAAAAGAAACATTTTGCGTACAAATTTCGAAAACCACAATCAATCTACAATAGAAAACGTAATCATTTTTGAGTAAATGATTTGAAATACGTAAATAAAAAATTGGCGTGGTTATTGTCACAAATTTTATATATCATTATGAGAGTTTTTTTGTTGGATAATTAACAAATTTTAAGCATAATTATTTACGGTCACACGTATAACGGAATAACTTCGTATACATACAAGTAAAGCGATTTTTGTGTAAAACCTGGCTATGCTTCTTACATTTTATTCTCACTTTATTTTATGATATATTTTGTAGTTAATTGGTTTTACATGAAACTAAGTAAAATTACGAATTTTTTCAGCTTACTTAAGATGCTATTTCTGAAGCAACACATTTATAAAATCTTTGTCTCATTTAATTTCTTTGTAGACATAAATGTTTTTGGTAGAGGTACTAGTTTTGGTCCAATTCAACTAACAAATAAACACTTAACATGTAAATATTGCTTTCAAAATATGTTATAAAATTCTCAATAAGTAGCTTTTAAACACTAGAGAATTTGTTGAAGAAAAAGTTTTAGGCAATATCTGCCTGGGAATGTTTTCTTTAATTTCTTTACAAAAAACACGACTCTTAAGTGTTAGCTTCTAATTTTAGAATAAAGAACGAACTTTTATTCATCTCTAATGGAATAAATATTAGTGTCTCAGGAATGATCCATCATCATAAATTAGTATGATCTCACGCGATTTGTTCACTGATACAAATTAAGCAAGCCGATTCCAGAAGGTAATTTAGTTTTCTAATTATGCATAAATGATTAATTTAGCTAATATTTAGAGGTACTTATGAAGTTTTACTGTTTACGTCAATTTATAGGCGTATTTGTTAAAATAAAACAATAAGGAAATAAAAAATCTTTAAAAAACGCTTCTTGGATGCATTTACCACATTCGCCCTTACAACCTGACTGGAAAACAAAAAAAAACGGCTTAAAAAGCATTTGAAATCTGGTACTATAATTTACTTGAGCAAGATAAAGTGCCACGGGAAATAAAAAAATCTTCAAAAAACGCTCCTTGGATACATTTACCACCCTCGCCCTTACAACCTGACTGGAAAACAAAAAAAACGGCTTAAAAGGCATTTGAAATCTGGTGCTATAATTTACTTGAGCAATATAAAGTGTCACAAACGTTATCACGTTAAGAAATAGACGAGCGTTATAGAAAAAAAGTGTGGAAAGGAACCGATAAACAATTGTCACAGTTCTTATTAACTTTAAATAAAATCAATCATAATATCCAATTCACGATAGGAATTGAAGTAAATAAATCACTTAGTTTTTTTATTCTTAAAAATGTCAAATGTAGAGAATAAAATAGAGTTTGATATTTTCCGTAAGCCAACTACAACAGATACCATTATATATGCTAAATCAAATCAATCCTGGCAGATCAAAATGTAAACTTCCCACAGTCACATACACAGATTAACTAACATTCCACTATTTTCAGACAATTATCTAAACATAATCAAAAGAATAGCCAAAAACAACGGATATAATCTAATTATTATAGATAAACTGGAAAAAACAATATACTTAAACAATTTTACGCTCCAGATGTAAAACACGAAAACAAAAAATGGTTTGCTATCAACTAAAGGGTGATTCATTTAGAGGTACTTTTTGTGATGGGGATTTAATTGCAAATTGCGCATGCGTCGTGTCAACTGAAGTGGCATTCCTGTTCAGTAGTGTTTGACAATTCATAATGGAAAGACTTAGCCCGGCACAGCGTCTACAAATTGTTCAACTTTATTACGAAAATGGGCGTTCTACGAGGAATGTGTATCGGGCGCTTAGAGCAACTTATGGTCCACATAATCGGCCTACCGAACGCACCATTCGCTCTACCATCAATAAATTTGAGACCCAATTTTCATTATTGGATAATGCTCGACCGAATAGACCACATCCAGCACGTAGTGAAGAAAATATAGGGGCGGTAGCGGAGAGTGTACGCGAAGACCGTGAAGTGTCGATTCGTCGCCGTTCTCAACAGCTTAGCCTGTCATATTCAACAACTTGGCGTATTTTACGTAAGGATCTTTCTTTAAAAGCATACAAAATTCAACTAGTGCAACAACTGAAGCCGACCGACCTTCCGAATCGTTTCCGTTTTAGTCGTTGGGCTCTTGACAAGCTTGCAGAAGATCCACTGTTTTCGAGAAAAATGTTGTTCACCGATGAGGCCCATTTTTGGCTTAATGGGTTCGTGAATAAACAAAATGCCCGTATTTGGGGTGATGAACAACCTGAAGAGGTTCATTAAATCCCGAAAAAACAACTATTTGGTGTGGTTTATGGGCCGGTGGAATAATCGGTCCATATTTCTTCAAAACAGAGGCCGGCCGGAATGTTACTGTGAATGGTGATCGTTATCGCGCCATGATAACAGACTATTTGATGCCAGAAATTGAAGCCCGTGGTCTCGACGAAATTTGGTTCCAACAAGATGGCGCCACTTGCCATACAGCCCGTGAAACCATGGCTTTACTGCGAGAGCAATTCGGCGAACAGATCATTTCACGCTTTGGACCAGTGAATTGGCCGGCTAGATCATGTGACATCACACCTCTTGACTTTTTCCTTTGGGGCTATGTAAAGTCCAAAGTCTACATGGATAAGCCAGCTACAATTGAGGCATTGGAGGCCAATATTACTCGAGTCATTGGCCAAATACCACTCGAAATACTCACACGCGTCATTGAAAATTGGAACTTCAGAATGGACGTTGTTAACCGTAGTAGCGGACAACATTTGAAAGAAATTATCTTTAAGAAATAATTGTAAAGAATGGTTCTTTTATATGATAATAAAGATTATAAAATAAAATTGTTTTTATTCATTTTTTTTTTATTTAAAAAAAGTACCTCTAAATGAATCACCCTTTATATCGGTGGTATTAGTAACAAAATCAACAATAGCCTTAATAAGTTAGAAATAAACTATATAAGTGTTAATAAACACAATATAGCCCGATATCTAGTTAATAACAAAAAAAGATCTAACAAATATGGAAAACTGGGTATATATGAACTTAATTGTGACGACTGTGACGCTGTCTATGTGGGACAAACGGGACGGAGCCTACAACAAAGATTAAAAGAACACAGGAACTCTATTTTAAAGAAACAAAAATTAACAGGCTTATATAAGTGTTAATAAACAAAATATAGCCCGATACCTAGTTAATAACAAAGAAAGATCTAACAAATATGGAAAATTGGGTATATATGAACTTAATTGTGATGACTGTGACGCTGTCTAGGTGGGACAAACCGGACGGACCTACAACAAAGATTAAAAGAACACAGGCACTCTATTTAAAATAAACAAAAATTAACAGACTTTGCTGAACACTGCATAAACAATAATCACATTTTTAATAACGAGAGGGTGAAGTTGCTATACAGTGCTCAAAAAAGAAAACATATGGATTATTTAGAAATTCTTAGCATAAAAAAGCCGTTAAAAATAATATAAAAATAATAAACACCCAAATAGAATTTGGAAACACCCCCATATTAGACACCGTGTTAAGATAGACTACCTGTAATGAACCCAGTTTTATTACCTCTTAATTTAAATTTAGTACCAATTAACCATCCATTTTAGAACTTAAGTTTAATCTTATTGTAAAACTCCTCGAAAATGGTCGCGAGGCCGAAAGACGTGTCAGAGTGATTTGAATAAATTCAGTAAAACAGTTGTACTGTATTTTAGTTTTTAAAAAGTGTAAAAATAAAGACAATAACCGGTCAAGTGCAAGTTGAACTTGCTCAATTAGTGTTCCGTACGTTGATTGCTTTTAAAATAAAAAATTTTGTTACGGAGGTATAAAATGATCAGTGACTTCACAAAACACCCCAAATACGTTTTCAAAACAAAGTTGGTTTCCAATCTTTACTAAAAACTGATGACCTTGAAATTTTTGTTTTTTTTTTATATACCAGATAAATTATTAAAGATAATGCACTCGTGCATGGGGGAGCAGCGATTTTTCGCGATCTTTTAAAAATAATACAAAGAAAAGTGTGCGCAAGTATTACATTATATATATATATATATATATATATATATATATATATATATATATATATAGCTTTCGTTTGACACCACACTCGATGACCTAGTAAAAAAATTTTTTTTTCACTTCCGATTTCACCCCCCAAAACTAACCCTTAAGTCAAAATTTAACTTTCAAAATTACACGGCTCTGATGAGGCCCTTAATTCCTATATTATTACCAAATTTCAACTTTCTACGACAAATACTTTCGAAGAAAATCGGGTGTGACAGACGGACAGACATACACCGAAGTCATCTTATAAGTGCTCCGTACGGAACACTAAAAAGTGACAAGATCATAGATTCATTTTCTGACATGGAGGGTATGGCGAAAAAAAGATAAGACAGAGCTGAGTATAGCTAACAATATGTAATTTAGATTGAATTCTAAAGGACGTAAGTAGCACAAGATTTCGTGCAGAATCGGAACCGCTAAACATGGAGAATTACATCGAACTTATTCCGGGACTGATACTTTTTTTTCGAAATATTATCGTCTATGCAAAAATAGTTAACATGGTGTTCTTGACAACTTACCGTATTTCATGTTCAGTTTTCTCATTTTGATTAACCGATTTCTGAGAATTTAGTTTCGTGTAAATTTGTTTCCACATGAATTCCTCACTCTCCATGTCGCCCATTGTTTTATTTTTAGTTGTTTTAGCGACTCAACACAAACAACGAACTAAACTGTAATACTGTGCACTTAATTGTTTAACACTTACAATATTTCTGTTTACTTATTTGCAATGAGAGCACTGTTTATTTAAATAATTATTTAAAAGCCGGTTAATGTTCGCGATTTTTGACCCGATTCAAGTACGACTGACTGTAGGTAATAAAATTACACTTCAAATACTTAAATTCTTACTACTTTGTCATAAAAATTCACTGAATCATTCGGCAATGATCTCGTCATCCGGCAAACAACATAAAAATCTTTTGAGAAGTAATTTATATTGTGCATAAAAATTAAATGTTATTTTTCTTGGCCTTGTTTGAATATAAATAAAACTGTGGGTTCGTAAGTACCATAGAAATAAAGGTGGTACTACCAGTAAAGGAGACTGAAATCAGATTTTTTTCGGATGAACGGCAGTGGCGTAGCTACGACAGACCTCGATATTCTGGTTCATTTAATAAGGAAAATGTTTTTAATGCTGAATAACTTTACAATGAATAAAACAAAAATAAAAATTAATAATAACCGGTCAAGTACCAGTTCCGTATGTTGATTGCTTTAAAAATAAAAATTTGTTATGGATGTATAAAATGAGCAATGACTTCACAAAACACACCCCAAATGAGTTTTCAACAAAGGGAAGCCCAATCGGTTTGTCTACTGATGTTTTCGGCTTAATGTACGGAGAATAAGTGATTGGTACGTGTCACATCAGGATTATTTTTTTTTTAATCCTTCAAGCAGCGCTGGAAACAGTGTTATCGAGGAGAATATCATAAGTATATTTACTATATAAATAGCTTTAAAAAACTGTTGAAAGTAAAATGAATAAATAAAATTACAATAACAATATTTAAATTGATACAGAAAATTTAAAATAAAAAAAATGCCAGATTATTGTACACAGGCAATAACACTACAAGTAAAACATCACGGGTGTAGGTTAATTAACATCTAAACAAGAATAACCGGTTAAGTGCAAGTTGAACTTGCGCAATTCGAGTTCCGTACCCTGATTGCTTTTAAAATAAAAATTTTTGTTACGAAAGTAACACACAAATAAATTTTCAACACAGTTTGTTTTCGATCTTTACTAAAAACTGATGACTTTGAAATTTTTGTTTTTTTTTTATATATCAGATAAACTAAAAGGGTAATCCACTCATGATCATTTTCGTTCAATCTACACCCTGTGGAGAATATTCCAGAATTTTTTCAAAATTTTCTGATCAGTATTTTTCGAGATAAGGGGGGGGACAGCAATTTTTCGCGATTTTTTTAAAAAATAATACAAACAAAAGTGTGCGCAAGCATTACATTATATATATTTTTAAACTCGTGTTTTTACAAGCTTTCATTTGTCACGCCACTTGATGACCTGGTGAATTTTTTTTTACTTCCGATTTCATCCTCCAAAACTAATCCCCTAAGTCAAAATTTAACTTTCAAAACTACACGGCTCTTATGAGGCCATCAATTCCTATATTAGTACCAAATTTCAGCTTTCTATATCAAATAGTTTCGGAAGGAATCGGGTGTGACAAACAGCCAAACAGATGGACGGACAGACGCTGAAGTGAGCTTATATGTGTTCTGTACGGAACATTAAAAATGGTAAATATTTACAAGTGGGGCTCCAGCCCTAATCGACTTCAAAAATTTGTCCACGTATTGAGAATCTTTTCTAAGGCTTCAAACATAAATTTTAAGGCTGGGGAGACATATTTTCTCGATCACAATATATAGTTTTACATTTCTTTCATAGAATTTTATTGAATACATTAAATTGAAATAGATGTATTTTTTTTTATGGGTCTAGCACACGTGCTACAGGGAAGTCCCTAAAGCGCTACAGGAGCGACACGTGTGGAGAGAAAGCGATTCAAGTTGTTCTTGAATCGTTGTAAATTGTACTCGGTGGGAAACACAGTCCTAGGCAAATTATGGGGATGATGTTCTCCATATAAATGACTGCTTGAAAAGCGTTGTACGAGGAGTAACAAGCTGAACCTCATACGGATGTGAAGTATTACCGCGACGCGTACTTCTACCATGCACCGCTTTGGGAGGAATTAAGCGGGCCACATCCTTCGAACACTTTCCATGAAAATACTTGTCGAATAGGCTCAAGTCGCCAACCGCTCTTCGATGTTCCAGCGAATCAAGGCCATCTGTCAGTACCGGGTCTCCAATCAGATGAACAGCTCTTCTCTGAATAGAATCCAACAAATGCAGTGTATGTTTGGGAGCGGAGCCCCAAACATGGGAGCAGTATTCCATAGTTGGTCGAATTTGAGCTTTGTAAAGAATTAACAGTTGTTGTAGAGTGTAAAGCTTTCTGGTTCGAAATAATATTCCCAACTTTTGAGACGCTCTCCTTACTATGCCTGCAACATGTTCATGCCAGGACATATTTGCTCCCAAATTACCGCCCAACAAATTGAGTGACGATGTTAGAGGAATGGAGTGCCCCGACATAACTATGTCGGGTTCAGCAACGTTAACTTTTTTAGAAAAAACTGCGCCTGGGAACATGAACTAACCTAAACTAACCTGAACTATTTACAACTAATTGATCACTCACATACATACATACATGCATACATACATCATGCATATATACCTATAAGCCACACATATATTTATTTTTTCAGGTTACAAGCACCTTGCTGTCAATCACTCCTACAACTTTGTTGATCCTGATTCAGGGGCATACTCTCAAAATATTGAGAGAGTATACCATATAGATGGATATATCGCAGATTTTCTTTTCAGGCGGCATTTTTTCCATCATACTATGCGAGTGTATGAATTGGCTGTTGCCATAAAGAATTATTTTATAAATAATAATAATAATGTAAAATAATCGCACAATCGATGACATTCACACAATAATATACGCAGCAGCAATCACCACTGTAACACAAAATAATTAAAAACTCCCGCACCAACAAAGAAACCCCAGCAGCACAAAACCAAAATTCACATGGCAAATAAGAATAGAAAACAAAATCATCAACATCAGAAGAGATCTAGGACACCTTACGCGTCCAAACGTGTTATACAGAGTGTAGTCAAGATCAAATCCAAGTCTCCCAACAGAACACTGCCAGAAATCCTTGATACCTTGAAACAAAAACTATCCGTATATGCCGCAAGACTCCGTAGATACAAAGAATCAAACGCGAGGAAAGACACCAACAACCTCTTCCGAAGAAGTGAAACACAGTTCTACCAGAAAACTATGTACAGCAAAAAGATAGCAGTGACTGAATCACCAAACAAACAAGCACTCACAGATTATTGGGAAAGTATCTGGTCAGAACCCAAACTACACAATAATAACACCCCCTGGATCAAACCCAAAGAAGACAAACAGAAACATGTGACAGAATAAGAAAATTCCACATTAACTACACAAGAAAATACAGAAACAATCAAACACACACACACACACAACTGGAAATGCCCTGGGATAGACAATATATAAAACTTCTGGTACAAACAGTTTACCACCACACACGAAGCACTTACACACCAAATCAACAAAGCCATTCTAAAACCACACACATTCCCCACTTTCCTTACACAAGGAATAACATACGTCAAACCAAAAGCTCAGACACCACAAACCCGTCAAACTACCGACCTATCACCTGTCTTCCAACCCTATACAAGATTATCACAACCACAATTTCCAAGAATATAGAACAACACCTAATAGACAACAATATTCTCACAGATGAGCAGAAGGGATGCAGGAAAAATAGCCGAGGATGCAAGAACACAGAAACCTTCGCATCGGTTACATAGACTATAAAAAAGCCTTCTACTCCATACCCCACAGCTGGTTAATTAGAGCCCTAGAAATCTGCAAAATCAGCCAAAACCTCAGGAAATTTCTCGCGCAAATTATGAAAGCATGGAAAACCAAAATACGCCTAGAAACACAAATCGAACGCATCCAAACAGAAGAGCTGTACATCAGACGGGGTATATTTCAGGGAGACTCGCTCAGTGTTCTATGGTTTTGCCTCTGTCTCAATCCACTCTCAAATACACTAAACGGAACCACTTCAACATCAGACACCAAAAAGTGAATCAACATAAAATAAACCACCTCCTATATATGGATGACATAAAACTCTATGAAGCCACAAAAACACAGCTGAAAGAACTCCTCAAAATCACAGAAATATTCAACTTAGATATCAATATGGAGTTTGGTATAAGTAAATGCAAAGTGCTCTACATCAACAAATGGCAATGGAAGGACCATCATGAAACAGAAACCATCAAAAACGAAACACTCGATAACATGCTCGACAAAGAAACATTCAAATATCTAGGCTTCCAACAAACCACCAAACTCAACCACACTCACATCAAAACAGAGTTCAGAATCGAATTCAAAAGCAGACACGTTCGCTATACCTATACTCACATATTCATTTGGCATATCACCTGGCTACAGGATGGGCAGCTATTCCCTGAAACAGAAGGCTTCTTACTTGCCATCCAGGATAAAGTTGTATGAACCAGAAACAACCAAAAGCATATCATCAAAGACCCAACTATTACAGAAGACAGATGTAGGAAATGCCACCAGCAGAAAGAAACGATCGAACACATAACAAACGGATGTAAAATATTAGCCGGAACGGAATACACACACTCACACACAAACTCATAGAAAACACAGATCCCTACTACAAATACACACCAACCATACTTGAAAATAAAGATAACAAGCTCTACTGGGACATTAGTATCCATACAGATAAACCAGTCTCCGTCAATAGACCCGATATTACTTTTCAGTGCAAAAAAGGAAAAGTCACCTATCTAATTGGCATAGCTGTCCCCAACGACACAAACATCCAAACGAAACACACAGAAAAAATTTCCAAATATACAGACCTTGTAACGGAAATAAAAAGGCTATGGAAACAAGAAAAATTCATCATTGTCCCCCTCATTATATCAGCTACGCGCCTTACACGAATAACATTCACACCACACTTAGTACAATTAGGACTTAACATAAACATACACAGAAACATTCAGAAGTCAGTGATTTTGAAAACATGTAACATTGTCAGGTCATTCCTTAATACACAATGGTAATAGCGTTTGTGCTGGCTTGGCTTTGGCCCGTCCGCCAAACATGGAACCACACTGACCAAATGTGAGACAGAAAAACGTTTTTGTGATCTAAAATACTGATTTTCCTGATGACCTATTTCATTTATAGATAAAAATATATATAATAAAAATTTATAGATAAAAATATAATTTTTGGATTTTTGAAAATATTTTTTAAACAAATATAAATAAAAAACCCCTTCCCCCACCTTAAAATGCATATTCTTGTATAAAAAATGGCCCTTAATATGAGAAAAAATTTTAAAGTCGATTAGGGTTGGCACCCCACTTGTAAACATTTACCTAGAAATGATTAAAAATGTCTATAAATAACACAATGAATATTTTTGCAAATTGCATCTAAAAATATTTTAGTACGTATTATAGAATATTATTGCATATCTATTTATTAAGTATACTTTCTAAAAAAACAGAAATGTTATCGTTCTGGCGTTCTGCAAAAATTTCTATTTTATATACACAGTATGTCTTAGAGTAGGTACACACGACTTCTTCAATAGCCAGTATAGTGACGCCACCTATCGGATATATTGCTGACATTATGCTTAATTTTCATGATAATCGAATGAGTAGAAGCTGAGATATTGCGCTTAAAGTGACCTAGTTTTTTAGCTATCGGTCGAAAAATGAACATAGTACAAAGAACGAATATTAGTTTTATGTAAAAGTTGGTAAAACATTTACGAAAATGTATCAATTGAAGAAACATGTTTACTGTGATGATTGTCTATCCCGTAGCAGAGTGTATGAGTGATACAAAGAAAGTCACGAGAACTAAATGACGATGAACCAAATCAAGAAAGAGCCGAAATCTCCGTCGTGAATGGAAATGGAATTAAATATCATATATCCAAAGCGTGAATCCATCGCGTTTTGACTGAGCATTTGGGGCCTAGAAAGATTTGCACACGTTTTGTATTACACAAATTGACCGATGACCAAAAATTCCTTCAAATTCAATATTGTAAAGACCCGATTAAAAAGTCAAAAAAAAGACAAAAACTTTAAGGATTTCATTGTAACTGGTGACGAGATGTGGTGTTTTCAATATGATCCAGAAACCAAGCGCCGAATGAGCAGCACCCAAGACTTTGAGATGTAGAAACAGCATTTTAAACCAACTAAGCTTGGTTTGGCTTCGAGCGTTTGCAAAATTAGAAACGGTTAAAAGTAACGTTAGCTATATAATGCGAACGTTAAAGACATTCAAAAAAAATTGGCGTCGATCAATAATGAAGGACAGTCCAAAGATACGGTAAAAATATCATTTATTATTCGTGAAAAATGCTGTAGCGAGTCCAATCAACTATTCCCAGTTTTCGCTTGGTTTGGCTTCGAGCGACTTCTGTCTATTCGCAAAATTACATTTGTCGAAACGGTTAACAGATAATAACGTTAGCTATATATTCTGCGGTTATGCGAACGTTAAAGACATTCAAAAGGCGTCGATCAGGATAATGAAGGACAGTCCAAAGATACGGTAAAAATATCATTTACCATGCTTATTGATCGTGAAAAATGCTGTAGCGAGTCCGAAGGGGACTATTTTGAACATAATAAATGAGTTTTGTCAAAATAAATTTAGTTTTCATTTTAAAAAAGTCCTGTTTACTTTGAAATATACTGCACTTTAAAAGTGCTTAAAATTCAGCTCTTCCAAACCTTTTCAACTTGGTACTCAAAAGTCAATTACTTTTAAGAATAAATGTTTTCGGAAGCTTTTTAAAAAAGTAACTGAAGTGTCAAATTAAAGCACCTTGGACTAGGTTTTAAGGCTAGATAATTGAGAGGGCTGAGTACCTTGTCGTATTTTAATACAAATGCAGTCTCTTACTCGCACGTCTGGCTTGAAATTTTCAACACACAAAGTTGCTTGTCAGGCGAATTTCGTGTCAAAGTGGTCAAATATGGAAGGATTTCCTCAGTTAAAGTTATACCACATCTCCATTTAGTAACAACAAATTCGTACATGCACAGAGTATTTACCATCCTTATAAACATGCAAAGTAGCGTAATATTCTATATTTGGTCCAATGTGAGTTTATTTAAGGAGATAATGAAAATTTATTACCAGTAAAACCTGTATAAACAAGTAGCGTATTCACATAAGTAAATATCCAGTGTTTTAGGGTACTGAATAGTTTCTAGCCTATTTTTAGTTTTCCGTACGGAACATTTATAAGATCACTTCGGTGTCTATCTGCCCGTCTATCCGTCTGTCACACCCGATTTTCTCCAAAACTATTTGTCACAGAAAGTTGAAATTTGGTACTAATATAGGAATTAATGGCCTCATCAGAGCCGTGTAGTTTTGAAAGTTAAATTTTGACTTAAGGGGTTAGTTTTGGGGGGTGAAATCGGAGGTGAAAAAAAAAATTTTTTTTTTTTTTTTTACTAGGTCATCGAGTGTGGCGTCAAATGAAAGCTTGTAAAAACACGAGTAAAAAAAATATATATAAAGTAATAGTTGCGCACACTTTTCTTTGTACCAGGTGTACAAGTATGAAATGCGGATTTTTTTTCTAAAAAAACATGTTAAATTCGGAAAAGAATGATAAAAAGTGCTTTATTCAAAGTATGCTCCATCGCTTGTTATACATTTTTCCCATCTTTCGGGCAATTTGTGAATACCACGCCAATAAAAATCTTCCCCTTTTGCGGTTGCGATTCATCGAGCCATTTTTTCTACATCTTCGTACGAACTAAAGCGCTGCTCCGCAAGTGCGTGACCCATCGATGCAAATAAATGGTAATCGAAAGGAGCCAAGTCTGGTGAGTAAGCCGCATGGGGTAGAACTTCCCAGCTGAGCGCTTCCAACGTGTCGCGAACTGGTTTTGCAGTATGTGATGGAGCATTATCATGAAAAATGACTTTGTGTTGCCTCTTTCGATATTCTCGCCTTTTTTCAAGCAGCGAACGGTTCAAATCGGTCAATTGTTGTTGGTAACGTTTAGTATTAACCGTTTCCCCAGGTTTTAACAGCTCATAATAGGACCACGCCCCTTTGGTCCCACCAAACACAGAGCATCGCCTTTTGCCAAAGCGATTCGGTCCTTGCGGCGATGTGGATGGTATGCCTGGGTCTACCCATGATTTTTTGCACTTGGGATTCTCAAAATAAATCCACTTTTCATCCCCTGTAACCATACGATGCAAAAAACTTCCTTTTGTACCGACGAGCAAAATGTCACACGTGTTTTTGCGCTTTTTCATTTGCCTGTCGTTCAACTCATGTGGTACCCATCTACCGGTCTTTTGAATCTTTCCGATCTCTCGTAGCCGATTGGAAACAGTTTTTTGACTAACGCCCAATTGCTCGGTGAGTTGTCTTTGTGTTTGCGAATCATCTTTGTCCAACAATGCTTGCAATTCCACATCTTCGTATTTTTTTGGCGGTTTTCCACGTTCCTTGTCTGCGACATCGAAGTAACCACTTTTGAAACGCCGAAACCATCGTTCACACGTATCTTGCGATGGAGCATGTTCACCATAAGCTTCTCGAAGTAATCGGTATGATTCAACAGCAGTTTTCTTCAAATGAAAACAAAAAATTAATGCTGTCCGCGAATGCTCTTTGTTCGTATAAATTTCGACATATTGAACACAACAACACAACACTATGCACACACTTTTCCAATTTATCACTCGTGTGCATCTGACAGTTGTTGATGACACAACAAAATGGCGCAGTGTCAAATCTTTATAGCACACTGTACAAATTTAAAAACTGCATTGGTGCACGATCATTGACTTATCACTGTGCACCTGGCATTTATTTTTTTCGTTGAAAATATCGCTGTCCCGTCTTATCTCGAAAAGTACTAATCAAAAAAAATTTTGATCAAAAAATTTTGAAAAAATTCTGGAATATTCTCCACGGGGTATAGATTGAACGAAAATTATCACGAGTGTATTACCTTTATTAACATATCTGGTATATAAAAAAAACAAAATTTTAAGGTCATCGGTTTTCAGTAAAGATTGGAAACAAACTTTGTTGAAAACTCATTTGGGAGTGTGATTTTGTGAAGTCACTGATCATTTTATACCGTCGTAACAATTTTTTTTATTTTAAAAGCAATCAATGTACGCAACACTTATTGCACAAGTTCAACTTGCACTTGACCGGTTATTTTAACAAGTGATGCTCAATTTTACTACATTCTGTGCCATAATAATGAGGAATATGCACTCTCTTTATTATGTTGGAATTTCTTTGTAGTACGAGGGTCATATGAGAAGTACCTGGCCCCAACCAGAGATGGCGCTACTACTATTTAAAAAAATTATAAATTTCTGTAAACAGAATCTTTTAGAAGAAACCTGTTAAATTTTCAAGTCGCTGCGTGATTTAATTTGTGAGTGGCAGCCATTTAAATAGAACAATTTTTGTGATTTTACAACAATGGAAAAGATTGAATATCGAGCAGTGATAAAATATTTGTTTTTGAAAAAGATTAAAGCGAAACTTAGCTAAGTTTATGGGGACTCTGCACCTTCGTTATCGACCATAAAATATTGAATAGCTGAATTCAAACGCGGCCGTACAAGCATTTTTGATGAAGAACGTCCAGGTCGTCTAAATGAAATGACCACATCAGAAATGATTGAAAAAATCCACGATACAGTGATAAATGAACGGAGAGTGAACGTGCGTAAGATTGCCGAGACCGAGGGCATCTCAAATAAACGGGTGCAGAACATTTTAACAACTCATTTGGATATGAGAAAGCTTTCCGCAAGATGGGTGCCACGATTCCCCATAATTGACAATAAACACGCACCTGCGTCAACTTCAAAAGAATGTTAGGCGATGTTAAAGCGCAATCGGATGATTTTTCGCGTGGATTCATAACTGTTGACATTATTATAGCACACAAGAGATCAAAGAACAGTCCAAACAGTGGTTGGCATGGCGAAACGGCGCCATAGAAGGCCAAGATGACTTTATCGGCCATAAAGTTATGGACACAGCGTTTTCGGATGCAAGCGGCATAATTCACGTCGATTACCTTGAAAAGGTCTAAAAGATTAATGGAGAGTATTATGTCAACTTATTGGATCGTTTCAACCATGCTTTGAAAGAAAAACGTCCGCATTTGGCGAGAACAAAAATTCTTTTTCATTAAAACAATGCACGCGTGCAAACTTGTGTCATTACCTGGGGAAAATTCCATGAGTTAGGATACGAATTGCTTCCGCATCCACTATATTCGCAAAATTTAGCCCCCAGCGATTATTTCCTATTTTCGAATATGAAAAAGTGGCTCGGCGAAAAGAATTTGGCACAAACGAGTAGGTGAACCAACGCCTATTTTGAAGGGTTGGAGAAATCGTATTTTTTAGATGGGATACAAAAGATAGAAAAACGTGGGACTAAGTGTATTGAGCTAAAAGGAGACTATGTTGAAAAATAAAATAAATTTTATACATAAAAATGTTTTTTCCCTGTCAAGGCCAGGTACTTTCATACAACAATTAACGCTTAATGGAGAGTATTATGTCAACTTATTGGATCGTTTCAACCATGCTTTGAAAGAAAAACGTCCGCATTTGGCGAGAAAAAAAATTCTTTTTCATTAAAACAATGCACGTGTGCAAACTTGTGTCATTACCTGGGCAAAATTCCATGAGTTAGGATACGAATTGCTTCCGCATCCACTAGATTCGCAAAATTTAGCCCCCAGCGATTATTTCCTATTTTCGAATATGAAAAAGTGGCTCGGCGAAAAGAATTTGGCTCAAACGAGTAGGTGAACCAACGCCTATTTTGAAGGGTTGGAGAAATCGTATTTTTTAGATGGGATACAAAAGATAGAAAAACGTGGGACTAAGTGTATTGAGCTAAAAGGCGATTATGTTGAAAAATAAAATAAATTTTATACATAAAAATGTTTTTTTCCTATCAAGGGCAGGTACTTTCATACAACAATTAACGCTTTGCATGTCATCTAAAATGGTTAAAATTAAAATTAAGACAGGGTTTTAGGCATTTTTTTTTAAGATTTTACACGTAACACATAACTGGAAAAAAAAAATAAATCCGCATTCCCGAAATCACGTTAATATAAAACATCATGTAATATTTTTTTTTTAGATAAAAGCCTTAATACAGTTTAGAATCACATTATCATCATCATACTCATGCATGCTCACACATAGTATTAAAATAAAATAAATTTAGAGGTTTAATTCAAGAACAACTGATGTTTAAGACCTTGGTCTACCTTTACGTGGCAAAATTTAAAATTTTTGTTTCTACGTAATTTTCTCCAAAATCTGGCAACACCAGTTCAAAGCGGTGTTCGTGATTATTGCAGTTGCCAGCAATTTAAATTTCAGTAACTCTTGTCTATGCTCAGTAACCCAAGTTTGCCTGACATGAAAGGGGGCACGACAGTGTCCCCGCCAAGTCGAGCAGAAAGCACAGCCGTACCATTCTTTTCTCGAAGAGTCTTACGGCACTTTCGACCCCCCTGTAACTTCGTTGTGGATAAAGCTAGAAGTCTGAATTTTCAGTGACCAAGAGGACATACTATACTAGCTATATTCCTAAATTACCTACTATTTTTACCTTATAGTTTACGAACTATCGCCAGTCGAAGTTCTTTAATTTTGTCACTGACACACTCACCGATCATCAAAATTCTAAGGTACTTCTAGCAGACACGCAAAACTTCAAATTTTGAATTTTTCTAAATGGTAGTCACTTAAGCCAAAAAAGAGGGTCAACCTCGGAATGAGAGATAATAAGCTGTAAACTTGTATAAACCTTTATTTTGGCATTCTAAAAGTTGTCTCACAAGTCTCATAAAATCTCGTGTCCGCGTTTTAAGATATTCAAGGTCAAAGGTCACAAAAATCGGTTTTTCGCAAATGTCTCGCTTCCTTGATGATTTTAGCATCTATTATGAAAATTGTAGAGCATAAAATCTCTACAAATTTTGTTCTAAACATTTTGTTATACGCTTAACCGTTTTTGAGATAGAGCGCGGAGAGCGTACAGCGCTCAGCCATACATAGCATAATGCAAGATCAACCGTGAGTCCCGGTAAATAATACGTCGTATAAAGTTAATTAATCACTACAAAATCCATAATTATGAATAATTTGTATTATTTATTAATTAATATATTATATTTAATAATATTTTTCATTTATCAAATATATTCGTTTAATAATTCTTATCTACTTCGTGTAATTAAAAAATTGTTAAGTGAAATACTTTAAGTATATTTTAATTATAAAAAAGTATGAAGATGATGCTTCCATGACAGCAGGGCTAGAAGAGAATATAGTTATTAAAATAGGAGCAAAAGTCACGTTAAGACGAAATATTGACGTGAGTCTTGGCTTAGTCAACGGTTCTATCGGTATAGTACAAGGAGTAAAGGTTGATCCTGAAAATATAAATAAAATAAAAAAATACATATTGCATTAATAATGAACATCTTTACGAGCTTGGTCCAGTCAAAACTAAATTTGAAATTATTAATAGAGCTTATGTTCATCGCGAACAGTTTCCGATATGTATAGCCTATGCTATTACCATACACAAGAGTCAGGGGCTAAGTCTAAAATAGTGCACTGATGGACATCGGTTCTTCATTGTTCACATGCGGTCAAGCATACGTAGCACTTTCGAGAGTGACAAGTCTGGGCAGATTACATCTAATTAATGTCGACTTCGGTAGTATCAAAGCTCAGGAGTCCGCAATCGTTGAATATAATCGACTTAGAAGCACTTATCGTCCAGACTTGTCAAAAATTGTTACATCATAGCCTTTGAGAAAATCCAATAGAGGCAGGGAGTGGGTTTTAAGAAAATCCATAGCTGACGTACAAGAAATATTACCCGAGAACAAAAAAAAAAGAGGACTACGTACAAAAAGAAATGAGATCCCATAAAAAACATAAAATGTAAAAAAAAACGCCAAGTCTCGCAACGCAGTCCTTCCACCACAAAAAGTTGTGAGATCTCATGTAAAACCAAGTCAGTTATTTTAGTTAATGTCTATGGAAGCACCTATTCAACAACTTTGTCATAAATTGTTATCTATTTAGTTACTTACCAACAATTATAGTGACCGTATCAATATTAGACATTTTTATTTCTATAATAAATATAATGACTTGGCAATCGCACGGCAACATAATCACATAAGAATAATCTACTATTTAAAATACTCTATTCTTAAGTGCACGGTTTAGACTTACTTAGCAATCTACATGTTTTATTTTTAAAAAATTGCGAAAAATCACTGTCCCTCCCTTATCTCGAAAAATACTGATCAAAAAATTTTGAAAAAATCTGGAATATTCTCCACAGGGTGTAGATTGAATGAAAATTATCACGAGTGCATTACCTTTAATAATTTATCTGACATACAAAAACCAAAAATTTCAAGGTCATCAGTTTTCAGTAAAGATCGGAAAAAAACTTTGTTGAAAACTGTAATAGTAAGTAGTATTCCTAATTTTCAGACTTGAACTAAGAATAATTAATTTACCAATTTTACGGAAGTGGCTTTAGTGTTTCATATGGAACACTTATAAGATCACTTCGGTGTCTGTCCGTCTGTCTATCCGTCTGTCTGTCCGTCTGTCTGTCCGTCTGTCTGTCCGTGTCTGTCGTCCGTCCGTCTGTCATATCCGATTTTCTCCGAACCTATTTGACATAAAAAGTTGAAATCTGGCACTAATATCGGAATTGTTGGCCCGATCAAAGCTGTGTAATTGTGAAAGTTAAAATTTGACTTAAAGGGTTAGTTTCAAGGGGTAAAATCGGAGGTGAAGAAAAAAAATTACCAGGTCATCGAGTGGTGAGACAAATGAAAGCTTATGAAAACATGAGTTCAAAAATATATATAATGTAATATTTGCGCACACTTCTTTATATTATTTTTAAAAAATTGCGAAAAATACCGAGCAAATGAAAACTCATTTGGGCTGTGTTTTGTGAAGTTATTGATCATTTTATATCTCCGTAACAAAATTTTTTATTTTCAAAGCAAGTCCCACTTGCACTTGGCCGGTTGTTCAAATGCTTGTTGTTTCACTCGATGACCTGGTAGAATTTTTTTTTCACTTCCGATTTCACCCTCTGAAACTAACCCTTTAAGTCAAAATTTAACTTTCAAAACTACACGGCTCTAATGGGGTCTTCAATTCCAATATTAGCGCCAAATTTCAACTTTCTATGTCAAATAGTTTCGGAGAAAATCAGATGTGACAGACGGACAGACACCAAAGTGATCGTATAAGTGTTCCATATGGAACACTAAAAACAATCTTCGTAAAATTGGTAAATTAATTATTCTTAATTCAAGTTTGAAAATAGGGAATACTACTACAAGAGAGTTTATACTTAATTTTTTTCTTAAATATGATTAACTAGTTTTACATCAGTACTTTCATACTTTATACAATTGTAAGTCTTCATCAAGTGTAAAAATTTTTGAAAACACGACTTAATAAAAGTCAAGAAGTATTGAGGCTCTAACATATATATATATATATATATATATATATATATATATATATATATATATATATATATATATATATATTATATATATATATATATATATATATATATATATATATATATATATATATATATATATATATACATATATATGTATATATATATATATATATATATATATATATATATATATATATATATTTTATTTCTCTTTTAATAGTTGTTATATCTCCAGTATTTCCTGATTTTTTATCTAGTTTATTTAGTTAACCGAAACTTCTACTCTATAAATAGCCATGTGAAGACTTAAACTGAAGTTAAAATATTGGCGATTTTTTAAACCCAGAAGTTTTATTTTCTGCTAACCTCTACTGACAGTTTAAAATATCTTGGGTTAATATTAAAGAGCACATAAATGCGGGGTTGAGAACTAGAGTGGACCAACCTAGCCGGCTGTGATTTCGAAAAAAACGCTTTACAAAATTGTATAAATTTTTGTAAAAATTGTTTTAGGCCAGTTTTGAAAGTGTACATTTCAGCTTTTGTAAGTTCAAGAAGAGATAGATTTTAAAAATAGATTAGTTTTATTACCAAATACTTGGAACTTTGGGATGTGGGATAGTCCATTCTGGTTCTCAACGCCTCAAATAAAATTAGTAAAAAATCAAATATTTGAATTTATTGCATTGTAGTCTTTGTTTTGTTTTAAATGTAGTGGCAATACTAGCCTTACGAAAAATATCTATTTTGGTCACAGCTTTATCCGTAATATGAAATTTCATCAGATAGAAAACAAAACAGAAAATAGGTAATTTTAAATTTAATAAAGCCAGAAAACATACCTCGTATTTTCGAATTCCACAGAAGTCTGTTTTTGCAGTTTTGTGTATAACCCCTTCCACATATTTTTTCCATGATTTTCACTATCCATTTTTCAATAATATAAATATACTAAATATAAACTAAGGTACACAACAACAAATGAATAAAACAAGACCTCGGATACTACACGTTTTGGTTTGATGAGCGTCACAGTTCACTTAAAACTGAATAGAACAATATTCGAAGATACGTTTTTTATTAAAAATTGTATGAAATTACATTAAATTATGGAAATACCACCGTGCCGCAGAAATTTAAACTAAAAATCCGTAGCTCCAGTTAGATAATTTAAAAGTAGAACTTAAGAGCGTGGGGAAATATTCTAATTAGTCATATCCTACGGTTTTAATTATTCTGCAAACAAGAAACTCATTGTCCTCCAACCTTCTTTGAAATTGTATGTTTACAATTAAAATTACTTAAATGACTTTATGACTTGTCAACAATATTTTTGAACTTCAAAATATTAGTCTAAGAAATTTATAGTTAAACCTTCTTATCAGCAGTTAATTTTGGATATGATAATGTGAACTTTACCACTTACGATTTTATTCAAATTTCTGGTTAGAAAATGTGTTAAAAATTAATATAAACTTAAAATAAAATTTTCATAATTTTCAGATATACTATATAACATATATATATATATACTATATATATATATATATATATATATATATATATATATATATATATATATATATATATATATATATATATTTGGATTAGGTTTCAAATTTTGTACAGGGTGATCATTTTTAGACTGCCGGCCCCGATTTATGGGAAATTATTGGATATATTTTTTTTTAATGTAGAATGGTATAGTGCATATTAAGGCGTCTATTAACGTATTTGACATTTGGTAGTGGAAACGAGGCTGGGCGTCGCGACGCAAACGACTTATTTTTTCATCAACATACCTTTTGTAAAACGGCATTGGAAAGCTCAAATTTTTTTCTACACTTTTTTCTTAAACTGTTTTGTTCTGATTTGTTTTGAAAAAAAGGTATGCAGTAAAAATCCTCTAAAATATTATTTTGGTTCATCGCGGTTGTCATGGATCGTATGCTAGGTTTGGTGGTTTTCAAACAATTCATATAGTAGACGGCCCTCATACTTTAATCTGACAGCTCTTGTTTGCATACCTATTCAATTCAATAGAGTTAAACTAAGCAAATAGTGTGTTAATAGCTTCTGGTTGAAGTGGTTTTCCAAGCTGAAAAAGTAGATATGATTTTTATTTATGGAGAAGAAAGAAGAAATTCTCGGGAAGCCGTTAAACTGTATCGAGAGTTATCCCGGATCACACCATGTTTTGTCGATTAGAACGAAATTTGAGGATAATGGATGCATTTTCTGAGCAGAAAGGTGTTTTTAAACTAATAACTCTTTTAACAGATGAAAAAGAAGCCGAAATTATGCAATATTTGCATTGGAATGTATCTTATGGGGCTATTCAAAAATCTTTTAAAGCTAGAAATATCATGACTATAAAACGCATAATCTTCAGTTATTAACCCAATTTGATTCGGAACGACGACTGAGTTTTGTAGCAGAAATGATGATCAAATATGACGAAAAACGTTATTTTCTGAATCATATATTATTGACAGATGAAAGTCAATTTGTCAGCAACGGCAAACCTAATAGAAAAAATTATCATTACTGGACTGACGAGAATCCATACAACGTTAATCAAATTTAGAGTCAAGGCCATAATCTATGGTGTGGGATAATTGGGATACATTTATTTGGACTTTTTTGAGGGAACACTAACTGAAAATAGATATCTTAATTTCTTACCAGTTTTATTAGAAAATGTTCCTCTTATTTTAGGAAGGCATATGTGGTATCAACACGACGGAGCACCACCTCATACAACTGCTGCTGTTAGAGAGTATTTGTATTCAACGAGGATCGATAGGGGTTCGCAGACCAATTATTCCATGGGCACCTAAGTCACCAGACCTCACGCCGCGCCGTTAGATTTTTTCTTATGGGAGGACTCTTAAAGGTATTGTATACAAAACTGCGACAAATGATATTGAGCACCTTAAGGCAAAAATATCAGATGCGTGAAATAGTATATCTGGAGAAATTATTTACAAAGCCACTCATCAAACGTAATGAAAAGAATGGAAAAATGCATGATAGAAGAAGGAAGACATATAGAAAATTTCTTTCAATGTTTTCTTTATTTATTAAGTTTCAAACATTTAATTTTATTAATATGTAATACGTTATGTAATGTTCAAAGTTATATAGTTTTTTTGTGGTTTTAATAAAAACAATGTATTCTTGTTTTTTATTATTCAAAGATATTTTATTAAAGGAAAAATCTCAACAGCATAGTAACTAATATTATTATAATTACTGGAAGTATGATAGCCAGCTACTAGATAAATGGTTTGAAAACAACATAGCGTCATGGCAACTGCGATGGCCAAGAAATAATATTTTAGAGGGTTTTTGCTGCATAACTTTTTTGCAAAGCAAATTAGAAAAGAACAGTTTAAGGAAAAAATGTTAAAAAAAATTAGGGCTTTTCCATACCGTTTTACAAAAGGTATGGAAAAAAAAGTTGTTTGGCGTCACACCGCCCAGCGTCGTCTTCACTACCAAATGTCAAATACGTCAGTGTACTCTTTGACCATCCTACATTTAAAAAAAAAAAAATAAATATCCAACAATTTTCCATAAATCGAGGCCGGGCGTCTAAAAATGAAAATAGTATTATTTTTAGTGGGAACAGTGAAGAGGTTTCAGGTGTAATTAATTGTAGGTAAAGATGTAAGGGATTAAAAAAATGCGGCAGGGGGTTAAACGGGTTGCTTTGCATCTAAGGTGTTATAAGTCCTTTTTCCGAGTTCTTGGTGTCGAGAAATCTAAAAAATTATATTATTTTTTCCTTATTTCTAATTTTAACAGAAATAGAATATAAAGGGAAACGTTAGATTTCATGTCTTAATATCTATGAAGCCCTTTTTCCGTTAAACTTTTTTCCGCAATTAACATCTTACCATAAAGTACCTGTAGTTTTAATTATCGAGTTGTAATGCTTGGATTAAGTTATTTTTAGTGTTAAAAAGTCAAATTCGATATTTATTTTAGAATTGCGTGTTTGGGACGGAAGTAGTGGGTAAATGGCTTTAACGAAGTTTTATTGTGGTTTAAATCCACCACAGGCAAATAAATAATTTCAACGGGCCGGCAATCCCATTCGCTATAGTTTGGTGGTTGCCGATAAAGCTTTACACTCCGCAACAACTATTAATTCTGTATATAAAGCTCAAATTCGACCAACGATGGAATACTGCTCCTATGTTTGGGGCTCTGCTCCCGAACATACACTCATCATCATCACAGCTTATAGTGTCCACTGCTGGACGAAAGCCTTCCTCAAGGCCTGCCACTTTTTTCTGTTCTGGGCCGCCTGCACCCAATTTCCAGCCACTTTTTCAAATCATCAGTCCATCGACTTGCTGGTCTACCTATACTCCGATAGGCTTCGAATCTTGGTCGCCACTCTATGATTCTCTTTGTCCATGGCCCATCCTAGCAACATGCCCAATTCCCCTTAAGATGTTCGTTCTAACTCTGGACCGCCAAAAGTTAAAACAAGCGGTAATAAAAAGTTAGATGTTTTATTGGAAATTACAGAAAATCCTCATACAGCCACTCGTCAGCCTTGCCTAGAGCATAATATAAGTACAGGTACCTTAAGTCGTATAATGAATGAAGAAAACTTGCATCCATACAAACCCATTCTATTGCTAGAATTATCTGAAGATGACTTCGATAGACGTGTTGAATTTTGCAAGGTCGTGATGAAACGAATCAATAATGATCCTAACCTAATTCATAATACTGTTTTTTCTGACGAGGCCACATTTTGTCTTAACGGAAGAGTTCACAGGCATAACTGTCGGTACTGGTCTACTAAGAATCTCTACTGGATAAAACAGTCATTCTCAAGGACCACAAAAGCAAAAAGTGGGCAGGGATTTGTGGACGTCATATCATTGGTCCCAGTTACTCCAAGAGGAATTTATTCCAACTTGTACAGGTCGATGAAAATAATTTGGACACCCCTAACATGAATCTGGGGTATCAACAGGACGGAGCACCTCCTCACTATGAAATCAATGTTCGTAGATATTTGGATGCGATTTTTCCTAATCGATGGATAGGCAGAAGAGATGCTGTAGAATGGCCTGCAAGGAGTCCCAACCTTATGTCACTAGATTTTTTTTATGGTGTCATTTGAAAACCAAAGTTTACCGAAGTCGACCTGAAACTGTAGAAGATTTACAACAAAGAATTCAATATGAAGTAGCACAGATCACCCCGGATTCTCTGCAAAACTCTGTTGAGGCTGTTTATGACAGATTGGGTCATTGCCTCGCTGTTAACGGTAGCCATTTTGAGCAATGTTAAAAATAAACCTTTTTATTTTAAATTTCAAATGACAAAATTCAGTTCAATTTAGACATATGGTATGTTAGACAAATAATATCTAGAATTTTTAGTAGGACTCAAAAATAAAATAATATACAGGGCTTTCCATTCAAAAAATCAAGATGGCGTAATTTCTTCGAACTGACAGTTCAAAACATTTTATTGTCAACGTTAGCATGTGCGCCGTATAACACCCTATAATTTTATTTAAATATTTTTTTGATAACCTAATTAATAAATACTGTGGAATCATTTTTCCATACATATGTATATATACCCTGTATAAATAGCTTTTAAAACTGTTGAAAGTAAAATGAATAAATAAAATTAGAATAACAATATTTAAATCTATACAGAAAATTTAAAATAAATAAAATGATAGATTATTTTACATAGGCAATAGCATTACAAGTAAAATATCACGGGTATAGGTTAATTAAGATCTTAAAAACGTTTTCAATATTATCATGAAGATTTTTCTTATTATATTTTTTTTTCCTGTATTATATTCAAAACATCTCTATTAAATATAATTTTTATATTATATTCCTGTGTTTTATTAATTACTAGCAGTGCCCGCGGCTCCGCTCGCGTGGACTTGATTCACTACTATCGTCACTGCTTATTCCTCATGTTACCTAATGTAATAAAATATCTGACATTATTTCCCCTTATTTCCCATTATTTCTCCTTATCTCCCATTATTTCTACATAATTCCCATTATCTAGGCCTATCTCTGCTTATCTCCCATTATTTCTCCTTATCTCCCATTATTTCCCCTTATCTCCCATTATCTCACCTTATCTCCCTTTATCTAGGCTTATCTCGACTTATCTCGCAATATTTCTCCTTATCTCCCATTATTTCTTCTTATCTCCCATTATCTCACCATAACTCCCATTATCTAGACTTATCTCTGCTTATCTCTCAGTATTTCTCCTTATCTCCCATTATTTATACTTATCTCCCATTATCTCACCTTATCTTCCATTATCTAGGCTAATATCGAATTATATAGAACATATGTATAAATTTATAAAAACACGGAAATCGGATAAGTGGTTCTCAAGTGATAAGCGCACTAACGGACAGACAGACAGACAGAGAGACATTGCATTTTATATATATTATATTCTTTGCAGTATGATATTGTTCCATATTTAATGGTTTAAGCAGTGTATTGCAAGAGAATGCGCTAACAGTAACCTTTTTTCCGACTTGATTTACTATTATCGTCACTGCTAATTCTTTATGTTACCTAACGCAATAAAATATATCCTATAACCTGCCAGAGAACATATGTAGGTTTTAAAAAAAAAGCACGCAACGCACTAACTGACAGACAGACAGACAGAGAGACGTTGCATTTTATATATATATATATATATATATATATATATATATATATATATATATATATATATATATATATATATAGATAGATAACCTGGCAAGAGAACATCTGTATGTTTTAAAAAAAATGCACGTAAATCCGATAAGTGGTTCTCCAGTGATAAGCGCACTAACGGACAGACAGACAGAAAGGCAGAAAGACAGGTAGATAGATAGACAAAGAGACTTCGCATTTTATATATATATTATAGATAGAAGATTATAGATAACCTGGCCATAGAACAAATGTATGAATTAAAAAAAAAACACATAAATCGGATAAGTGGTTCTCGAGTGATAAGCGCACTAACGGACAGACAGACAGAGAGATGTTGCATTTTATATATATGTTATATTTTTGCTACATGATATTGCTCCATATTTAATGCTTTAGGCAGTGTATTGCAAGAGAACGCGGTAGCGGCAAACTTTTCTTCGACTTGAGTCAATATTATCGTCACTGCTGATTCCTTATGTCACCTAACGTAATAAAATATATTCTATAACCTGGCCAGAGAACATATGTATGTTTAAAAAAAAAAGCACGCAAATCGGATAAGTGGTTCTCCAGTGATAAGCGCACTAACGGACAGACAGACAGAGATACGTTGCATTTTATATATATTATAGATGTAATAAAATATATATCTATAACCTGGTCAGAGAACATATGTATGAATTTAAAAAATCACGTAAATTGGATAACTGGTTCTCGAAGGATAAGCGCACTAACGGACAGACAGACAGACATACAAAGAGACTTTGCATTTTATATATATTATAGATATAGATTATTATTATTATATGGTATAACCTGGCCAAAGAATGTGTGTATGAATTTAAAAAAAGACACGTAAATCGGATAAGTGGTTCTCGCGTGATAAACGCACTAATGGACAGACAGACAAACAGACAGACAGAGAGACATTGCATTTTATATATATATATATATATATATATATATATATATATATATATATATATATATATATATATATATATATATATATATATATATATATATATATATATATATATATATATATATATATATATATATATATATTCTCTGCTATATTGTTCCATATTTAATGGTTTAGGCTGTGTATTGCAAGGGAACGCGCTAGCGGCAAACTTTTTTCCGACTTGATTCACTATTATCGTCACTGTTCATTCCTTATGCTACCTATCGAAATAAAATATAGCCCATAACCTGGCCAGAGAACATATGTATGTTTTAAAAAAAAAGTACGTAAATTGGATAAGTGGTTCTCCAGTGATAAGTGCACTAACGGACAGACAGAGAGACGTTGCATTTTATATATATTATAGATTTTGTATATGAACTTACGATCGAAATATCAAAAAATAATTTAAAGGCTAACTTGGTCAGAAGAGTCTCGTTAGCTTGGTCTGCATTCGGAAGGTTACAATCTACATTTAAACTGAAGATCCCAAATACAATAAAAACCAGAGTATTCGATCAATATATACTGCCGGTATTAACATAAGGCACTGAAACGTGGGCTTTAAATAAAAGTGTAATAAATAATAGAAGGTGAAAGAATATGAAAGGTACACACATTCATATATTTAGAACAAAAAAATGAAATATCAAAAAATAATTTAAAGACTTGGATAGAAGAGTCTCGTTAGCTTGGTCTGTGTTCAGGTTACAATCCACATTTAAATTGGACATCCCAAATACAATAAAAGCCAAAGTGTTCGATCAATACGTACTGACGGTATTAACATACGGGCTTTAAATAAAAATATGTAAACTCCAGGTAATCCAAAGAGCAATGGAGAGAAGAATACTAGAGTGACAGATGTAATACAACGAATATGTATATTAAAGTGGAATTGAGCGGTGTATATCGCAAGGATGAATGATAACAGATGGACACGCCGTATAGTTGTATGGAGGCCTAGAGAACACAAAAGATGCAGAGGTAGATCACAGACAAGATGGACGGACGACATAAAAATATTAGCGGGATACGACTGGATGCAAAAAGCAAACAACAAAGCTCATCGGAGACAACTTGGGGAGGCTTACATCCAACTATGGATGGAATAAGCTAATTATGATGGTAATGATATGAACTTACACTGTAGGGAGCCTATAGTTTAATCCCCGTTTCAAACGGCCAAAGTGAGAGTGCTTTACTAAGCATTGTTACCAAGATCAGGTTCTAAAAAAAATCAAATAATTTGTCATCCTGTGAGCATATAATAATACGAATGAATACAATGGACCCAGAGACCTAATATGTAATCATCATCTATTTTTTCTTCTTCTTCTTCCTCTAACAGCCCTTCCCAGTCCACTCCTGGACATAGGCCTCCCCCATACTCTTCCATAGTCTTTTGTATTGTGCTATCTGATGCCATTTATTCCCTACATTGTTTTTGATCTCATCTACCCAGCGTAATTGAGGGCAGCCAACACTGCGTTTATGAAGGCGAGGTCTCCATTGTACAATATGCCTTGTCCATCTTGAATCGTCCTGTCGTGCAAGTTCCACTTTAATTGAGCAATGCGTTTTATAACGTCTTCAATTTTTGTTCTATTCCTAATATTCTCATTTGTGATATGATCTCTGAGACTTATTCCTAGCATCATTCGCTCAATAGCTCTTTGTGTTGTCCTGAGTTTGTTGGCTGATCTAATGGTAAGCGTCATGGTTTCTATCCCGTATGTCATTACTGGCAGTATGCAGGTGTTAAATACTTTTCTTTTTAAATTTATCGGAATTTTCTCATTTCTTAAAACATGCGTCAGTTTACCTGTGGCTGTCAGTGTTAACTGAACACATCTACTTATGTTGGCAGTTTGATTTTCTTTGCCTAATTTGATATTGTGACCTAGGTATATATATTCCTCGACATTTTCAATAACTTGTTCTCCTATATGTACATTTACCTCGTTCTTTGTCATGATTTCAGTTTTACTCATGTTTATTGTTAGTCCAATTTTTGCGGATTCTTTTTGAAGTTCTTTTAACATAGTTTGTAGTTCTGTTATGTTTTGGCTAATAAGCACAATGTCGCCCGTAAAGCGTAGATAGCTTAGGTACCTACCATCTATCTTAATACCCTTTTCATCCCAATTCAGTTTTTTAAAAACATCCTCCAATGCGAGGGTAAATAACTCTCTGACTCCTTTTTTGATTGCATTTTTTTTGTTTTAATGTCTTCTGCAATGTTAACTGTTATTGTCGCGTTATCATATATATTTTTAAGAAGCTTTTTATACCTAGAGTCGATTCTTGCATTGTTCATGGCTTTAAAAACAGCCCACAGTTCCACTGAATCGAAAGCCCTATTGTAATCAACGAATGCGAGATGTAATGTTTCGTTATATTCATTGCATTTTTCTATTAGTGTACAAATTGTCAGTATATGTTCTATTGTGCTATAGTATTTCCGGAATGCTGCCTGTTCGGAAGTTGGTATGTATTTAACTTGTTTATGAGTCTATTTGTCTTGGTTAGGAGTTTGTATGGGTGGCAGAGTAGACTTATTGGCCGGTAATTATCAAGTTTTAATTTATCACCTTTTTTATATAATATGATTACTTCGACATTTCGTCATGCATTCGGTAATTGTCCTTCCATTAGACATTTATTGAGAAGTATCGTCAATGCTTCTATAGTAATGATAACGCCAAATTTTATCATTTCTTTTGTCACATCATCGTTTCCGGGTGTCCGTCATCTGTGATAAGGCTAATTCTATTTCGTGTATGGTAATATCAGGAAAATCTTCTGAGCCAACGTTTAAAATGGTTTCGTCATCTACTTTCACTTGTTTTGTATTACTTTCTACATATAAGGTACTATAGAACTTCTAAGTAATTGCTATCAGATCCTCTCTATCTTCTTTGATGGTGCCATTTGGGTCTTTTAATTGATGTATCCGAAGACGTACCATGTTGTTAACTGTTCTAAGAATTGTCATGTTTTTATTGCTTTCGATTGTCGATTTTATCATTTTTGTATTATAATATCGTAAGTCATATCCGAGTTCTTTAGTCTCCCTTCTTACCTTTGAATCTTTCTTTCTGTTGGTACTGCATATCTTTTTGGCAACTGTTTTTATATCAGTTTTTATTTTAGTTTTTAGGGCATCAGTGTCCATTTTATTCAATATTTCTTTACTAGATAGTTTTTTGTTTAGTTCATTTTGATATCTTTCTAAATTTTCCTGGATTATTTCTGGCATCGGGTATCGTTGTTGTTTAATTAATTTACTTCGTTCTGTTTTGATATTTATCTTTACTTTCGCTCTTATTAGTCTGAGGACGCTGCCAATATCAAAATGGTTTAGGATTGTTACATCTTTTACTATATGTTTTCGATTCGTTAAAATATAGTCAATTTCATTTTTTACAGTTGAATCTGGGCTTCTCCAAGTCCAACGTCTCTTTGTTTGCTTCTGAAAGAAGGAATTCATGCAGTATATCTTTCCCTTTTGAAGATAATCTTTTTTTCACGTTCATTTATAGTACCGAGTCCGAATTTCCCAACGTATTGGCCCATAATAGTCGTTGGTATTCCTAATTTGGCATTGAAATCACCTATGATAAGCTTATTCTGTGCCTTTTTTGTTGTTAATGCTTTTGAAATAATATATATATATATATATATATATATATATATATATATATATATATATATATATATATATATATTATATATATATATATATATATATAACTCAATGTGATATTGATTTCATTTTCGTAACCAGATGTTTCATGTTTTTATGGATCATTATTGCAATTCCACCTACATGTGGGTTTTCCTCTTTATTGTTTTGATAAAGGAGGTGTCCAGATTTTAAAGTAGTACACCTTTCTCCTCATAGTCTTGTTTGACCTAGGCCTAGGATGTTCCTCTTAATGTAGGATAATTCATCTTCCCATTCTTCAAGATACTACTTTTTAGTACTTAAATACTTTCTGTTTGTATTGTTTTTTGGTTGTTCGTAAAGTTTGTATGTACACCTCAAGTAACATTTTGAACTCAAAGACACGCAACTGTCCGTAAAGGCAATGGGTCAGCAATGGTCAGGCAAATGGTGAGCTTTAAAAATGTTGATAGGACAAAACGAAAACTTCCTGCTATTTTAGTGACTTTTTAGGTATAATGTTTTATTTTTACTTCAATTATACCTAATTGAAAAAAAAAACGGAATAATAATAATAATTACTGTAATGATTTCTTTCTCACTGGCAACTTAAATGCAATATTAATAACCTATTTTGCAAATCTTGTCTGTAAAAATTCTATTAAATATCGCAAACGAGTATGGGGAAATATATATACCTTTACTTACATAATAATTCGTCGTATTAAAATCTTTTATGGGTACTACAGTATTTGCGTAGTGACCTATTTACCATTCGCAGTTCCACAACTTAGTTCTTCTTCTTCGGCTACCATGACCGATCAACGATCGTTGGTTGTCATGTTGGCTACCACATTTATGATGATCGTTTTATTGACAGCCGCTCGAAGAGTTAAACCGTATACTTTCCGTATCACTGCCTCAAATTTTTTAAGCATGATGCTCTCCTTCTCCCTGGACCACGTTTGCCTGGAATCTTGCCCTCTATAATCAGATGCAAGATTTCGTATTTTTCTGGATGTTTCATAACGTGACCAAAATATTCTAATTTGCGTCGCTTGATGGTCGTGACCACCTCCAAGTCCTTGTCCATGCGAGTGAGAACGCTTTTGTTTCTAATTCTGTCTATTCAATTGATTTCTAATCGTAATTCTAACGATTAAGACAGGAAAACTGTTATATATGGGTCACATCTTAAGAGGGGAGAAGTATCGGTTGCTCCAGACTATCATGCAGGGAAAGATTGTAGGAAGAAGATCCATAGGAAGGAGACGGAACTCGTGACTGAAGAACCTTCGAGAGTGGGTCGGCTGTAGCAGCTGAGAGTTATTTAGATCTGCCGTCTCCAAAATAAAAATCACTATGATTCGCAGCGGAGACGGCACTTAGCGTCCACGCTTCCATGCCGTACAAGAGAACCAGAAAGACAGCATTTTCATTCGTAGTTTCAATGATAGAGCGTGACTAGTTAAGTTTTTTTTGTTCTTCATAAATGCGGCTCGGCTCTTCACTATTCGAATTTTAACATCCACAGTCGGGTCCCAGTGGTCGTTGATATTGCTACCGAGATACATCAATTTATCAACTCTCTTTATCTTTGTGCCACTGACTGTAACACTACCATCTTCAATATTAGATTCTTTGCTTATAATCATATATTTTGTTTGATATGCATTGAGTCTTAAGCCAAACTGTGTACAAGTGTCAGTTATTTTATCTATAAGTTTTTGTAGATCTTTTCCGTTCTTAGGGATAATTAATGTATCATCGGGGTATCTGATGTTATTTATGTTAACGCCGTTAATGTTGATTCTTTCAATGGTACCAGTGAGTGCTTCATTAAATATCACCTCCGACTAGAGGTTAAACAATAAGGGCCATAGAAAACAACTCTGACGCACTCCCCGCTTGATTTTAATTTCATCCTATACTTGACCCTTCAGCCGTACTTCAGCTGTCTGATGCCAGTACAAATTAACTATGATACGAATGTCTTTGTCGTCTAAACCGGCTGTTTTTAAAATATCTAGAAGTGTTTCGTGGCGTACCTTGTCAAAAGCTATTTCGAAGTCAGTTGAACAAAGGAACAGATTTTGGTTGACATCGCGACCTCTCTGGATTAACACATGGATCCCAAACGGTGCCCCTCTAGTGTAAGTTTAAGGTGAAATTTCGTTACAACTCGTCTTGCACTAGTCCTAACTTATATCTTCTTAGCTAAGTTAACACGTAGGCTGAAAAGTTTTTGGTCTAGCTACTTAAAACACATTTTTTTTGCAAAATTCGACTTTGTTCCTCAATATAGTCTCCTTTAAGAGCGATACAATCAGTCCAACGCTTTTTCAATATTTCTATACCTTTCTTGTAGAGGGATTTGTCTTTACCTTCAAAATAGGCCTCAGTTTCGGCGATAACTTCTTTACTGGAGCCAAATCTCTTTCCCGCGAGCATTTTTTTGAGGTCTGCGAATAGGTAATAGTCGCTGAGGGCCAAATCTGAAGAATACAGTAGATGAGGAAGTAATTCGAACTTCAATTCATGCAATTTTGCCATCATAACCATGGACTTGTGACACGGTGCATTGTCTTGATGAAAGAGCACTTTTTTCTTGTTCATTTGGGGCCGTTTCTTTGCGATTTCTGCCTTCAAACGTACTAATAACGTTATATAATATTCGCTATTGATGGTTTTTCCCTTCTCAGCATAGTAGATGAAAATTATTCCATGCGCATCCCAAAATACAAAGACCAAAACCTTCTCAGCCGACTGTTGTGTCTTTGGTCGCTTCGGGCGGCTTTCACCGACTATTGTCCGCTCAGCTGATTGCCGATTTGATTCCGGTGTGTAGTGGTGGATCCATGTTTCATCCATTGTCACATATCGCATAAAAAAATCTTTTTATTGCGCTTAAACAGGTCCAAACAGTGCAGAATCATCAGCGTGTTGTTTTTTGGTCCACTGTGAGCAAACGCGGTATCTATTTCGAACAGAGCTTTCTCATACCCAAATGTTCATACAAAATATGACCAATACGTTCTTTTGATATCTTTAGAGTGTCACCTATCTCACGCAATTTCATTTTACGGTCATCCAAAACAATTTTGTGTATTTTTTTATGTTTTCTGGTGTAACCACCTTATTTGGGCATCCAGAGCATACAGCATCATTTATCAAATTAATTTCAACATACCAGTAAATGATTAGTGATTTTCCAGGGGCAGAGTCCCCGTAACACTTATCAAGTCATTATTTTGCTTGAACGGCATTTTTTCCCATCAAAAATCAGTGTTTAATCGAAACACGAAATTCGATTTTTTTCCCTTGCTTTGAAAATATCAAAAGTACCGTCACTAAAACCACTAATCGTCGAAATGTCATGAAATTTTGACACGTATCGTTTGAAGGTTGATACTTCCTAAAAATCATATGGACTTTTTAAAAAGGGCAACATCTATGTGTCAGACCAAAAACTTTTCAGCCTACGTGTTAAATAAATTTGGCGGATAGATAACATTGAAGTTTAAGAAGACTCGAAAATGCTTGAACCTATAACGTGTGTCAGTTTTGTCGAATTACTTTAATGACAGTTGAAGTTAAAAACAGAGATTTATTGACAACTTAATATTTTAAAAATATCCTATGAACTGAAAAAAATGGTACCCAGTACTTCCTTTGTAAATATAAATCGCAGAATAAATACTAAATTTGACTTTCTTACACTGAAGAATGTACAAATAATACTCGAAATTTTAAGGAAAAAGTCATACCTTATGGTGAAATGGTAAAATAGCGCCGCAAACGTAAGGCTACAAAACGAAGCCGCAACCACAGGCTATAAAGTTTACATTTAAAAATTTTAGAGAGCTGAGGCGCAAAAAAAAATGTTGAGCAGGGACGGACTTCAGAAATGTTTACAGCTGAAACCTTATATTTCCCTCTACGTACTATTTCTGGGACAGTTGAAATTAATGGAAAAATAACACAATTTTGAGATTCTTCTACTGTAAAAACTCCCAAAAGGATATACAACAAGATATATAAAAATCTTCCCACCTAATCTCCCCCTCTCGTATCTCATTTACCCCTTCTATGTTTACCCATAAATAATTGAAAATAATAAAAATAACACAATTTTCAGATTACGCGATTTGAAGAAGCAACCCCTGTAACATCCTCCCCCACCCTTTAACCCCTTAGATGTTTAGGCATCAATAATTATGCTTAAAATTTATTCATTATATCAGCCAAAACCCAAGAAAAATTCTCATAAAGTTATTAAAAATATGCAAAATTATGGACTTCTACCCCTTTCACCCCTTTCCCTTAAAGGGAAAATTTATACGTTTAATTCTTGCCTTCGTGATTCCGAAACACCTGTTTAACGTATTTTACTTTTGACGACAAATAATTAGGCTTAAAATTTCTTCATTATACGAGTAGAACCCAAAAACCTTTAAAAATATACCTTAATACTATTAAAATGCTAGAAAATTTAAACTTGGGATTAGATCGTGTTAAATTGGAGTAACTTTCCGACAAATAATATTCTCAGGGATTTCTAATCTGTGAAATTAGGTTACGCATTCCGTGTCTCGACAATAGAACATTCAATGGACGTTCTAATGTCGAAGAGTAAAGATCTCTGAAGATGCAATCGTAGGTGAAACGTGGAAAAATCATTCGAATTTGACTCTCCCTCTAATCTCAAGAATGTTGTTTTATCATCTCGCCTGGTGAAAGCTTAAGTTCCAAGTATAATTGTTAGGAGTTGCTGTAGGCATTCTATGGAATTACTACGTCTATTAAAAAAATCCATTTTTCTTTACCTTTGTTTGTATACATTACTATGAGCCATAACCACTTGTAAACAGAAAACAAAAATTTAAAATTAATAGAATTGTTTCACGTTTTAAAATAAACTGGACGCATTTTCCGGCGCCGGGCCAAGACGGTTCATAAACCTAGCGTCGGCGTCGCGGCGTGCTCCGTAGCCTAGATACTTCGACCAAAATATCGGTCAATAAATTAATAAATTGCACCTCTTCAGTTTTAACTAAAAATTCAATCTACAATAAAAAAACAGTATATGTACAGCAGTTGCGTACAGTGGCGCTTTATGGACTTATGGCGGAAAGTGAGAAGGGATGTTTTGGAAGGGGTCCAAGCTTTCAGTGTAAGAGGGTTTCTTTTCTCATCAAGGGGCTTTTCCTCCCTGGTTGTTGTTTGGCGCCATCTGTTTGTCGTTTGGTCTCTGTCTATAGACATCCCCGCCTTTAGTATTCTGGTTTTTTCCTTCAAGAAGCGCCTCTTGTATGCATCTGCCCATTCGGCCTCTTGAACATGGCTATGGTACTCCACACGGTCACAATTTTAATTAATAAATATGACAAGTACATTTATAATTTAGGTTTTAAAAAAATATATATCAAATGGAAAGATCATATATAAGTTTTATAACAAAACTATTTTTTTTTTCATTATAACTAAAAATTTTAAACTTATTACCGATGACACGCCAACATTTCCCCTCAAAAAAAAACCGAGCGCGTGTGACGTCACAATATTTATTTCTCCTCAGCATCACAGACAGCTGATACGAGTGTTTTAGTTTTCGATCAATTTATTCTTGTTATTATCAACAGTGTATTGATAAATTTATTGAAAATGTATAATCTAAAAAGTTATCGCGCCTATTTCGTATCATTTTGTACAACTACTACAAAAACAACTCCCGAAAAAATGTTTTTAAATGTGCCACAAGATGTTAAACGTCGAAATTAATGGTTCCAAGCAGTACGACGTATTCATCCTAAAACAACATCAAATTTTTTCTGTTGTGAAGATTACGTCGATGTAGGTATAAGTATTTTGTTTCTTATTTACATTTACATTATTATTTTTTAAAAAAACTCACATTGATGCTTTAGCATCTCGAACTTCAGCTGAATTGAACCCAATGTCATTTTTGAGATAATTCTGTGACCATAAACATATGCACAGCAGGTATATTATCAGGATTGGCCTTTATGAACCCTTTGTCACACATTATTGAATTAAATTAGTAACCAACAATAATATTTTTTTTAACTAAACTTCAATAACTTTGACAGTATATACAAAGGTAGAAGTTGTTGACAGTACGTATGTACGTGAAAACACATTAACATAATGACGTCACAAACATGGCAGCCAATCGTGGCGTTTTTCGCATCGATTATCAATATTACTTATGATAAAGTTTTAAAATAAAATAAAAAAAATCGATATATCTATAATATATATAAAAATGCAACGTCTCTCTGTCTGTCTGTCTGTCTGTCCGTTAGTGCGCTTATCACTGGAGAACCACTTATCCGATTTACGTACTTTTTTTTTAAAAACATACATATGTTCTCTGGTCAGGTTATAGGCTATAGTTTCTTACGATAGGTAGCATAGGAATGAGCAGTGACGATAATAGTGAATGAAGTCGAAAAAAAGTTTGCCACTAGCGCGTTCCCTTGCAGTACACAGCCTAAACCATTAAATTTGGAACAATATTATGTAACAGAGAATATCTATAATCTATAATCTATAATATATATAAAATGCAATGTCTCTCTGACTGTCTGTCTGTCCATTAGTGCGTTTATGAAGAATACAGTTAAGACCAGTTTTTTGTTCAGGTTTGTTTAAAAATTATGCTGCCAAACTGGAAAAATGTTAGAAAAACATGGTTTCTGTCAAGGTGAAAAATAAATAACCGGTCAAGTGCAAGTTGAACTTGCGCAATTAGTGTTTTGTAAGTTGATTGCTTTTAAAATAAAAAATGTTGTTACGGAAGTAAAAAATGATCAGTGATTTCACAAAACATACCCCAAATGATGACCTTGAAATGTTTGTTTTCTTTATATACTAGATAAATTATTAAAGGTAATGCACTCATGATAATACAAAGAAAAGTGTGCGCAACAAACTATAACATTATATATATATATATATATATATATATATATATATATATATATATATATATATATATATATATATATTATTCGTGTTTTCACAAGCTTTTATTTGACACCACACTCGATGACCTAGCAAAAAAATTTTTTTTTCACTTCCGATTTCACCCCCTAAAACTAACCCCTTAAGTTAAAATTTAACTTTCAAAACTAGACGTCTCTGATGAGCTCATCAATTCCTATATTAGTACCAAATTACAACTTTCTATGACAAATAGTTTTGGAGAAAATCGGGTATGACAGACGGAACACTAAAAAAATCTTTAATCTTACGATTTCTTTGTTTGGCTTAGAACTTTTGACGATACCCTCGTTTATCAGGATAATTGTTGCCTTCAAAATTCTTAAAACAGAAAATAAATATAACAAAAATATAATTATTCTTTAAAATGCTGAATTTTATGATTGAGTGAACTGATATAAGGACATGAAATTCAAATTACCCCAAATCCCTAGAAAGCGTAAGAAATTCCAACGTCCCTTTTTTAGCACAGCTTCTGACGTAAATTGTAATTGTAAACTATTGAAATACGGAGTATCCTAATTCGCGCGGCTTCGGTTATTGCTGCCCATCCAGCCAAGCTTTAACAGCACATTATTTGGTTGATTAAAATTTATATGAAGTTACTGGGTCGTGTAGGAAATAATTTTTTCGTCTATGATTGTATTTTTAACCTGGATTTTTTTTTTAAATAATAAAAGAAATCATCTGTTAAATTTGATATAATAATAATGCCAAAGTCCTGGAAATGTATAACGTAACTCGGTCTTGGTAAAACTGCTTTTAAATAGGTTCAATTCAGCATTTAAAAAAATCCTTAATTAGCCATACGTGTACGGGATTTTACCTGATTCTTCATGGCCTTGATGAGTTAATTAGGGATTTACCGCCTGAAGCCGATGACATTACAAATTTAGGTATCTTTCTTGTAACATATATTATGTTAAATTAGAACTGTATGTTTATTCATGTTTAAATTTTTTCGGTTTTTTGCTAGTAATAGCAATGTGATTATAAAGGCTACTTATAGAAGGGAGTCTCAGTCGACAAACAGGGGGATGTCAAATGACAATTGGAGAGTGAAACCATTTGATAATTGTACTGGAACGCAGTAAACTAAACTAAAAATCTGGAGGGTGGGGGGTTATTTTTCATAAGAAAAAACCTCTATGCACAGTAGAACGTTAAAACAACTCCGCCTGGGGCGGCTGTAGGTGGATTGTGTAGCTTACAGTTGTCACTGCCGGTCCCAAGCCCGGACAAAGGAGGAGGGTTGTAGCGGTAGGCCAGCTCTCTACCCTATGTAAAAAAAGCCTCTGCTAAAAAACCTAATCCAAAGCCTCGGAATCGAACGGATATACGAAGACGAAAACAGCAAAGAAGAAGGACAACGACATGTGGTACATGGAACATACAAGGTCTCTCCAGGAAAGTAAATGAAGTTGTAAATGAATTAGAAAATCTTCGAGTCGAAATTGCAGTACTGACGGAAACAAAGAAGAAAGGAAAAGGCTCCAAAAGTTGGGGGCATTACGATCACTTTTATAGTGGAGTGCCCAAAGAAGATAGAACAAAACAAGGCGTATCCATACTAATACACAGAAAACTGAGGAAATTCATAACCACCTGGGAACCGATTAGTGAAAGAATCATAAAGATGAATCTCAAAATACTAAGTAATAACACAACCTTACTGGGGGCATACGCTGTCAACGACGACGATCTGGCTAATAACAAGGATTCATTTTTTGAACAACTAAATGAGGAAATACGCAAAATTGGAACATCAAGAGAGATATTACTTTTGGGTGATCGAAATGGAAGAATAGGAGGGAAAGAACACGATAAAGTGGTAGGAAAATATGGCGAAGAAGTTACTAACGACAACGGAAGAAGAATTACAGAGATATGTGAACAAAACAACCTTACAATATTAAACGGACACTACCAGCATAGGGATATTCATAAATATACGTGGAGACAAACAACAAGAGATTTAAAAAGTATTATCGACTATATGATAATACGACAGAGATCTAGATTAAACTTCCTAGATGTAAGAGTCCAAAGAGGGGCTTCATGTGGCAGCGACCACTACCTTGTGAAAGGAAAGATAACCTCACGAACAACACGGGAAAGCAAACCGGAAGATACAAGTACATAGCACACAACAAGTGAAACAACAATAAGATATAATACAGACAGCTTACAAAACGAAAGTATCAGAAATCTGTACAAGAGTAGACTAGACCAAAAGATACAACGGACGGGATTTGTTAATATAGAAGTATATAAAGGAATGCCTACACGCAGCCACACTGGAAGCATTTGGGTACCAAGAGAAAAGGGAAAAAAACAGCAAAAACCATATTGGTGGGATGAAGAAATTAGATACGAAATTGAATAAAAACGGAAAAGCTATCATAAATACTTAAGTTCAAAGAGCACAAACGACAAAGTAAAATACAAAGAATCCCAAGCTAGAGTACGCAAAATGATTAGTGACAAAAAGAACAACCAATGGGAAAAGACATGCTCAAGACTCAACACTTACATAGGAGGAAGAAAAAGCACAGAAAGCTGGAGACTTCTTAAAAATATGAGAACAGAACGGAAAAGAGAAATCTTCTCACCAATAACACCAGAAAAATGGAACCAATATTTTACAAATATGCTAACAGAAGATAGACCAGAGTTCAAAAGTACCCAACATGGAAACCCAAATATAGTTATACGAGGATCTCCAATAAGGATAACAACATCAGAAGTTAAAGAAGTATGTAAAACGCTAAAAAATGGTAGAGCTCCAGGACCAGGAAACATCCCAGGAGAGATAGTAAAATACGGAACTGAAAAGCTATTTAGGGTTTTGAGGAACCTAATTTAAAATCGATGCCCAGAGGGGGAAGAAAATTTATGAAAAGGTACCCTTACCTACTCTAACAACTGAATACTCTATTTAAAAATCGATGACCGAGAGATGAACATTTTCCACAAAAGAGAACCGTGATTGAAAAAAAATCATGTCTAAGAGGCATATTTTCTATATCCATAGGGGCGTGGGGAGGTACATGCCTCCCCTCCCCTGGACACCTGTTGGCTACGTCACAGGCTTGTATATATTAAATATTACAATTAATAAGAAAAACCAACAAAATATCCTAATATAGACAAAAATTCTAACCGATTCTTGACCAAATTACGTCAACTTAAATACTATTTACCGTTTAAAAATGAAATTAATTATGGTAAAGTTAAAAATACCGCACATCGCATGTATGAATTTATATGAACATTCTATGTCGCATAAATAAAATTAGAACCTTTGTTATTAAATACGCCTTTGTTGTGACATTCATATTGAGAACTGCGAAATTTTCCTTATAATGGGAAAAAAATTTGGTTTTTCTATGACAATGCATCAACAGACTTCTGTCATTACAGTGTATGATTGTTTACATACGGACATAATTTAAATTAAATTTCCCGATTCTCAACTTTGCACTATAGATGAAGGAAACTAAATGACCATAATCATGATCTACAATTACGTCAAAGAATTTTCGGTTGTTTGAATCATAATCACGTCGGTAATTAAATCGGATGATATGAACACCTAGAATAGGGGTCGGCACTCTATGGTACGCGTGCCATCTCTGGCACGCCAAGCAATTTTGAATGGCACGCGTACCTATTCAAAGTTTACACATTAATTCTGTAATCTGTGACATGTTTCGAAATTAAGTAAATAATCGAAGACAGTATTACTTTAACGATACAAACAAAAACGATATATTATATAGGTCACTAGGTATTATTACCAAAAACTACAAAATATATATTTTGTAATTTATAATTTTACTGAATGCATTGGTTTGGCTTTAATTTCGGCAAGTATTAAAGACGGCAAGCCTCAAAATATAAGCCTAGGCGAAAACACAAATAAACGTCCTTAATTCAGATCAAAAGAGCCGGCGGTTTTTGTTTGACTTGACTTCAATCGTTCCGACGCGCGAAGCAACTCTTTTTATATTGCCGAACTTTAGTTTTTGTTAGATTTAACTTCTAGGCGGCCCTTTGATTGTAAGGGGCGCGTTGTAGATAATAATTTTTGTTCTAAGAAATTTAATAAACGTAATTATTGGAATTTTATGGAAACATTATTTTTCTGTATATAGCAAGCGGCTACACGTTTGGATCATTTAGTATAGAAGTAACATCCGTTCCAGTCAACAGTCGTCGAAAAGTTTAAAAATTAAAATTACGTTGCGTTATGGCCGCGAAGAAACAGAAGGTAGACGTTCGATGATTTCAAACTTCGTGGACAACAGATTACGGTTTTGTACAGCAAAACGATCGGGCCATTTGTGTCCTATGTCGGGAAATTACACAATCGTTGGCACAAAAGTGTAGGCCGTTCACTGACGGAGAATTTATGAAGCAAACGTTTTTGAGTATTGGCGAGATTTTATTCGACGACTTGCCCAATAAGGATACAATATTGGCCAGGATTAGGGATATACCGGCATCAGCGCGGACCATCGAGAGACGAATTGCCGAAATGACACAAAATGTCCAAAAACAGCAGAGAGACGCTATCAAACGGAGTTTTGTATTTAGTGTAGAATTGGATGAAAGTGTCGATATTAATGACATTGCTCGTCTGGCAATCGTTGCGCGATACTTCGATGATGGCAGTGTGTATGAAGACCTGATTTGTCTGCTCCCATTGCAGGGAACTACAAGAGAGGATATATTTTCAGAATTTGTTAAACATTTTGAAAAGCGGAACATTGATTTAAATAAAATTTTTTGCGTAACGACAGATGGCGCTCCTGCTATGATTGGGAGACATAAATGATTTGTTTCCCTTCTTATTGAACGCATGGGTCGATCAGTTTTGAATTTTCATTGCATAATTCACCAAGAGAGTTTGTGCGCTAAAATCTCGGCTGGAAGTTTAAAATCCGTGATGGATAGAGTGGTTAAAATAGTTAACTACATTGTCGGTCGTTCTTCACTGATCCATAGACAATTTAAGGCGTTTCTACAGGAATTAGAAAGTGCATATTCAGATATACCATTGCACAATAATGTGCGCTGGCTCAGCCGTGGTAAAGTGCTCTCTAGATTTGTGCAATGTCTGGGCGAAATTAAATCGTTCTTGTTGGAAAAAGAGTGGATGCTTATCCTGAACTAGAAGATAAGAACTGGATCTGTATGTTAATGTTTCTTGCTGATATTACAAACCATCTCAGTGAACTCAACTTAAAGTTACAAGGTTCAGGCAAAACAGTTCTGGATTTATACGAATCCTGGAAATCATTCAATTTAAAAATAGATTTATTTATCAGCGATATTACTACAAACACATATAAATATTTTCCAAATTTAAAAACTTATCTATCCAGTGTCGACGATGGTGCACTAATAGACGAAATTCTTAAATATATGACTAATTTAAAAGAGGAGTTTATCTAGAGGGGTCAGGATTTTGATAAACATGGTCCTATGTTCGCTTTTTTAATCAAACCAGATTTAATGGATTTTTCCAGCAGTTGCTTTGACATATCTCTTTTCTCATGGATGGACATTAATGATTTTGATCTTCAATACATTGAATTTAAAAGCTCCGAGTTATGGAACACGAAATTTGTAGAATTAAGAAGGGTATTAGAAGGTGACTGCCAGAACCATACAAACGAGATACTCAGTTGTTGGATGAGTTTACCAGAGAAATTTATTTATCTTAAGAAAGTAGCGTTTGCCATGCTTACAGCTTTCGGATCATTCTACATCTGTGAACAACTTTTTTCCCATATGAGAGTGATTTTAAACCCGTACCGAAGCAGGTTGACAACAGATAACTCGGAAGCATGTGTGACACTAAAAATAACCAGACATGAACCGGATATAAGAAAACTCTCTAAAGAACTTCAAGCACAGGGTTCACACTAGGTCCTAGGACTAGTATAATAAAATTATTTGTTAAATGTTAAAATTTTTTTGTAATTAAATCGTCTAAAAGCAATATTTTAAGTTAATTTAAGTTAATTTTTGTTAATTTTAGTTGTAGTAAGTACCTATGTCGGCACGCAAAATGTTGTATGGATGAAAACTGGCACCCCTTAGTTAAAAGGTTGCCGACCCCTGACCTAGAACATAAAAATACTTCTTCGCGCCCTTGAATGTTACAAACATAAATAATCTTTATCTTCATATCATTCATTATTTTATATAACTGTAGATCAGACGAAAAATCACAGTAGAAAACTGAAGAAGAGAAATGAAACTGTGCATTGATATTCGCGTTTCTAACTAAGTGGCACCACCATTTTACAACACTAAATCAAATAGCGCATATGAGAGATGTTTATAGCAACCATAATTTGGCGGTTTGGACTGATATTGTTATCCCGTCAAATTCTAGTTATTCTGAATATCTTCCTTGGGCCTATTGTTTACAGTGTTGTAAAATAGTGTTTTTTTTACTGCAAACGTCCATATTCGAAGATCCTGTTTCACATATACATAAAAACAAGCATCTGAGGCAAGTGAGAAATATGTCATATTTTAGGAATCCATACTTTTATATTCCAAGTGAGGGTCAAATGCTTGGAAGTGCAGATTCCTAGCTTGTGAATGTCTCTAAGGACTTATCACTGGTACAGGTTTATTAATTATAGATGGACCAACCCTTTGACCCGCTTACTTGAAGAGTTGGGCAAAAAGGTTAAATAAAGAATATGTAGCGTTTTCAAAGAATTTTTGTCCGGATATAAAATAAAAATAATCACGCAATGGAATTTGTTGAAAAGTCTCTGGCATTTTCAAGGTAGCTTACTTTTATGAAAACTTAGTAAAAACTAATATTTACTATTTTTTGATTTTAGAAAATCTAGAAAGTTCTATACCAGGTGTACAAGTATGAAATGTGGATTTCAGACAAGAGATGGTGCACCAATGCACCAATGCAGTTTGTGCTATAAAGATTTGACACTGCGCCATTTTCCTGTGTCATCAACAAGTGTCAGACGCGCACGAGTGATAAATTGGAAATGTGTGTGCATAGTGTTGTGTTGTTGTGTTCAATATGTCGAAATTTATACCGAACAAAGAGCATTCGCGGAGAGCATTAATTTTTTGTTTTCATTTGAAGAAAACTGCTGTTGAATCATACCGATTACTTCGAGAAGCTTATTATGAACATGCTCCATCGCAAGATACATGTGAACGATGGTTTCGGTGTTTCAAAAGTGGTGACTTGATGTTGCAAACAAGGAACATGGAAAACCGCCAAAAAAATACGAAGATGTGGAATTGCAAGCATTGTTAGACGAAGATGATGATTTGCAAACACAAAAACAACTCGCTGAGCAATTGGGCGTTAGTCAACAAGCTGTTTTCAATCGGCTACGAGAGATGGGAAAGATTCAGAGGACCGGTTGATGGGTACCACATGAGTTGAACGACAGGCAAATGGAAAAGCACAAAAACACGTGTGACATTTTGCTCGCTCGGTACAAAAGGAAGTCGTTTTTGCATCGTATAGTAACAGGGGATGAAAAGTGGATTTATTTTGAGAATCCCAAGCGCAAAAAATGATGGATAGACCCAGGCGCACCATCCACATCGACCGCAAGACCGAATCCCTTTGGCAGAAAGACGATGCTCTGTGTTTGGTGGGACCAGAGGGGTGTGGTCTATTATAAGCTGTTAAAACCTGGGGAAACGGTTAATACTAAACGTTACTAACAAGAATTGACCGATTTGAACCGTTCGCTGCTTGAAAAAAGGCCAGAATACCGAAACAGGCAACACAAAGTCATTTTTCTTCCTGACAATACTCCATCACATACGGCAAAACCAGTTCGCGACATGTTGGAAGCACTCAGCTGGGAAGTTCTACCCCATGCGGCTTACTCACCAGACTTGGCTCCTTCCTATTACCACTTGTTTGCATCGATGCGTCACGCACTTGCTGAGCAGCGCTTTGGTTCGTACGAAGATGTGAAAAAATGGCTCGATGAATGGTTCGCAGCAAAAGGGGAAGATTTTTTAGTGGCGTGATATTCACAAATTGCCCGAAAGATAAGAAAAATGTATAACAAGCGATGGAACATACTTTAAATAAAGCACTTTGTATCATTCTTCCTAATTTAACATGTTTTTTTAGAAAAAAAATCCGCATTTCATACTTGTACACCTGGTAAATCTCGCTATAACTATCTCTCTCTCTCTATATATATATATATATTTTCTAACTTTCCCTTGGTTAGACGTTTGTTTTAGACCAGAAGACCCATCTGACTGCGCTAAGAAAGTTTCCGATGTCATTTTGGTTGGTACGAAACTTGCATCCCTTTTCGAAGAAATGCCCTTTATCGGCAAGCCTTGGTTTAAAATGCAAAGTAGCTGTTTCTTCTAAATATTTTACCTACCGACAATGGCGTGAAAATCCTATCGTCATAAATCTAAACATCTTTGTTCGTACCCAGAACAAATGCAAACAACCAAGAAGTCATACAATAGAATAACTAAAAACAAACTTCTTGTCCTTTTGGCCAGTCGCTAAGGCCATTAGTCAAAATTTCACCAAATCCACTATACTACCACTTGCGTGGCCAGACAATACTAATGCAACAATACCAGTTGAGAAAGCCAACTTGTTAGCGGGACTTTTTGAGTCAGCTTCTGGCCTTAACGGAGTACCTGCCATAGTACTCAAAAAAAGCCCGAGAGAACTAACACCAGTTTTCTGTAGCTTTTCAACATATCCTACAGAAAGGGAATATTTGCTTGCTTCGGGAAATGCGCTACAGTTCAGGTTAGTTCAGGTTCAATTCAGCCGATATCCAAAAAAGGCGCTACAGTTCAGTTTAGTTTAGGTTCAATTCAGCCGCTATCCAAAAAAGGCAAGAGGACCTTGCCAAACAACTACCGACCAGTCGCGCTGCTATCGATAAACTCGCAAGTCCAGGCAGTGCAGAACAAGGCCATGGGAATGATCACTGAACCCCTTTAGTTCATGCGAAATAACCAATTACACAGAGACCTCGGCGTGCCAACCATAAAGGCACACATGAGGCAAATCCAAGTTCCTGGTCAAGGCGTCATCACAATCCAATCATCTCATGCCCGCAACCAATTCCCGAGACCCTCGGACTCTCTCTCGGACGAAGACGATGGCCCTCCCAACCCACCATGATAGAAGGCTATCAATCAGCATCTTCTAAAATATCTTGAAGGACTGAATATTATTAGAATATAGCTTTGGTAAGCAAAAATTAACAGGATATCTTTTAACTTATGTAACATATGTTTGGAATAACGCAATTGGACACTCTGAATCTCGAGCGATTGCGCTTGATTATTCAAGGCTTTTGACCGTGTGTGGCATGATGGATTGTTGGCTGGGAAATAAAAAAAAATATAATAATTTATAATAATACCTAATTGTTCTTGCTTAATTACAATTTTCACAGGTTGCGTGCATATAAATGAACTTACCATGTTGCATAAAAAATAAACATGCTAAACTATTTTTATTTATTTGTTGTGATTAGAAACCCAAGGCTAAATCTAATAATAGTACTTAAAAATCATTACAACCATTAACTAACAGTAATTTTCTCTATCTATCCCGGTAATAAGATAGGGAATAATATGACCATTTATGGTAAAAAGTATTAAATTAAAAATTATTATGATTTAAATAATTGGTTATTCATAGATTTCTGTAATTAAAAAATATTTTAAAAGATATGTAATAAATTCCTCAGTATTAGCTTGTCTGTCTCACGCTGTAATGAAAAGTTATTATGAGTATTTTAAATAACGAGAAATGTTTCACTTTAATTAAAATAAAAACAGAGTACATAATTTTGCGTTAGGTTCCGCCTCCAATATTCTATTTCTAATTTAACTAATGAAGACTACTTTTTCTAAAATAAAATAGTTTATTTAGATAAGTAAATTTACATTGGAACTACAGCGGTTCTAGTTAAAATAACCGGCCAAGTGCAAGTCGGAATTGCGCAATTTAAATCTTGTTATTTTACAAAATTATATTGTCTTTGATTACGGATTAGTGATAAAGATTTTTTGTACTTTTCCACTGTGTCTGTTTAGAGTATGCTAAATATATTTCCAATAGAGTTAATTTTCTTTTCAATGTATGCACATATGTGGTTATCTCGTTTATTATCCAATTTCACAAAATGCTAATAATTATATTTTGTAATTTACTTAGAAAAGTGCTCAAATCATTTAAAAAGAAGAAAATATATTTTATGACCAGCTATTGTTATTTCAACATTGTTAACTATTTTAGTTTACAGGTAATCATATATATAATATATATACGAGGCTGGTTTGAAAAGTCCGTGCAAAAATAAAAACTACTTATGTGTTTGGGGTAAACCTTTTTTATTTTTCGACATAGTCTCCTTTTAGGCTTATACACTTCGTCCAACGATGTTCTAGTTTGTTGATGCCTTCCGAATAATAGGATTTGTCCAAGTCTGCAAAATATCCATTAGTGTCTGCAATCACCTCCTCGTTTGAATAAAATCTTTGTCCCGCCAGCCATTTCTTCAAATTGGGGAACAAATGGTAGTCCGAGGGAGCCAAGTCTGGAGAATAGGGGGGATGTGAAACGAGTTGGAATCCTATTTCCATTAATTTTGCGACCACAACTGCTGAGGTGTGTGCTGGTGCGTTGTCGTGATGTGGGCCAATCGCGGGCGTTTTTCTTGCAGCTCGGTTTTCAAACGGTCCAATAACGATGAATAATATTCACCTGTAATAGTTTTACCCTTTTCCAGATAGTCGATGAGGATTATCCCTTGCGAATCCCAAAAGACAGTCGCCATAACCTTTCCGGCCGAAGGAACGGTTTTCGCCTTTTTTGGTGCAGATTCCCCCTTGGTAACCCATTGTTTAGATTGTTGTTTGGTCTCAGGAGTATAGTAATGTATCCATGTTTCATCCACAGTGACGAAACGACGCTTAAAGTCCTCCGGATTCTTCTGGAACAGCTGCAAACCATCCTTGCAACACTTCACACGATTCCGTGTTTGGTCAAGCGTGAGCAATCGCGGCACCCGTCTTGCGGATAGCTTTCTCATGTCCAAATGTTTATGCAAAATATTATGTACCCGTTCAGTCGAGATGCCCACAGCACTAGCAATCTCACGCAAACTTTTAATAAAAAGATCATTATAAACAAATCTATAAAGTTAAATAAATAGTGGCTAGTATATTTGAATGTCCAAAGTCCGAAAATATAAATCTAAGAAACTGACTTTCTTTGACTTTGTATGGAAAATATACAGTTAGTCCAAAAAGTCTCCATACACCTCCTGCTTTCTATACTATTTTTCTGTTATGTTTAATTAATTAATTGGAACTATGAGAAAACATGTTTAAATTAATGTTTGAAACTTAACCAACAAGGATTAGTATTAAAAACGACTACGGAACATTTTATTTAGAAGTTACATCATTGTTATAAAAATGTAAACAAAATTAATGTTAAAAAAGTCTCCATACACTTAACAATTACCAATAATAGTTTGACGGAGTTTAACGGAAAATAACAACTTCGTTTAAACTAATATTTAGTGGGACCGCCGTTGGCCTTGATAATCTCCTGTAACCTTTTTGTCATGCTTGCAACCAGCTTTCTAGTAACTTCTGCTGGTATGTTTTCCTATTCGTTCAATATTCTGTTTTTTAATTCTTCCCTATTTGAAACATTATGTTTGCCAACGCGCCGTTTAAGTTCCTCTCATAAATGCTCGATGGGGTTAACATCGGGTGATTGTGGAGGTGTATGAAGCTGCTGTTGCACATTATGGATCATCCATTCTCGCACCAAGTTTGTTTCAGATCATTGCCCTGTTGGAAAATGTATCTTTTATCGAGTGCTAATTTTTGGACATTTTCTTTGAAATTGTCTCTCAAAATGTTCAGATAAACATGATGATGCATGGTACCATTAATAAAATGTAAATTTCCAACCCCTTCAGTGGACATGCATCCCCAAAGCAGAACACTGCCACCCCCTTGTCTCACCGTGGAACAAATGTTTTTAATATCGAATGCGGTATTCTTCTTTCTCCAAACTTTAGTTCTGCCATCAGAACTAAAAAGGTTAATTTTAGTTTCATCACTAAAGATTACGGATTCTCAAAATTCAGGAGTTTTGGTAACGTATTTCCTAGCAAAAGATAACCGCTTTTTGCGACCAACTTCCGAAATTAACGGCTTCTTCCTGGCTGCACACCCCTTATAGCTACCCTGTGTAAACAATTCCTCACTGTTTGTGAACAAACATTTTTCGAAAATAATTTCCGTACTTCTTCTTTTAATTTTGGGGCACTTTTCTTGGGATCTATAATTATTTGTCTAACAATACTGACTTCTTCACGTGGAGTCAGTTTATTGAGACGACCGGAGCGTGGTCGAATTTTATAGGAACCCATAAATTAATACTGGTTTACAATGTACTGAACAGTAGCATACGACTTTTTAACAATTTTTTCTGTACGAATTTCCATCTTCACAATTTCTCTCGCTCATTTTTAGTATTCCGTACGGAACACTTATAAGATCGATCACTTCGGTGTCTGTCCGTCTGTTTGTCTGTCCGTCTGTCACACCCGATTTTCTCCGAAACTATTTGTCATAGAAAGTTGAAATTTGGTAATAATGTAGGAATTGATGGCCTCATCAGAGCCATGTAGTTTTGAAAGTTAAATTTTGACTTAAGGGGTTAGTTTTGGGGGGTGAAATCGGAAGTGAAAAAAAAATTATTTTACTAGATAATCGAGTGTGGTGTCAAATGAAAGCTTGCGAAAACACGAGTAAATATATATATATATATATATATATATATATATATATATATATATATATATATATATAAATGTAATACTTGCGCGCACTTTTCTTTGTATTATTTTTAAAAAATCGTGAAAAATCGCTGTCCACCCGCCTTATCTCGAAAAGTACTTATCAAAAAATTTTGAAAAATTTCTGGAATATTCTCCATGGGGTGTAGATTGAACGAAAATTATCACGAGTTCATTACCTGTAATAATTTATCTGGTATATAAAAAACAGAAATTTCAAGGTCATCAATTTTCAGTAAAGATTGGAAATAAACTTTGTTGAAAACTCATTTGGGGTGTGTTTTGTGAAGTCACTGATCATTTTATACTTCCGTTACAACATTTTTTATTTTAAAAGCAATCAACGTACGGAACACTAATTGCGCAAGTTCAACTTGCACTTGACCAGTTATTAATACTACTTTGAAAACCCACTGTAAAATTACTAGCAATAAGTGACAGATTATAAAGTATGGCCGAAAATTATTCATTTGTTTTCAGTTTAGCGAGCAACAAATAGCTTAATAAAACGCGGCTGATTATAATGTGTTTTTTTCAATGCAGGACTTGAGTGTATGGAGACTTTTTTGACATTAATTTTGTTTACACTTTTGTAACAATGATGTAACTTTGAAATAAAATGTTCCGTAGTTGTTTTTAATACTAATCCTCGTTGATTAAGTTTCAAATATTAATTTAAACATGTTTTCTCATGGTGCCAATTAATTAGTTAAACTTAACAGAAAAATAGTATAGAAAGCAGGTGGTATATGGAGACTTTTTGGACTAACTGTATATTAAAGTGTTTTATTGAAGTGATCACTACAAGCTGTTGTCAGAAAAGTATCAATATAAAGACTATCCTGCAGATACTAATGCTAAGCAGAATTAATTACGAGGGCTATTCGAAAAGTATCATCCGTTTCAGTATTTCAAGTATAAAATGATCAATGACTTCACAAAACACACCCCAAATGAGTTTTCAACAAAGTTTTTTCCGATCTTTACTGAAAACTGATAACCTTGAAATTTTAATTTTTTTTTTATATACTAGATAAATTATTAAAGGTAATGCACTCGTGAAAATTTTCGTACACTCTACATCCTGTGGAGAATATTTTAGAATTTTTTCAAAATTTTTCGATCAATACTTTTCAAGATAAGGGGGAGGAACAGCGATTTTTCGCAATTTTTTAAAAATAATACAAGAAAAAGCCAAAGTAATAAATTATATATATTTTTGAACTTGTGTTTTTACAAGCTTTCATTTGACATCCCACTCTATGATCTGGTAATTTTTTCTCATTTCCAACAAAACTAACTCCTTTAGTCAAATTTAACATTCAAAACCACACAGCTCTGATGACGCTAAATTTTAACCTTCTATGTCAAATAGTTTCGAAGAAAATCAGGTGTGACAGACAGAAAGAAGGACAGACAGATAGGCAGGCACTGAAATATTCTTATAAGTGTTCCGTACGAAACATTAAAAAAAAGGCCAATTGTAAATCAGACTTGTGCAATTAGTGTTTCGTACGGTGATTGATTTTATGATATGATATGATTTATATATATATATATATATATATATATATATATATATATATATATACATATATATATATATATTATATATATATATATATATATATATATATATATATATATATATATATATATATATATATATATATTAATAATATATATAATTAAACAAATATTTAGGTAGTAAATATTTGTTGTACATTTTTATTACTAGATTCTAGACTAAGCTAGATTGGCTATTAGGTAGTTAAGATGCAGGACCAACTATTATACACTGATTTACTGATAACCAATATGCCAGATACACTCGTTAAATATCGATATATGTGATATTCTGTTGCCTAAATATCCTTGATTTAGGCATTAGAACTGCTTGGTTTCAGAAACTTTGATCAAATAGAATTTTCACCAAGTTATGAATTTGTTTACTCAAACTTGTGACAGTTACTTGATAATGAAAATTACTCCTGAAGGTAAATACAGTGTCGTATCTGAACTTAGGAATGAAAACATGTATGATTAGAAAAAAAACATACATTGTAGGAGTTTCCAAAATTAGTTTAGAAAATATTGTTTTATTTTTTAAATTATAATTTTGAAGACTATATTCGAAACCATATGTGCATTCTTTACGGCATATCTATCCCTGTATTAACTATTTTATATTTGTTTTTCCAGATAATAGAAGACCTTGATTTTATAATATTATTTTTGATCCACTTATCCTTAATGTTTTATTGATTAATAGAGAACGATTAAAAGCAGACCTATCAAACTATATGTATCATAAAACATGTTTTGAACAGCTCTATCCGATTTACGGAGTGTCTTATTTTAAAAATTAATATATTTATAAAAATTGTTTTAAAATTCTATGTTCCATGGTTTTTCTTTTTCCTATCTTAGTCAGTCGAGTGATACTTTGACGACAGTTCCAATTTGAACTATTATCAACTTAATATAAAATATAATGTTGAATTCAAAATAAAACCAGGAATTCGTTAATTTGCGTACGGTAGAAGCCAAAGAACATTAAAGGTTTCTCATAAGTGAGGGCCCCACAGCTACGCCATTGTTTCTTTGTCGGAATTACTTACGAAACATTTAAAAAATAACATACGAGTGAATTATGAGGCGATATGGGTCAGCAAACAGTAGACACAGGATTGCTATTTGGAAAGAACAACAGGTGAACACATTACTTGAAGTGGAACAATAGTACGATGCCCGCGATACATCGTTGGTGACTCATCTATAGGAAGGACTTACAGCGTAACGTTACATACAGGTCTTTGTTTTGGGCTTATGCATGTCACAGAGACTATAGTGGCTAAAAAAAAATATACCAAAGCTGTTATAATTTAAATGCTTAACGTACAGGGTGGTCCAAATTGGACACTTTCAAAGGTAAATTCCTTTATCTAAAAGAGATAGACGAAAACTGAGGCTCTATTTTTATGATAAACTCAATGGTGAAAACCGCATATCGATATCTAGTACCGTTTCAGATATGCAGAGTGTTTTTCAAAAATCTGCGTTTTGGAAAAATGTTTGTAATTCTTTTCATATTGAAAATTTTTGATTTTCGTAAAAACATTCTCAAAGCACTTATTCGCGTGGATTTCAATAGTGTAAGTTACATTTTTTTACAACTAATATTTTAATAGTTATTAACGCAAAAATATATTTTTTAAATGGGATACCATGTATATTTTTCCTTATCCAAATAGAGCTTTAAATTACCATTCTAAAAATATAGCCATTTTATATTTTGCTTAAATCTACTTCAAAATATAAAGGTTTTCAGTTTTTACGCGAGTTTTTAATGCACATTTTGTGAAGTAAGCTTTGGACAGAACGGCAATATCAATTGTTTACCGATAGCAATCAAATCGTAAAAAAAAAATCCCAGAAGTAACTCTAAGAGTCATAACTACAATATAATTTACTAAATGCTATAGTACTTTAAACTATGTAGAAAATGAAACAAAAAAACAATAAAACACTTTATTCCGAATAGAGCCAATTAAAACAAAACAATTTTCTATAAGAGATGTTCGAAATGTCGACAAGTTTCATTTACACATATATCGATATGTAACGAGTGTATCTGGCATATTGGTTATCAGTAAACACATCTTATTAAAAAAAACCGGTCAAGTGCAAGTTAAACTTGCGCAATTAGTGTTCCGTACGTTGATTGCTTTTAAAATAAAAAAATTGTTACAGAGGTATAAAATGATCAGTGACTTCACAAAATACACCCCAAATGAGTTTTCAACAAAGTTTGTTTCCAATCTTTACTGAAATCTGATGACCTTGAAATTTTTGTTTTTTTTATATACCATATAAATTATTAAAGGTAATGCACTCGTGATAATTTTCGTTCAATCTACACCCCGTGGAGAATATTCCAGAGTTTTTTCAAAATTTTTTTGAAAAGTACTTTTCGAGATAATGCCCGGGACAGCGATTTTTCGCGAATTTTTAAAAATAATACAAAGAAAAGTGCGCGCAAGTATAATATTATATATATATTTTTTACTCGTGTTTTCACAAGCTTTCATTTGACACCACACTCGATGACCTAGTAAAAAAATTTTTTTTTCACTTCCGACTTCACCCCCCAAAACTAACCCCTTAAGTCAAAATTTAATTCTCAAAACTATATGGCTCTGATGAGGCCATCAATTCCTATATTATTACCAAATTTCACCTTTCTATGTCAAATAGTTTCGGAGAAAATCGGGTGTGTGACAGACAGACAGACAGACAGACAGACAGACAGACAGACAGACAGACAGACAGACAGACAGACAGACAGACACCGAAGTGATCTTATAAGTGTTCCGTACGGAACACTAAAAATCGGCCAAGTTAAGTCGGACTTGCGCAATTAGTGTTCCGTACGTGATTGCTTTTAAAATAAAATCCTTATCTAGGCTAAGTTTATTAGGTCCCTGACATGTTCTAATCCAAGATCCAATATGTTTTTCACGTTTTTTCTTAGTCAGTAATGTATAATAGTTAGTCCTGCATCTTAACTACCTGACAGCCAATCTAACTCAGTCTAGAATCTAGTAATAAAAATGTATAACAAACATTTACTACCTAAATATTTGTTTAATTATATATATTATTAATATATATATATATATATATATATATATATATATATATATATATATATATATATATATATATATATATATATATATATATACCTGGTGTACAAGTATGAAATGCGGACTTTTTTCTAAAAAAAACATGTTAAATTCGGAAGAATGATAGAAAGTGCTTTATTCAAAATATGCTCCATCGCTTGTTATACATATTTCCCATCTTTCGGGCAATTTGTGAATACCACGCCAGTAAAAATCTTCTCCTTTTGCCTTCATCGAGTCATTTTTTCACATCTTCGTACGAATCAAAGCGTTGCTCAGCAAGGACGTGACCCATTGATGCAAACAAGTGGTAATCGGAAGGAGCCAAGTCTGGTGAGTAAGCCGCATGGGGTAGAACTTCCCAGCTGAGTGCTTCCAACGTGTCGCGAACTGGTTTTGCTGTATGTGCTGGATCATTGTTATAAAGAAAAATGACTTTGTGTTGCCTCTTTCGGTATTCTGGCCTTTTTTCAAGCAGCGAACGGTTCAAATGGTCATTGATGTTGGTAACGTTTAGTATTAACCGTTTCCCCAGATTTTAACAGCTCATAATAGACCACGCCCCTCTGGTACCACCAAAAACAGAGCATCGTCTTTCTGCCAAAGCGATTCGGTCTTGCGGTCGATGTGGATGGTGCGCCTGGGTCTACCCATGATTTATTGCGCTTGGGATTCTCAAAATAAATCCACTTTTCATCACCTGTAACTATACGATGTAAAAACGACTTCCTTTTGTACCGAGCGAGCAAAATGTCACACGTGTTTTTGCGCTTTTCCATGTGCCTGTCGTTCAACTCATGTGGTATCCATCTGCCGGCTTCTGAATCTTTCCCATCTCTCGTAGCCGATTGGAAACAGCTTGTTGACTAACGCCCAATTGCTCGGTGAGTTGTTTTTGTGTTTGCGAATCATCTTCGTCCCACAATGCTTGCAATTCCACATCTTAGTATTTTTTTGGCGGTTTTCCAGGTTCCTTGTCTGCAACATCGAAGTCACCACTTTTGAAACGCCGAAACCATCGTTCATAGGTATCTTGCGATAGAGCATGTTCACCATAAGCTTCTCGAAGTAATCGGTATGATTCAACAGCAGCTTTCTTCAAATGAAAACAAAAAATTGATGCTGTCCGCGAATGCTCTTTGTTCGGTATAAATTTCTAGATATTGAACACAACACTATGCACACACTTTTCCAATTTATCACTCGTGCGCGTCTGACACTTGTTGATGACACAACAAAATGGCGCAGTGTCAAATCTTTATAGCACAAACTGCATGGGTGCACCATCTGTCTGAAATCCGCATTTCATACTTGTATACCTGGTATATATATATATATATATATATATATATATATATATATATATATATATATATATATATATAATTATTGTCGCGGTTGTCTTGGTACAGAAAACGTCCACCATATTATCAAGGCACTTTTTTTATACCAGATAAAGTATTAAACGTAATGCACTCGTGATAATTTTCGTTCAATCTATACTTTATGAAGAGTATTCCAGAATTTTTTCAAAATTTTTCGATCAGTACTTTTCGAGATGGAGGGATAGCGATTTTTGGCCAATTTTAAAAAATAAAACAAAAAAGTGTACACAATTATTACATCATATATATTTTTAAATTCATTTTTTCACAAGTTTTTATTTGACTCCCCACTTGATGACCTGGTAAATTTTTTTTTTTCACTTCCAATTTCATCCCCCAAAACTAATCTCTTAAGTCATAATTCAACTTTCAAAACTACACAACTCTGGGCCATCAAATTTCTATATTTGTGCAAAATTTCAACTTTCTATGTTAAATAGTTTCGGAAAAAATCGGTTGTGACAGACGGACAGACAGACAGACGGACGCCGAAGTGATCCCATAAGTTTTCCGTGTGGCACACTAAAAAATCAATGTGGGGATGTTGTAACTGTTTTAAAAATTAATTTAAAATGTCCACTTTTAAGCGTTTTCAATTTTGTCCTAGTTAACTACGTATGTGGAAAATCGACAAAGTCAGCTAAACGAACTGACCTAAAGTAAAAATTGTTTGAAATATGCTTTTATGGATTTACTAAGGATATTAATGCAACTTAATGCAACGACCCAACCCTAAACTACTTAAAAATACTAAAATAAATATGAAATACACAGACCGTTCAAATGAACAACTAGATGGAATATCTATCTCTAAAGATATTGAACAGGACTTGGTCGTTTGAAATTGCGAACACTTATCGTCAACAGTCAACATTAAAAACGAAAAATGAATGGATGACCCAACATATATTAAATCTTAGGGAAAAACGTAGACAATGCAAAAACCAACAAGATCAGATTGGTTATGCTCGTCTTCAAAGAGAAGTCCGTAAAGAAATAAGGATTGCTAAAGAGCAGTGGCTGGAATGAAGATGCATCGAGGCTGAAAACTTGCAGCGTCTTGGTGACACCTTCCATCTTCTTAAGAAAATAAAAGAAATAGTTGGAACATATAAGAAGAATCCCGCCTCTCATATCCTAAATGAGGCGAATAACCCGATCTTGAACCCAGAAGAACACCTTAATACATGGAAAAATTACATCTGAAATTTGTTTAATGATAATAGATTATGTTCACCAGATCTCTTAACGGACAATTCGTCCGGTCCTGAAATATTGAAGAGTGAGCTGGTCCATGCTATTTCACTAATGAAAAATGATAAAGCCTCTGGTCCGGATAACATGTTCTCAGAGACATTCTGTAATCTCAATAATGATAATTTAACACTCTTTAACAACATTTATGATACTGAGAAAATACCGAAGGATTGGATGCGTTCTACATTTATTACCCTGCCAAAAACAGCCAGCTCTAAACAATGTAAGGACTATCGCTTAATTAGTCTCATGAGCCATTTTCTCTTCTCTTCTTGCGCATCATTCATACGAGACTTTACAAGAAATGCGAAGAAGTTAATGGAGATAGTCAGTTCAGATTTAAAGTGGGTTTTGGGACGAGAGAAGCTATCTTCTGTCTCCAAATGCTGGTTCAGAATTGTCTGGATCAGAGACAGGATGTATTCATGTCCTTCATAGACTATGAGAAGGCATTCGCCAATGTTAAACATGACCTCCTCATGAAATATCTACAACAACTAGGGCTAGATTTTAAAGATATAAAAATCATTGCCAACTTATATTGGTATCAATCAGCAGACGTAAGACTTCAGAATGGTTATACAACAGAACGACGTGTTCGTGAAATAAGAAAGGGAGTTAGACAGGGTTGTGTTTTGTCACCCATGCTGTTTAATTTATATATCGAAAGAGCCTTCGTTGAAGCAGTGTCGGAGAGTGGTCTGGGTATCAAAGTAAACGGTGTACCGATAAACAACATCAAATATGCAGTTGACACTGCCATTCTGGCAGATAGCGCAGATGCTCTTCAAGCATTATTATAGGCTATACAAAGGTAGGAGAAAACAAACAATTCAAGACGTCCGAATTCATATAAACGGCGAGAATATAGAACGGGTTAATAAGTTTAAATACCTGGGATGCCTTCTGAATGACAAATGGGATCCGGACATGGAAATTAAAGCCAGAGTTGAGCAGGCAAGAGCAACTTTCATCAAGTTACGCAAATTCCGGATGGTTAAGGGTTATGTTTGGTCCGTTTTACTGTACGGTGTTGAAACATGGACATTGAAAGTATCATCTATTAACAAACTGGAGGCATTTGAAATGTGGTTACTCAGGAGAATGCTGAGAGTATCTTGAGTTGATAAAGTGAGGAATGAGGTGGTGATCGAGAGAGTTAACCTGGAAGATCGTGAATTATTCGAAAACATAAAAAGGAGAAAGATTTTATACTTGAGTCATATTATTCGTGGGGAACGTTATAGTTTTCAACGCCGAATACTGTAGGGTAAAATTCAAGGCAAAAGGGAAATGGGACGAAAAAGATTATCATGGCTGCGCAATATTCGTCACTGGACAGGAATAAGTGATTGTCTCTCATCTGAATGTATATCGTACTCAGTGGGAAGCACAGTCATGGTGAATTTATTCTCGAATATAAAAGAATTCTTGAAAAAGGTGGTACAAGAAGTGACAAGCTGAATTTCATTGGCATGAGATGTATTAACGAGGCATATATTTCTAACACTACTCTAGGTAGAATCCAACGTGTCGCGAACTGGTTTTGCCGTATGTGATGGAGCATTGTCATGAAGAAAAATCACTTTGTGTTGCCTCTTTCGATATTCTGGCCTTTTTTCAAGCAGCGAACGGTTCAAATCGGTCAATTGTTGTTGGTAACGGACTACAACGATTGAACACTTCCCATGAATGTATTTATAGAATAAACTCGAGTCAAAAACTGTTCTTTGATGCTCGAAAGAATTGGGGTTGTTGGGGAGTTCTGGGTCTGCAATCAGGCCCTTCTGAATAATAAACAAGAAATACAGCGTATGTTTGGGAGTAGAGCCCTAAACATGGGATCAGTATTCCATCGTTGGTCAATCCGAGCTTTGTACAGGATTAAAAGTTGTGGAGTGTAAAGTTTTCTAGTAATAAATAATATTCTCAGCTTTTATTTTGTTTATATTCATAAGTTGTTCTAGATTTCTGGGTAATCGTATCATTACAAAATTACGTGATTTAAATTTTGTTGTTTTAAAAGTTGGTCAAATTTTCATTGTCAGCAAAGGGCCATTTACTGTAATACGTTGTTAGTCCTTCATTGTTTAAATTTCGTGTAAGCGTAAGTAACAAAATACTAATTTATATTTCGTTTGTTAACACATTTGAATTTAAATTCACAAGCTAATGCTTAGTTAAGAAAATATAAATCATTGTTTTTATCGACGTTGCACACAAACAAAAGGAAATTATTGATTTAACTGAAAAAAAACGGTCAAGTACAAACTGGCTTCATATATCCTGGGTGTCGTAACTACTACTACATTACTACATCTTGAATATTCAATCACATATTTATTCACCTGTTAATAGCTCGTACATTTTACCCAAGGAATGACTTAACAAAAACCTTTTTAGGGTTTCATACGGAACACTTATAAGATCACTTCAGTGTTTGTCCGTCCGTCTGTCACACCCAATTTTCTCCGAAACTATTTGACACAGAAAGTTGAAATTTGGCACTAATATAGGAATTGATGGCCTCATCAGAGCCGTATTGTTTTGAAAGTTAAATTTTGACATAATGGATTAGTGTTGGGGGGTGTAATCGGAAGTGAAAAAAAATTTTACTAGGTCATCGAGTAGGGTGTCAAATGAAACCTTGTAAAACACGAGTTCAAAAATATATATAATGTGATATTTGCCCACAGTTTTCTTTGTATTCTTTTTAAAAAATTACGAAAAATCGCTGTTCCCCCTTATCTTGAAAAATATTAATAAAAAAATTTTGAAAAAATTCTAGCATATTCTCCACGGGGTGTAGATTAAACGAAAGTTATCACGAGGGCATTATCTTTAATAATTTATCTGGGTTATAAAAAAACAAAAATTTTAAGGTCATTGATCATTTTAACCTCCGTAACAAAAATTTCATTCATCGTACATTCAACGTACTGTGCAAATCCGATTTGCACTTGGCCGGTTTTTATAATATGAAATAACTGTCAATACTGCTTTCTTTTCCTTACATTCGACTAACCTACGAAAGTTCGGATTTCAATCAACGGACTCTTAGCCTGAGATAAAATTACAGAAAATTAAGTGAATGCTGGATAAACATAATAGTTAATAATAATAATTCTTAGTTTTACAGGGTGGTTTAAAAAGGTATTTATTTTTCTTGACAAGAAGGCGAGTTTATACAAGGGAACATACACGCCATTATTTTCACCCAGGAAACACCGCGAACATAAATTGGCAAAAGGGCAGGCACATGAGGGAGAAGCTCCGGACAGTAATTCGAGAAAGACTGACTTAATTTTGATGTAGTTTTTTTTTCGTATGTAGGTAAGCTATTCTTCGTGTCTGATTACAAATCGTTCGATGGTTTCGGGGAAATAAGAAATTTTGTCAGGCCTGCGGATACATGCTATCAGATAATAAATTAAGAGAAGCAATTAATACTGTTCTATATCAGAAACAAAATAAAAAATAATGTATTTTTTTAATTTAACGACGATTTACTAAAATACATTTTTTCGTCATTATGCATATTGAAACTCCATTAATGTCTCAGAGATACAAGAATAACATTTATACCTTATAATTATAATGTTTCTGTTTTGATTGTACATCTCTTTTTAAGAATATTACCAACAACAATAAAAAATCTAATTTTTTAAAGATTTATTTAAAAACTATTTCTCCAAAACTTAAAAAAATCCTGCAAAGGCATGTATTTTATCAAGGAGATTTTATTTATTTTTTGGTTTCAAGTTCTTGATTTTCTCTATGGATTTATAGTTAAGTCACGATGATAGATCGTTCGGCTGAGAATATGGAGGAAGTCATAAAGTATGTATATAGTAACAACGTCTTATAACTTCTGGTTAAGTCGAAAGTAAAGAGCTAACTCCTAACTTTTAATGGAATTTCTGATATGTTAGAACTACTATTATTAATAATTTTATATCGGGGATTGTTTTTTTACATCTTGCTAGATCCTGAATTTTCATCCACACAATGAACCTTGAAGAACTTGACTCTAATGATTTTAAAAATAACTGGCCAAGTAAATGTCGTACTTGCGCAATTAGTGTTCCGTAAGTTGATTGTTTTTAAAATAAGAATGTTTATTACGGAGGTATAAAATGAACAGTGACTTCACAAAACACATCCCAAATGAGTTTTCAACAACGTTTGTCTCCAATTTTTGTTTTTTATATACCAGATGGATTACACTGGTCAACAAAAAAAAGAAAATTGCTTGTTTCCTGTGATTTTTTTTTGTTTCTATCTCAAATTGACGCGTATTTTTTAAATATGGCAACAATTTTTCTCTAACAGCTTTTGTTTTTGAGTTATAGCTAACTACCCTCATTTACTATTTTTACTTAGATTTTCGTTTTTTATTGGACACTAAAATATATTTTGTTGTTGTTTTAGATATGGCTTCGTCAAGAAGGTGAATATATATTTGCAAAATATCGAAAACCTATATCGGACTTTGTGAAAACTGCGTATCATCAAAACTTTAAAATAAAATTGTGTAATCAGGACAAGCCATGGGTTCCTCATATTGTATGCCAGAAATGTGTGGTATGTCTACGGTTATGGTCCAGTGGAAAAAGAGATGCAATAATGTTCGTAACACCCATGATTTGGCGAGAACCTCGAAACCATCATGACGATTGCACTTCTGCGTTGTGAAAATAAACGGAATTAACCCTGGAAATCGAAGTAAGTGGTCATATCCTAACTTATCTTCTGCTCAACGACCTCAATTAAAATCACAAGAGGTACAACCCAGCACATCTAAATCTTCTGATGATCCAAATCTCTGTGAACCCGAACGAAATACATCAAGTGAAGACTCTGATTCAGACTACAAATGTAGCCTTTCAGAACCTCAACCATTTAATCAGAAAGAACTAAATGACTTAGTAAGAGATCTGAACTTACCAAAAGAAGCTTCTGAAATTTTAGCATCTCGTTTAAAAGAAAAAAATTTGCTTACTCCGGAAACCAACATTACATTTTATCGTACCCGAGAAAAAAAATCTGTTACCGTATTTTTCTCAAGAGAAGGATTTAGTTTTTTGTAACGATGTTGGTGGTAATTTGCAGCAGATGGGATTAAAACAGTACCAACCTAGTGATTGACGTCTTTTCATAGACAGCAGCAAAAGAAGTTTAAAGTGTGTTTTGCTTCATAACGGTAACAACGGATCTATACCTATTGCACATTCGACGACTTTAAAAGAAGAATACGTAAATGTTTCTAAGGTTATGGAAAAAATTAAGTATCAAGACCACAAATGGGTCATTTGTGTTGATCTGAAAATGGTTAACTTTCTTTTAGGTCAACAAGGGGGGTACCCAAAGTTCCCTTGTTTCATGTGTCTCTGGGATAGTCGTGACAAACAACACCCTTGGTCACAAAAAGTTTGGCCAGTGCGGGAAGAGCTAAAAGTTGGTACAAAAAATGTTATAAACGTGCCTTTAGTTAGCCGAGACCGCATCATACTTCCACCACTTCATATTAAACTCGGCATAATGAAACAGTTTGTGAAGCCACTTGACAAAAGTGGCGAATGTTTTAATTTCACAGCCCCACAAAAAAAAAGTGGGGTATACTTTTGATGCGATATATCAGATCCGTAGTATTTTTGCCCGCTGATCACGAATCTGACGTCAGAATATTGCCATCACATCTCAATTTTTTTCTAACCTCAAAAAATAGGTAAAAATTAGTAAAAATTAAGAAAAATATACTCCTAAAAAATTGATTCAAGCTTTTTCATGAATCCAAAGATGTATTAATATGGGTATTCGGACACGCTAAGCTAATATTCATCGGTTGGATTAAGCCATACAGTTCTGTTTTCTTTCTAACCTCAATAAATCAGACAGATATAGTGCTTCTCGAATGCAAAAACGAATTCAAATTAAAATTCAACCGATTCTTACCAAATTTGGTACACGGGGGTTTTTTGGGTTGCTGATCATGAATCTGAGGTCGGATTTGCAAAATTCAAAATGGCGGATCCAAGATGGTGGACAAAATTTTTGAAAACCAACCGATTCCTACCAAATTTGGTATACAGTTGGGGAATCCTCAAACCTGATATTCTTAAACCCTAAACCCTGAAACCTTAGACTCCCACACCCTGTAACCTCAAAAAATAGACCTCAATAACTCTGTAACTTTAAAAATGAGACCCAATAAACTCAAAACCAGGACTTTTAAACCATATACTCTCAAATAGTAGACCCTTAAGCCCTAGAATTGCGAAGGTTAGACCCGCGCCTAACTTTCCTTTTTTTGGCTGTATCTTATTCTTTTTTCCGCGAATGACCTATTCAAAGGCTTTCTGCCCAAACGCTTTTGAGGACTTGTTTCTCTTTTTAGCGACTAGCAATAGTCCGCTAGCATATGGTCATCCCATCGTCCTTGATACCGATTTTCTATGATTTTCAGATCTTGGTGAAAACGTCCCCCTTGCTCCTCACTGTAGTCACCAAGATTATCTGGGAAATCATCGATGTGGGAGTCCAGGAAATGTAATTTTAGATTCATTAAGCAACCTAATGTTTGAAAATTTTTTACCATTTTCTCGACTATTTCTTTGTACTTAGGACTTTTATTATTTCCCAAAAAGTTTGTTGCGACTTCTTTAAAACTAAGCCAAGCAGCTTTTTCAACTTTATTCATTTTAGTAACAAATAATGAATCTTGAAACAATTTTCTTATTTGTGGCCCGTCAAATACGCCTGCCTTAAGTTTAGCTTCAGAAAATTTCGGAAATTTTTTATGCAAATATTTGAAACATGGGCCGTTTGTATCTAATGCTCTCGTGAATTGCTTCATAAGTCCAAGCTTAATGTGAAGCGGGGGAATAAGAACTTTTCCTGGATCTACCAATGGTGGAAACAATACATTATTTTCACCAGAAGTGAACGATTCTCTTGTTGGCCAAATTTTTTTCTTATAATGACGTTCCCTGTCTCTGCTATTCCACAGACATTTATAACAGGGATAAAGTGTAAACCCTGACTGTTGGCCAAGCAATATTGTTACAATTTTCAGATCTCCACAAATTTTCCAGTTATGATCTGCATATTTTATTTTTATCAAAAGCTGCTTCATTTTTTCGTATTGCTCTTCCATAACTGTGGAATGAGCAATCGGAATGGGAGCGTAAACGTTGGTATTATGCAGCAAAACTGCCTTAATGTTCCGTTTAGAATTAATGAACAGTCTCCATTCTTCAGGATCGTATGAGTTATTTTGAAATTCATCCATTAGACCTTTTACATCGGTACAATATGAAAGTGACAATTCCTCGTCCATTGTGAAATATTTTCGAAATTTTTCATCTCTGTTTCTATAATAAGAAATTGTAGCTTCTGGCTTAAGTAAATGTCTTTTCTTTAAAAAGGAAGCAAGATGCTCTGAACCATCTTTGGATAAGCCTAAATCTCTGACTAGATCACTAAGTTCTGACTGTGATACGAGTATTGGTTCTGGTTTACGGTTGTATGGTAGAAATTCTTTATCTGTGTCACTAGTATATGATAGGTTGTCACTAGAACATTCATTAGTAACAGTGTTTGAATCTTTTTCGACAGTCTCAATGTTTTCGGCATGAACTGATAAGGTGAAATCATTTGTTTCCATAACATCAGCATCAAGTGGTTCAGGAGGCGGAATTAGTTTAGTTGGTTTTGTTACTGTCGAAACATCGTTATAAGTAATAGTGCTTTTATTTTTTCGGTTATGCCTAGATACAACATTCATACAAAAGTAGCAATCATTTTCACTGTATGGTCTATTCCATATTGCTGGTCTGGAATATTTAATCGCCTTCTTATTGATGTACAACATTATTTTGCAAGAACTGCAAATGATGTGGGGAACCCAATCTGTATCCTGGTGCTGTATTTCAATGTTAAAACAATCCTTATATAAGGTTTTAATCTTATCCGTTATCGGTGACCCCATTTTACTCAATACGTGTTGACAGCAAATATAACGAAATGAGTCACTGGTTTTATCGCACTTATGAAAAGTCCTTGTACCGTGAGACCGTTTTCTTGTAGCATTATACTCTACATGAGCCAAGTTACCCACACATGAAGAGCTACGGTCGCTGGATGACGACGGCTGCGGGCCCGCTTTCCCACCCTGACCAACCGTCGACACTGGGTTTCCGAGTCCCTGCATCGTAATTCTCTTTCTTCTACCTGCCATGACGGCATCTAAGCCGTTATCCAGGGACTCTGCCGGCTAGTGGAGTAACACTGTTGCCCACCGTCACCACGTGGAGGTGCCCTGGATGCAGGTAGAAGAATAAAAAATCGACCGATGAATTTTCTCGGCGTTCAAAATGGCGCGAAAATATCTGCCATCTTGAATTTTGCAAATCCAACCTCAGATTCGTGATCAGCGACCCAAAAATCCCCGTGTACCAAATTTGGTAAAGATCGGTTGAATTTTAATTTGAATTCGTTTTTGCATTCGAGAAGTACTATATCTGTCTGATTTATTGAGGTTAGAAAGAAAACAGAACTGTATGGCTCAATCCAACCGATGAATATTAGCTTAGCGTGTCCGAATATATATTAATACATCTTTGGATTCATAAAAAAGCTTGAATCAATTTTTTAGGAGTATATTTTTCTTAATTTTTACTAATTTTTACCTATTTTTTGAGGTTAGAAAAAAATTGAGAAGTGATGGCGATATTCTGACATCAGATTCGTGATCAGCAGGCAAAAATACTACGGATCTGATATATCGCATCAAAAGTATACCCCACTTTTTTTTTTTGTGGGGCTGTGTTTTCTTTCACGCAAGTTTTCAGGATTAAGTTCAGAAAAATTGAAAGCTGGTATTTTTGATGGGCCACAGATTAGGCAACTCGTGAAAGATCCTAATTTTGTCAAATCAATGACTGAAATCGAATCCAAAGCTTGGAATTCATTTGTTTTGGTTATGAGTAGCTTCCTAGGCAAAAAGAAATCTGACGACCATGTTGAGCTTGTTGAGTGCATGCTATCGAACTTGCAAGAGCTAGGGTGCAACATGAGCATAAAAATCCACTTCCTGCACTCGCATTTAGACCGATTTCCACAAAATCTGGGTGATTTTAGTGAGGAGCAAGGTGAAAGATTTCATCAGGATCTTCGGACAATGGAAGAGCGTTACCAGGGGCGGTGGGACTCACATATGATGACAGACTATTGCTGGAGTTTGCAACGAGATCTACCTAAAGTCGTTCATTCAAGGAAATCTTATAAAAGATCATTTGCTAGTGTTCAATAGAAATTTTGTTAACATAATGTATTATTTTTTTGGCAAAATAATAAAACTGTGTATTTCAAAAGGTAAAGCTGTTAGCAATCTCCCAGTATTTTTTTCATAGTCAGGGCCATAGAAATACCCAATAACAGAAAAAAAAAATAAAGGAAACAAGACTTGTGTTGACCAGTGTTATTAAAGGTGATAATTTTCGGTCAATCTACACCCTGTGGAGAATATTCCAGAATTTTTTTAAGATTTTTTGATCAGTACTTCGCGACATAAGCGGGAGACAGCGATTTTTGGCAACATTTTAAAAATAATACAAAGAAAAGTGTGCGCAAGTGTTACATCTATAATATATATAAAATGCAACGTCTGTCTGTCTGTCTGTCTGTCTGTCCGTTAGTGCGCTTATCACTGGAGATCCACTTACCCGATTTACGTACTTTTTTTTTAAAAACATACATATGTTCTCTGGCCAGGTTATAGGCTATATCTTATTACGATAGGTAGCATAAGGAATGAGCAGTGACGTAAAATAATGAATGAAATCGGAAAAAAGTTTGCCGCTAACGCGTTCCCTTGCAAGCACAGCCTAAACCATTAAATATGGAACAATATTATGTAGCAGAGAATATCTATAATCTATAATATATATAAAATGGAATGTCTCTCTGTCTGTCTGTCTATCCATTAGTGCGTTTTTCACGCGAGAACCACTTATTCGATTTACGTGTCTTTTTTTAAATTCATACTTATATTCTTTGGCCAGGTTATATAATAATAATAATCTATATCTATAATATGTATAAAATGCAACGTATCTCTGTCTGTCTGTCTGTCCGTTAGTGCGCTTATCCTTCGAGAACCACTTATCCGATTTACGTGATTTTTTAAATTCATACATATGTTCTCTGACCAGGTTATAGGAATATATTATATTACATCTATAATATATATAAAATGCAACGTATTTCTGTCTGTCTGTCTGTCCGTTAGTGCGCTTATCACTGGAGAACCACTTATCCGATTTACGTGCTTTTTTTTTTAAACATGCTAAACCATTAAATATGGAACAATATCATGTAGCAAAGAATCTATAATATATATAAAATGTAACGTCTCTCTGTCTGTCTGTCTGTCTGGCCAAGTTATAGGATATATTTTATTACGTTAGGTGACATAAGGAATAAGCAGTGACGATAACAGTGAATCAAGTAGGAGAAAAGTTTGCTGCTAGCGCGTTCTCTTGCAATACGCTGCCTAAAGCATTAAATATGGAACAATATCATGTAGCAAAGAATATAATGTATATAAAATGCAACGTCTCTCTGTCTGTCTGTCTGTCCGTTAGTGCGCTTACCACTCGGGAACCACTTATCCGATTTACGTGTTTTTTTTTAATTCATACATTTGTTCTCTAGCCAGGTTATCTATAATCTCCTATCTAGAATATATATAAAATGCAACATCTCTCTGGCTGTCTGTCTGTCTGTCCGTTAGTGAGCTTATCACTTGAGAACCACTTATCCAATTTACGTGTTTTTATAAATTTATACATATGTTCTATATAATTCAATATTAGCCTAGATAATGGGAGATAAGATGAGATAATGGGAGATAAGGAGAAATAATGGGAGAGAAGTCGAGATAAGCCTCGATAATGGGAGATAAGGTGAGATAATTGGAGATAAGTATAAATAATGGGAGATAAGGAGAAATAATGGGAGAAGAGCAAAGATAAGTCTAGATAATGAGAGTTGTGGCGAGATAATAGGAGATAAGGAGAAATAATGGGAGATAAGGAGAAATATTGCGAGATAAGTCGAGATAAGCCTAGATAAGTCGAGATAAGCCTAGATAAGTCGAGATAAGCCTAGATAATGGGAGATAAGGTGAAATAATGGGAGCTAAGGAGAAATAATGGGAGATAAGAAGAAATAATGGGAAATGAGCGGAGATAAGCCCAGATAATGGAAATTATGTAGAGATAATGGGAGATAAGGAGAAATATTGGGAGATAAAGGGAAATAAGGCGAGATATTTTATTACGTTGGCTAACATAAGGAATAAGCAGTGACGATAGTAGTGAATCAAGTCAACGCGTACGGAGCCGCGAGCCCGGCTAGTTATATATATTTTTAAACTCATGTTTTCACAAGCTTTCATTTGATACTCCCCTCGAGTCCCTGGTAAAAAAAAAAATTCTTTCACTGCCGATTTCACCCCCCAAAACTAACTCTTGGAGTTAAAATTTAACTTTCAAAACTACACGGCTCTGATGGGGCCATCAATTCCTATATTAGTGGCAAATTTTAACAAAATCGGGTGTAACAGACAGACGGACATACAGACAGACGGGCAGTCACCGAAGTGATCTTATAAGTGTTCCATACAGAATAATAATAAACTCTTTAATAACAAAATTTTTGATCAAAAATAATTTTGTTTTCCTATGCAGGGAGTGCAAGTCGTCTTACTGGAGTTGCAGGCACTTTCCTTACGTTTTCATAAAAAATTCTGTAATATAATTATAAAACCTACATTTGGAGCATAATGTTAAAAAATTCTAAGCCAATCCCATTAATTTAATTCGTTAATAGTATCTATTAACTATCACACACACACACAAAAATGTGTATGTAAATAACGTCTAATTTATAATTTTTTCTATTTTAGCAATGTCTATACTATTTAGTCCATATTTAATGTAATAATTTTGTAACTGTATGTTAAATTTAGTACATTTTATATTTTTCAAAATATATGCGTACTCATGATCTTTTCAAAAATAAATTATCATTGTTAAACTTGAGAAATGTAAGTAATACTCACTTTTTTGGAGATGTCGAGTCCACTTTCGTAATTTTTACATTCTTCAATATACGCATAATTCGATTTTCTTTTTTTCTCACGTTGCTATCCAAATTCTCCTTAAACTTCAAATGTTTCATTTGCAGTTTTCTTAAATTTTTTAAAAGACACCTGAAATTTTAATATCAACTAATGAGAACACTAATGTTTTGATTTCGTTCGCGTCGATCTAAATTCATTTTAAAAGATGTTCCGAACACCAATATCACTATTTCTCGCCGTCTATTTTTAGTTACTTAAACAAAAAACTAAATTACGATAAAAATGTGTCAAATTTTATTATATTTATAATATATTTAATTGATTTACCCATTTATATTGAATTAGTTTTTTTGATTTGTGTTTATACTACGTAGCCAACACGGATTTACACTACAGCGAGTACCTATTAAAAAAATTTTAATAAGTTGTTATGAGTGAAAGTATTCTTTTTTTGCAGAAACAATAACTTCTTAATCCAATTAGAGGGAATTTATATAATTTTGCCAAACATATTTATTGGTTAGAATAATCAAAAAAAGCTAAGTACAATTTTTTTTGCTAAATAGTAGAAATCGCATGATATTCTGATACACTTTTTTTAAGGTTAAAAGTGTAGGGCATTTTTATTATTCATTTTCTAAGAATTTCAATTTACAGGGCCGTCCTAAGTGGATCTGAAACTGTGGGAAAGAGTTTCCCAATGGTTTGGTGAAAATGGTATAAAATCAAAAGGTTACAATTATTAGTTAAAATTAGACAAACGGTTCAGATGTAGCTGTGGAGTAGCAAAGGTCCCTATGAATATATAAAATAGCCTCCCTTAGAAACAGGACTTCTTTTTGTGAAAAATGTTTAAGTGCGTCCTAGTTCATCGATTTTTGAGTAAAATTTCTACCCCTCGGTCATCGATTTATAATTTACTCTGTTGAGAAGTGTAGAAGCTTTTAGTGTTTCATTGGGCCTTTTTAGTGTTCCGTAACAAAATTGAAAAACGGAACACTTACGAGGCTGGTTTGAAAAGTCCGTGCAAAAATAAAAACTACTTATGTGTTTGGGGTAAACCTTTTTTATTTTTCGACATAGTCTCCTTTTAGGCTTATACACTTCGTCCAACGATGTTCTAGTTTGTTGATCCCTTCCGAATAATAGGATTTGTCCAAGTCTGCAAAATATCCATTAGTGTCTGCAATCACCTCCTCGTTTGAATAAAATCTTTGTCCCGCCAGCCATTTCTTCAAATTGGGGAACAAATAGTAGTCCGAGGGAGCCAAGTCAGGAGAATAGGGGGGATGTGAAACGAGTTGGAATCCTATTTCCATTAATTTTGCGACCACAACTGCTGAGGTGTGTGCTGGTGCGTTGTCGTGATGGAAAAAGACTTTCTTGTGGGCCAATCGCGGGCGTTTTTCTTCCAGCTCGGTTTTCAAACGGTCCAATAACGATGAATAATATTCACCTGTAATAGTTTTACCCTTTTCCAGATAGTCGATGAGGATTATCCCTTGCGAATCCCAAAAGACAGTCGCCATAACCTTTCCGGCCGAAGGAACGGTCTTCGCCTTTTTTGGTGCAGATTCCCCCTTGGTAACCCATTGTTTAGATTGTTGTTTGATCTCAGGAGTATAGTAAGGTATCCATGGTTCATCCACAGTGACGAAACGACGCTTAAAGTCCTCCGGATTCTTCTGGAACAGCTGCAAACCATCCTTGCAACACTTCACACGATTCCGTTTTTGGTCAAGCGTGAGCAATCGCGGCACCCATCTTGCGGATAGCTTTCTTATGTCCAAATGTTTATGCAAAATATTATGTACCCGTTCAGTCGAGATGCCCACAGCACTAGCAATCTCACGCACCTTAACTCTTCTGTCAACCATCACCATATCATGGATTTGATCAATGATTTCTGGAGTCGTAACCTCCACAGGCCGTCCAGAACGTTCAGCGTCACTTGTGCCCATATGGCCAGTCCGAAAATTTTGAAACCACTTATAAACTGTTCTAATCGAAGGTGCAGAGTCACCATAATGTTTATCAAGTTTCTCTTTAGTCTCCTGAGGCGTTTTGCCTTTCATAAAGTAATGTTTAATCACCACACGAAATTCTTTTTCGTCCGTTTCTTGAAAATCACTCGACTTCCTTGATTCACACGAATGCCAAAACACAAAGAAATAGACCAATATGGCTGAAACTTGGTGTGCGTTCATTCAAGAGATGCTACTAACTAAACATGACCTCGATACGCGATGGTGGTGCCATCTCTCGGACTTTGCACGGACTTTTCAAACCAGCCTCGTATGTACTGACTTCCGTGACTTACTGCCTATCTGTCTGTCAGCCGATTTTCTCTTTTTGACATAGAAAGTTGAAATTTGCCACAAATATAGGAATTAATGGCCAAATCACAGAGCCGTGTAGTTTTGAGGGTTAAATTTTAACTTAAGGGGTCACCTTTGGGGTGTGAAAGTGGAAGGAAAAATTTTTCTTTTCAAGATCATCGAGTGCGGTGTCAAATGAACGCTTCAAAAATATATATGATATAATACCCGCGCAAACTTTTCTTTATCTCATTTTTATAAAATTGCCAAAAATCGCTGCCCACCCGCACTCTAAGAGTACTAATCAAAAAATTTCGAAAATATTTTGGAATATTCTCCATAAAGTGTAGAATGAATGAAAATTATCACAAGTGCATTACTTTTGATAATGTATCTGTTATATAAAAAAACCTGTTTGAAATATATTAATCCACATCCACCTATTTAAATGGCATTGGGTTTATACAAATGGTAAAAGATACTAGTTCTACTAGAGGCAGAACCCTGATAGACAATGCAATTTTTCTAATGATATAGAAGTTTACATTGTAGAAAGTTTTTTTTACCTATCACAAACAAGGATCTATTCGAATCCTAGATACTGATTTTTGAAAACTCATTTGGGGTGTGTTTTGTGAAGACACTGATTATTTTATACCTTCGAAACAAAGATTTTTATTTTAAAAGCAATCATGTTACGGAACACTAAATGAGCAAGTCCGACTTGCACTTGGCCAATTTCTTTCTATTATCTAGGAATTTCACAGCCCTGTCGTTGTTTCACGCTCCTCTGTTTGTCGCGTGGCGCTCTACAATACGTAATTTTTACCCAAATTCATGTTCTGGTCGCAATTTTCAAGGAATGTCAATCATTTTTTTTATAATCTTTGTTTTTGGTTTCTCTATCGACCTGTCTAGGCAGATTTTTGATTATTGACCATGATTTAAGCTCATTTTTAGTGTTCCGTACGGAACACTTATAAGATCACTTCGGTGTCTGTCTGTCTGTCTGTCTGTCACACCCGATTTTCTCCGAAACTATTTGACATAGAAAGGTGAAATTTGGTAATAATATAGGAATTGATGGCCTCATCAGAGCCACGTAGTTTTGAGAATTAAATTTTGACTTAAGGGTTAGTTTTGGGGGGTGAAGTCGGAAGTGAAAAAAAAAATTTTTTTACTAGGTTATCGAGTGTGGTGTCAAATGAAAGCTTGTGAAAACACGAGTAAAAAATATATATATAATATTATACTTGCGCGCACTTTTCTTTGTATTATTTTTAAAAAATCGCGAAAAATCGCTGTCCCGGGCCTTATCTCGAAAAGTATTTATCAAAAAATTTCGAAAAAATTCTGGAATATTCTCCACGGGGTGTAGATTGAACGAAAATTATCACGAGTGCATTACCTTTAATAATTTATATGGTATATAAAAAAAACAAAAATTTCAAGGTCATCAGATTTCAGTAAAGATTGGAAACAAACTTTGTTGAAAACTCATTTGGGGTGTGTTTTGTGAAGTCACTGATCATTTTATACCACTGTAACATAAATTTTGACTTAAGGGGTTCGTTTTGAGGGGTGAAATCGGAAGTGAAAAAAAATTTTTTTTTCTAGGTCATCGAGTGTGGTGTCAAATGAAAGCTTGTGAAAACACGAGTAAAAAATATATATATAATGTAATACTTGCGCACACTTTTCTTCGTATTACTTTTAAAAAATCGCTGTCCCCTACCTTATCTCGAAAAGTACTGATCAAAAAATTTTGAATAAATTCTGGAATATTCTCCACGGGGTATAGATTGAACGAAAATTATCACGAGTGCATTACCTTTAATAATTTATTTGGTATGTAAAAAAAAAAACAAAATTTCAAGGTCACCAGTTTTCAGGGAAGGGAATCTGAAAATCGGTAAAAATTAACAAAAATTGAACAAAATCAAAAATAATTAAAAAAATCGAAAAAAATTGTTACAAATTGAAAAATTGTCAGAAGTGGAAAAAATCAATAAGAATTCAAAAAAACTTCAAAAGTTTGACAAAATTGACGATTCATTATAAAACTTTAAAAAAATGAATATTAATAAAAATTTGGAAAATCAAAAAAGTTTTTAAAAAACAAAAGAAAAAAAAATAAAAATTGAAAAATAGTAATGTTGCAAAATTGAAAAATGGAAAAAATAGTAAAAGAAGAAAAAAATTGAAAACCGAGAAAAATTTAAAAAAATCCAAATAAAATCGTTAAAAAAACTTAAAAATCGTCAAACATCGAAAAAAAAAAAAATCATAAAAACACAAAAAATCGCAAAAAATATTAAAAAATCGATAAAAATTGTTAAAAGTGGAAAAATCAGTTGTGTAATTTGAAACGTAATTTGAAAGTTAAAAACTGAAAAATTCGAAAGGAAAACTGAAAATCGGGAAGAAATTTAAAAAAATTGAACAAAATCAAAAATAATTTAAAAAATCGAAAAAAATTGTTTCAAACTGAAAAATTTTCAAAGTGTGGAAAGAATCAATAAGAATTCAAAAAAAACTTCGAAAGTTTGAAAAAATCGACGATTCGTTATAAAACTTTAAAATAATGAAAATTAATAAAAATTTGGAAAATCAAACAAGTTTTTAAAAAACAAAAGAAAAAAAAATAAAAAATTAAAAAAATAGTAATATTGCAAAACTGAAAAATCGAAAAAAAAATAGTAAAAGAAAAAAAAAATTGACTTGAGTGCATTACCTTTAATAATTTATTTGGTATATAAAAAAACAAAATTTCAAGGTCACCAGTTTTCAGTAAAGATTGGAAACAAACTTTGTTGAAAACTCATTTGGGGTGTGTTTTTTGAAGTCACTGATCATTTTATACCACCCTAACAAAATTTTTTATTTTAAAAACAATCAACGTACGGAACACTAATTGTGCAAGTTCAAATTGCACTTGACCGGTTTTTCAATAAATATAATTTTTAGTCATTTACACCAAGAACATCAAACCTGTGATAGCCCTATGCAAAGAGAAAAAATGATTAGATGAACGTTTCCTAAACTTAAGGCTTTTAAACCAGGAACTCCAACCTAACATTGTAATGTACCGAACAACAAACCTCACATAACATAATATAGCGAGCACCAATGGAGTTTCTGATTTAAAAGCCTTAAGTTTAGGAAACGTTCATCTCATCATTTTTCCTCATGGCATAGGGTTTTGATGTTCTTGATATAAATGGCTAAATACTATATTTATTGAAAAATGGGTTCAAATCATGGTCAGTAATCGGATCGATAGAGAAATCAAAAACGAAGACTATAAAAAAGAATTATTGAGATTCCTTGAAAACTGCCTGACAGACTCATTTTATTTAGCCTAAAGAGGTATTTTTTAGAAAAAAAGACAATATATATTGATAAATTAGTCAAAATCATGGTAAATAATCAAAGAAGGCTTAGACAAATCGATAGAGGAATCAAGAACGAAGATTAAAAAAAAAATATTGAGATTCCTTGAAAATTGCGGTCAGAAAATGAATTTGGGTAAAAATTACGTATTATCCTCTCTTTAGTATTCCCTTTTTTTTTTCTTAAAGAAACCATTTTTGTATTCATATGTCCCCACCCAGTTAAGCTGTCTACGCCACAATGACGTAATTCAAAAATGGTTGGTTTTAAAAAAATGGCTTAATTATTATTTCTTTTGACAAAGCAGGGTAATATAAAATTTTTTACAATGCAATGTTTATACAGATGAGAATGTATCATCAAATATTGACAAAATAGAAATATCAGGTCTAATAGCAATGTTGTTTTTACTCCCCTTGTTGTATTGGTGAAAAAATTGCATTTTTGTATTTATTCACGTTTCAGATCACGCAAAGTGTAATCTCAACGATTATGAAAATTTTTCTTCGTTTCTTAAAAATGAATAAACTATAAGCAATATTATTAATAATAAACAAACATATTAGGGGTTAAAGGGGTGGAGGAGGCGAATATATCGTGTTTAATATCCAGGGTTCTTGCAGTCGAGGAATCTGAATATGTTGTTATTTTTTCAATAATATTTTCAAACTGAAATAGTATGTAAAAACATGAGACAAAATACATATATTGACTTTGCAATTTGTACTTGCAAGGGGTGTGGCACTGGTTAAATAACTTTAACAAGTTTTGTATCATGCCTTTGTGAAATCGATCCGTGATTACCTCGATGTAGTTGTGTGACAGGAAATGAAAAATAAGTGCTTCCTGTTAAGGAATAAATTGAAAAGGCGATTCCAACGGTTAAACAAAATTGAATCTCTAAAGTTATCACCAAACGCAAACTTACACTCAAGCAAAGTCAGGTTGTGCAACTGCAAAAATTTTCTTATAATTTAAAGTACGATAAAAATATATAATCGCCATTCTTTTGTATTATTTGCATTGAAATATTTTTTAAAAATATACGTATTTCTGGCAGCGCCCAGGTGTATGTAACCCTTAAAGTGGTATTTTATAGTTCGAGTAAGCATACTTCAGGATAATGCTACAGCTGCAGCTGACATTAAATTTTTGTGTAGTCATATACACTCCTGGACAAAATTAACGCAACAATATATTAAATCATACAAATCTCTATAATGAATTAATTTTAATAATTTTTTATGAACACTAAAAGTTAGAAAAAACTTATTCGGATACTTTAAAAGTGAATTAGCTACCAAATTTCTCTATAAGATTCGAATTAAAATTATTCTTAAGACCTAATAACAAAATCGTTGAAATTATGTAATAATGAAAAAAATAAACTGGGACACTAGTAGCAAAATTAATGGTGTAACTGGGACACTAGTAGCGTGTGTTGCGTCCTCTACTTCGGATGTCAGCGTTTATGCGCCTAGGCATGCTTCTAATTAAATTTTGGATAAAATCTTGAGGAATTTGCTCCTATTCTGTGATAACTGCATTTTCAAGTTCCCTCAGGTTTCTAGGTGCAGGTATATGACGTTTCACATTTAGGTGATCCCATACATGTTCTATCGGATTCAGATCCGGGCTTTTTGGTGGCCATTGCATAATCGGTATATCAACATGATTAAGATAATCGAGTACCTCACTAGCCACGTGAGGTAGAGCGTTGTCTTGCATAAACAGGAAATTGGGCCCCACAAAATGACCGAAAGGCATCACATGTTCTATTACAATATTCTCAAGATAGTAGTCAGCATTCATGGATCTCGTACGGACAGGAAGTAACTCTGTGCGAGCAACAAAGCAGATGCCACCCCAGAACATAACAGAGCTACCGCCGAATGAAATCCTTGCAGAGATATTGCAAGGAGCAAACCTCTCTCCTGGTCTTCGCCATACTCGCTCGCAACCATCTGGATGTTTTAGACTAACCCTAGTTTCATCTGTGAAGAAAACTTGTTTCCAATCATCCACAAACCAGTTTTCGTGATTTCGAGTAAAACGTAACCTGGCAACTCTGTTCTCTCTAGTAAGCAAGGGCGCAGTGGCTGGTCTCCTACTGTTTAATCCAGCTTCATTTAACCGTCTTCTAACTGTTTTAGAAGAAATTGTGACATTGCGAACAACTTCGAGTTCGTTTCTTATTGTAGAACTAGTGACAGTCCTGTTTCTTAAAGCATATTGTCTTATAAAACGTTCATCTAAGTCGCTAGTGCATTGTTTTCGCCCTTGCCCTAGCCGTCTAGAATAAGTTCCTACTTCATTCAAGCGTCTTACCATACGACTTATTGTGGAACGATGTTTGCCTAACAAACTGACAACATAACTCTGACAATATCCCTCGTCCAATAAAACTGAGGCTCGCACTACCTCGTGTTCAGTTAAATTCCTTGTTCGATTCATTTTTCTAATTCTTCGGGGTCAAAAATAAAAACAGTCTACCACAAAAACGTATTACTTTGAAAAAGGGAACAATTTATAAGCTTACTTTTAAAGAAAATCTATCGCATTATTACAGAAAATTGCTTATCTTCTAAAAAATTCTTTAAAACTGTAAATCTAAATGAATTGTTTTGATTTCTGTCATGAACAACGAAACAAAATATGCATAGCCTACTATTCAAATACTCGATAAAACTTTAAAACTGACATAAGAAAAAGATAAATTAATTTTTAGATTGTTGCGTTAATTTTGTCCAGGAGTTTAGATGATAATGAGAATATATCAATATTGCCAAATATTGTAGTAGTAACGCTATGCAAGGATTACAAGTTTAATTCATATTTTATTTTTATTATATATCGAAAAAAACATTTTCAACATTAGTACAGGAAGGACTTTTTTCCGCTTAAGAAATTGATCATTTTCCGAATTAATGCACAAAGAGTTATTTTCTCGCAATATAACGATACACAGGCATCACAGTTTAGTAAAACATATAAAACAACATAATAACGAAATAGTACGAAACACTTACCTAAACAAAATTCCTGGTCCGTTCTCATCCCTATCAACAATCGCACACCTGTCAATACATTTTTCAAAGTTCTTTCTTGCTCTTTGAGCTCTCGTAAGTGTTGTTTCCCTTGAAATAATAACTCGTCTCCCTTTTCTTCGTCTCATCGCATTTGATCTTTTTAAAAAGCATTGATCACACGAGTCAGTTGGATTAGTCCAAATATCTTGGGATGAACAATACACCAGGCTCCGCATTGGTTGATACGGTTGATACATTTTGAGTTTTCTTAATAAGAAAATTAAGAACAACAGCCACAATATTTGTTAATACGAAAAAAGCTTGTGTTGACGTTCTAGACTTTTTTCGCGTGGAATTGTAAAGTTCAGGTAAACATTTTTGTTTAAATCAGAACACATTTATAGGCTAATCCAGAATGTACTTCTGAAAGAGGATTAAAATGATTTTATAATCACCTTCATTTTTGCCCTCGAGGGAGGGAACAAATGCTGATCACGTATTAAAAGCGTTTTAAATATACCTACATTTAGAATTTAAATCATACTTATGTAATATAACAGATAATGAAAATCTTCTGTCGATTGTCGTAAATTGTTATAAAAGATAACCACGCTCTAATTATTTAAAAATCAATAAATAGACAATTAACAAAAAAACATTAATAGTTTTGGCATATTTTGTTATTTCAGAAGATTTTACTTCTCCTATCAGGCGTATCTAATGTAGCCATACAATTCAAGTTATATTATATACGTCAAAAGTGATATATCCTTTTTTTTATTTTAGAGGATAACAGATTCACCAGCCAAACAAATTGTAATTTACTAGAAGTACTAGTTTTCTGAAGAAAAGTAATATATAGGAAAATTCTTCGAAAGTAAAATAACAGTATTTTTCCAGTTAATTAACACGATAAAAAAAAACAAAAAAAAAAACAATTGATCGTTGTATTATTCTAAGGACTATGCTCTATTTAAATAGGAAACCCTCCGTGACGTAGCCAACAAAGGGGGCGCGCCACCGTGGATGTAGAAAATAACACCTTTCTAGAACCTGGGCTTTTTCTTATTAGGGTTCCTTTTTTTGGGCAAAATTTTCACTCCACTTTTCCCGCTATCGGGCGCGATTTAAATTAATTATGTTAAGTTTCATTGTAGGAAAGAGTTTTTTTTTTTTCTGAAAAATTTTCAGCCCCCAGTCATTGATTTTTAAATTGGGTGTAATTTTTAAAGTTTCATTGTATGAACGGGTCCATTTTTGTCGAAAATGTCTATCCGCTGGTTATCTAATTCTGTTGGGAAAGATCTACAGTTTGACAAGTAAGAACGGGACCGCTCGTATTCTTGAAAAAATCTATTTCGAAAACGGCGCAATTACGTTAGTAAATTGCGATTGTAAGGGCCACTCTAGTATCTTATCGTGGGCCCAAGTTAGCCGCTTCGTGATGTGATTTTCGTCCAGCAAACGTTTCTTCATCGTGCTTCGGAATTTGACATCATAACCACGAAGATGTCGAATGGTCTCATGGGACACATCCAAACCCGGTTTTTTTTTTTTTAATTTTGACGCGGCATCAATTTCGGGTCACGTAAAAACAAAGACACGATTTGTTTTTTTCGACTTTCGGAGTGACTTTGCCTACCAAGCCACGTTTTGGTAAGTCGTCGACATTTTTCGTCTCGTTAAAATAATTTACCCACTTCTACGCAAACGAGATTGACTTTTTAATATATTTAGCGGCCACGGAATGTGTCATTTTAGGCCCCTTTGAATAGGAACAAAGGAAGACTCCCTCGAACCGACGCGCAAACAAGTGATTAATTTTGTATTTTACGTGATTTTGACGAAAGTTCGGAATCGACTGATACTTTTACTAAAATGTGTCGTAGACAAAAGTTTCCTCTATCGATTTTTTGTTGAATCGCTAGAAACGCATCTACCAAAAATGAATTATCGCTGACATGTTCTTACTTGACAGACTGTAAGCTTTTAGAATTCCACTGCGATTTTTCTTTTCATAAATGATTTGCCAATGGGCAATCCCCTCTACAAATAGTTTTATATTGTCTGTTCTCTTCTTTTCCTTAAAGAAACGCTCCTTGTAACTAGCCCTCCTTACTCCCGATCCTTGAACCTGACTAGGCCACTGGAAATCCTTTCTATTTGTTTCCAATAAATAGAGCTTTAAATACAATTTCAACAATACAAGTTTTCATATTCAGTTTTTTTTATGATTCTCTGACATACTATGTTGTGGTTCTTATGAAAGGCAAATTTTCGTATGTTTCCATAACCTCAACAGCTTGACACTTCTGTTAGCCACCAAGTACGTTTAATTATTTACCCTCTCAATTGTTTTACGAGAAATCACGTGACAGTAAAGTAGCTATTACTTAAAATCACGTTACGCGACACTAATTAAACGCAGTTTTTAACACATGCTATTAACTGGCAGTGGGGACAATTGTCAAACATCAAAATGATTATAAGATTTGTGATACAGAGATTAAAGGGATAACACTGCACACAGAGCTTTTTCTCATTTTCTTTAATTTTCACATATTTTTTTTCTTATATAATACTGTAATTTTTTACATATATTGTGTCATCGTGGATCAGAGTTACACATGTTTTTAATTATTTTTCACCAGAAACAAAAAATTACAATGTAAGTCCAAACGCAGCGTAAAAGATTTCGACATACAAGAAAAAATTATAACACTAAAACTGAATATATTATAAGTGACAAAATAACCGTATTTGAACTAACACACATACACGTTTATTTGATTTATTTTGGAATAAAAGTTAACAATAGAGTCCGAAATAATGGACATGGGGAAAAAGGGGGGATACATATCCGCTATAGATTACATTACTTTTACAACCTGTATACAGTAATGCCCCGCTTGACTGAAAACAAAGTGCTATTATGCTGAAATAGGAGTTTTCGCGTAGTTGTTAAAAGATAACTGAAAAGGAAATTGTTAGTAACGGTCAACGGTTAGATCGGTATTATTAAGTTAAACGAGAACTAAAAAAAAATAACCGGCCAAGTGCAAGTCGGATTTGCGCAATTAGTGTTCCGTACGTTGATTGCTTTTAAAACAAAAATTTTCGTTACGGAGGTATAAAAATGATCAATAACTTCACAAAACACACCCCAAATGAGTTTCCAACAAAGTTTGTTTCCGATCTTTGTTGAAAACTGATGATCTTGAAATTTTTTTTTTTTTTTTTATATACCAAATAAATTATTAAAGGTAATGCACTCGTGATAATTTTCGTTCAATCTAAACCCTGTGGAGAATAATCCAGAATTTTTTTTAAAATTTTTTTGATCAGTACTTTTCGAGATAAGGAGAGACAGAAATTTTTGGCAATTTTTTAAAATAATACAAAGAAAAGTGTGCCCAAGTATTATATATACGAGGCTGGTTTGAAAAGTCCGTGCAAAAATAAAAACTATTTATGTGTTTGGGGTAAACCTTTTTTATTTTTCGACATAGTCTCCTTTTAGGCTTATACACTTCGTCCAACGATGTTCTAGTTTGTTGATCCCTTCCGAATAATAGGATTTGTCCAAGTCTGCAAAATATCCATTAGTGTCTGCAATCACCTCCTCGTTTGAATAAAATCTTTGTCCCGCCAGCCATTTCTTCAAATTGGGGAACAAATAGTAGTCCGAGGGAGCCAAGTCTGGAGAATAGGGGGGATGTGAAACGAGTTGGAATCCTATTTCCATTAATTTTGCGACCACAACTGCTGAGGTGTGTGCTGGTGCGTTGTCCTGATGGAAAAGGACTTTCTTGTGGGCCAATCGCGGGCATTTTTCTTGCAGCTCGGTTTTCAAACGGTCCCATAACGATGAATAATATTCACCTGTAATATTTTTACCCTTTTCCAGATAGTCGATAAGAATTATCCCTTGCAAATCCCAAAACACAGTCGCCATAACCTTTCCGGCCGAAGGAACGGTCTTCGCCTTTTTTGGTGCAGATTCCCCCTTGGTAACCCATTGTTTAGATTGTTGTTTGGTCTCAGGAGTATAGTAATGTATCCATGTTTCATCCACAGTGACGAAACGACGCTTAAAGTCCTCCGGATTCTTCTGGAACAGCTGCAAACCATCCTTGCAACACTTCACACGATTCCGTTTTTGGTCAAACGTGAGCAATCGCGGCACCCATCTTGCGGATAGCTTTCTCATGTCCAAATGTTTATGCAAAATATTATGTACCCGTTCAGTCGAGATGCCCACAGCACTAGCAATCTCACGCACCTTAACTCTTCTGTCATCCATCACCATATCATGGATTTGATCAATGATTTCTGGAGTCGTAACCTCCACAGGCCGTCCAGAACGTTCAGCGTCACTTGTGCCCATATGGCCAGTCCGAAAATTTTTAAACCACTTATAAACTGTTCTAATCGAAGGTGCAGAGTCACCATAATGTTTATCAAGCTTCTCTTTAGTCTCCTGAGGCGTTTTGCCTTTCATAAAGTAATGTTTAATCACCACACGAAATTCTTTTTCGTCCATTTCTTGAAAATCACTCGACTTCCTTGATTCACACGAATGCCAAACACAAAGAAATAGACCAATATGGCTGAAACTTTGTGTGCGTTCATTCAAGAGATGCTACTAACTAAACATGACATCGATACGCGCCGGTGGTGCCATCTCTCGGACTTTGCACGGACTTTTCAAACCAGCCTCGTATAACCTGAACTCGCATTTTAACAAGCTTTCATTTGACGTCCCACTCGATGACCTGGTAATTTTTTTTTCACTTCCGATTTCACCCGCAAAACCAGACCCTCCTCTAGCCGCCTGAACGTCCGCGTGCAAAACCTGCTTTACCGCCCTCCTCGCCCCCAGAAATTTTATGTGGCCGCTGCCATCGCCACCCTATTTTAATAATTAACCTATTGTTTCGCAATAAACGTAATAACATCGATAAGACTGATTAGAAGGAGTTTGAACATGACGAAATCTCTGTATTTGCCGCCCCCTGGATGTGACGCCCGCGTGCGGTGCACATCCTGCACGCCCGCTTACGGCGGGCCTGTCCAAAACTAACCCTTTAAGTCAAAATTTAACTTTCAAAACACGACTCTGATGGGGCCATCAATTCCTATATTAGTGTTAAATTTCAACTTTCTATGTCAATAGTTTCGGAGAAACTCTGATGTGACAGACGGACAGACAGGGACGCAAAAGAACAATGGATATCTAAAAATACAGCGAAATCGAACTACTACAAGCAAAGCACGATCAATACCTTTAATTTAGACAAGAAAGTAAAAGAACTTCTTCAGCCTTCATCGACTCATTGCTGGTATAGGCCTCTCTCATATTTTTCCACCTTTGACGATCCTGTAGCTGTCTCGTCCACATAGAATTAACAAACAAAAATTGGAAACAACCAACAACAGTTTTAAGAGATGCTAACAATGAAATTATTCTGGGAAATGAAGCCAAGCTTAAGAGGCAGAAGGATTATGTCGAAGAGCTTTTCAACAACGATAGACCAAACGAACCACCGTCCATAGCTAATGAAATAAATGGGCCTCCTATTACCAAGAGCGAAATTATTCATGCAATACGGCCCCAGAAGGACGGAAAAGTTACTGGCCCAGATAACATTCAGGTTGAACTAATTAAGATCATAGCAGAACAAGAGAAAGCTGCTCTTGATATTTTAACATTGTTGTTTAACGCCATTTATAATACGGGCCAGATACAATCTGACTGGCAGAAATCTACGTTTTACTGCCATTCTAAAAAGTAGATTCTTTTCATTGTGACGACTACCGTATGATCAGTCTTATGTGGCACATACACTTATATATAGAAAATTTGATTCTCAGGTGGACGATACACAGTTTGGCTTGGCATGTAAGAGGCGCATTTCGCTCTTAATGTACAAACATAAATGTGTTTGCGTGTTTTATTGACTATCTAAGGCCTTTGATTGTGTCAAACACGCTAAAATGATAGAGATCCTACGTACCTCGATTTTCAAAATCACACGTTAATGCAAATCTTATTCTTAATCGACAGAGAATTCAGCAGGTTTTGTCTTTTAAATACGTAGGCACACTCATTACTAGCTAGTGTAATCCAAAAATAGAGATTAAATCGAGAGTCGAGTGGGTCCTAAATGAACATGAAAAATGTTTTCACTAGATCTGATCTTAGCCTAGAACTTCGAGTCCATACAATTAGATGCTACGTTCTTTCGGTACTCCTGTATGGTTGTGAAGGCTGGACTCTTGATCCCAGCATAGAGAAATGATTCGAAGTTTTCGAAAGGTATGTTTATAGAAGGATTAAGTTAAGTGAACAGTAAAACAATTTTTTTTTTCGTTTACTGGTAAACTCCACAGATCTTGATAAAGCTACAGTGATAGTGAAACATGTTGATATGTTAAAATAAATGTGGAGTTTACCAGTAAAAAAAAAAAAAAAAAAATGTTTTACTGTTCACTTAACTTAAGCTTAATGGATCTCCACCAAGTATCGGCCAAAACAATCCAGTTTTTATAGAAGGATTCTACGGATATCATAAGTGGATAGGAAAGAAGGAAAAACTAGGTATATTGGTCATATAAATGAAGTGAGCAAAATATGATTTGTTGAGACTTATCATTGGAAACAAAATACAGGGGCGAAGATCGATTGGAGGACGTCAAAATTCCTGGTTTTTAAAGAACATCTGAAGATTGTTTAATTGCTTATCAATAGATATTTTTAGCCCTGCAGTGTCCAAGACTACGTTAGCAATTTAGATCGCCAACCTGCGTGTGTCAGGAGACGGCGAACTAAGAAGAATATATAAAAGGCGCTACGAATTAAAAATAGCTTTCGAAATTAATTTCTTCTTCAGAGTTCTTCTTTTTTTATACCAGTATATTCAAAAGTATATATGCTAATTATTTAGCTTTCAATTTGATTTTGGTTTGTATTCCCTATAATATATTTTGCTGTTTTTTTGGAAATTATTAAAGTACTAATAGTGCCATAATGGAAAAATAAGTTGAATTTCTTGATTGGTAACAAAAATATTTTTGATTACTGGCTATTACTACTATTAAGGCTAATAATTTTTGCAATTGTCACTACCAGTGTATTAGATTGTAATTGATTGAGTCTAGAAAAATATAGATTAATCGCCAGGAGCAAAGGAGTAGATAAAAGGACGTTCTGGATTTTTTTAATACCCATTAGAACTTAAATGACATAATTAGTCTTAGTTCTTATATAATTCTTCATTTATTTAGTTAATGATAATAGGTCCTGTATACAATCATATATAGGGTATTCTCTTAATCAGTAGATTTTCTAACGTATTGTCCCTCCCAATAATTAATAAATTTATTCCTGTACGAAACTCAAGAGCGTAGAAATTAGAACTACTTACGATTTTTCCATTTTTAATTGGAATTTGGAATTGGGGTGGTTATATATACAGTAGAATCTCGATTATCCGAAATAATATGGACCAAAGTGATTTCAGATAATCGAAATTTAGGTTAATCCGAATTTTTTTATAAAATAGAAGTTCAGAATGAATACAACATTGCAGATTGACTTAAAAGCATTTATACGATATGCTATCGTACATAGGTATTTATTAAAACCAAGAATAGAACAATTAGTTTACTTATTTTATGCATATGTACGGAAAATCGAAAATAAAACAGTTTCATTCTTAACTTTAATGTCTTAAAAATGAGGTAATTTTTAACTGCACTCGTTTTGCGTTAGTTCTGTTTTTGGCTGCAATGTCTCTCCAACGTTTGATAAGCAAAATGTCCGCGGCGGTTGCATTTTCTTGTTGTTCTACATAAGTTAACGCTTTTTCTAGAGCCTCTAGTCCTCCTAAATGTGACATTTTCACTGGAATATTGTCAGTGGCTTCTACTTCGTTATCATCATCGTCATCACTGTCTATTTTATTAGCATTTTTGCATACACTTTTAATTAATTCTTGGTCGGTCATTTCATCTTCCATACTATCACTGTTTAACCATTCACAAACATCGGTTTTCGTAACACTTTCACATCCTGATATTCTTGTAATAATTTGATGTAAACTTTCATTATCTTCTGTTTCTGCCTCTGAGTAATGTCTCTCCTCTTGTGGAATCAATTTTGACCAAGATTTTTCTAAAGTGCTACCTTTTACTTGATTCCAGAATGAAGCTATCCAATATATAACATTTTTCAAATTTATCTTTTTAGACAATCAGTAAGATTGCCACCTTCATCTACTTCTTCTAAAATATGCTCTAATAACAAACGCCTGTAATTGCGTTTTCAATTTTCCAGTACACCCTGATCCATAGGCTGAATGAGAGAAGTTACAGCAGGAGGCAAAAAAACATTGCTTTTACTTCCCCACTTTTAAGTTGCTCCGCGCTTGGGTGAGTGGGGGTGTAATCTAGTAACAGAATACATTTTCTAGCGTCGCGTTTATCCAGGCATTGTTTTGATTTTTATACAAAACAGGAAAAGCATTGCGACGAATATTCTTAAAGGTTCGTGGATTTGCTGGCTTACCAATACATAATAATGGGAGTTTGTGTCTTCCAGAAGCATTACTGCATGCAAGAACAGTAATATGTTCTTTGCTACGTTTGTAACCAGGTGCTCCAGCTTCCGTTTTTGAAGCTAAGGTATTTGACGGCAACATTTTGTAGCTCAAGCCTGTTTCATCACAATTATAGATTTGGTCTGGTTGTAAACCATGTTCTTTCATAAGCTGCTCAAAATTATCTGCAAATTTTTTTGCAGCAGATACATAAGACGACAATCTTTCTTCACAAACTTTCAGTTGAACGTACACCATGTCTTTTTTTCCACCTGTCTAGCCATCCTTCACTTGCAGAAAAATTTACAGGCGCTTCAATAATCGGCAACTCTTCGCTTAAACTCACTGCCTTATGTTTTAAAATTGTTCCTGAAATTGGTATTCCACGTTCTCGATTCTGTGTAAACCATAAAAATAAAGAATCATCCACTTTTTGGTATTCACCGCTTTTCATACTTTTTCGTGCCTGTGCGGGCGATGACAAAACACTACACTATTTTTCAAGTTTTTCGCGATTTTTTTCTCCACTATGAAACAGTACTCACGGCTACACCTAAATCCTTCGCTATATTTTTAAGAAGTTCACCATTATCTAAACGTTGAATTGCTTCAAGTTTCTCTTTTAAGACGTTTACGTTTATTATTATGACGCTCCATTTTGTAAAATATCTATTAAAACGAAACTATTACCTCTGCGATAATAATAGACGTAATGAATAACTTATAACACTCGTCGACTAACCAAAACATAGACGTCGGGGAGTCCCCGACGCGTTAAGGAAACCACTCATCGTCTGTTTCGAATAATGGGGATTTTTTCGTTTCGGATACGCCGGATTTGAGATAATCGCGATTCGGATCGGGATTGTACTGTATGTATATATATATATATATATATATATATATATATATATATATATATATATATATATATATATATATATATATATATATATATATAATCAGTTAAAATAAATGTTCCAGGAACATCATTAGTATCTTAAAGAAGAATATGAAGGTTTTTCTTAAGACTCAACCAGGAAGTCACTAATAGCAGTACTTATGTAACCATAAACACAGGTTTTAGGAAGCATTCGCACGGAACTTATGGAAGGTATAAAAAAGATTACGATAACAAGAGGTATCAAATTAAGAATTTTATTTTAAATAAATAATATCATAAAAGAGATCTGTTTTCTATAGCACATGTATATATTATATATTACACTTAAGACATTACTAATTTAGGTACATACATTACATAATAAATAAATACCGAATTATCACATTAGTCAATAGATACCACACAAGGTATTATGAACACATTCTCTGTTTAAATTTCTTTAAAAATTCTTTGGCTTGCTTTTCACTCAGTCTCGTCTCTAAAACTTTTATCGCATCAGTTTCTGAAACAAATTTTAATAAATAGTTTTATTTCAAAATGTTTCCAGTATAAATATGTGGATATGCTGTAATAACCTGAGACTCCGCTGCATAATTATTATCGTCATTTGCGTGGCAATACTTTTTTGTAGATGTAATGGGATGATAGAGGCGGCCCTAGCGTAGTGGGTAAGGTATGTGCTTTCTACGCCGGAGACCCGAGTTCGAATCTTAGCGAAAAAAATTAAAAAAAAACTTTGGAACGTGACGGTCGCTTCTCTCGGAAAGGCAATGGCAAACCACCCATAGTATTATGCCTAGTAAAGCCATCTCACTTTGGCCGTTCCGAACCGGTCCCCTTTGTCTGTGGAAAACTTAAAAAGGCACCAACCACAGGCAAAGGCGAGAGGGTTGCCTACATAGGTATCGGATATGACACTTCAAAAAGTAGTTTGTGTAAAGTGTATTGAAAGGCACCAAATGCCACATTAAAAAAATATACAAGGCATACAAGCATAAAGCATTAATTAATTTATTTTATGATAAAAGATATCCGTATTCATAATATTAGGCTGCATGAGTAACAACGGAATCGTCTGATTATAAGTAAAGGGTGATTCATTTAGAGGTACTTTTTGTGATGGGGATTTAACTGCAGATTGCGCATACGTCGTGTCAACTGAAGTGGCATTCCTGTTCAGTAGTGTTTGACAATTCATAATGGAAAGATTTAGCCCGGCACAGCGTCTACAAATTGTTCAACTTTATTACGAAAATGGGCGTTCTACGAGGAATGTGTATCGGGCGCTTAGAGCAACTTATGGTCCACATAATCGGCCTACCGAACGCACAATTCGCTCTACCATCAATAAGTTTGAGACCCAATTTTCATTATTGGATAATGCTCGACCGAATAGACCACATCCAGCACGTAGTGAAGAAAATATAGGGGCGGTAGCGGAGAGTGTATGCGAAGACCGTGAAGTGTCGATTCGTCGCCGTTCTCAACAGCTTGGCCTGTCATATTCAACAACTTGGCGTATTTTACGTAAGGATCTTTCTTTAAAAGCATACAAAATTCAACTAGTGCAACAACTGAAGCCGACGGACCTTCCGAATCGTTTCCGTTTTAGTCGTTGGGCTCTTGAGAAGCTTGCAGAAGATCCACTGTTTTCGAGAAAAATTTTGTTCACCGATGAGGCCCATTTTTGGCTTAATGGGTTCGTGAATAAACAAAATGCCCGTATTTGGGGTGATGAACAACCTGAAGAGGTTCAAGAGCTGCCATTAAATCCAGAAAAAACAGCTGTTTGGTGTGGTTTATGGGCCGGTGGAATAATCGGTCCATATTTCTTCAAAACAGAGGCCGGCCGGAATGTTACTGTGAATGGTGACCGTTATCGCGCCATGATAACAGACTATTTGATGCCAGAAATTGAAGCCCGTGGTCTCGACGAAATTTGATTCCAACAAGATGGCGCCACTTGCCATACAGCCCGTGAAATCATGGCTTTACTGCGAGAGCAATTCGGCGAACAGATTATTTCACGCTTTGGACCAGTGAATTGGCCGGCTAGATCATGTGACATCACACCTCTTGACTTTTTCCTTTGGGGCTATGTAAAGTCCAAAGTCTACATGGATAAGCCAGCTACAATTGAGGCATTGGAGGCCAATATTACTCGAGTCATTGGCCAAATACCACTCGAAATACTCACACGCGTCATTGAAAATTGGAACTTCAGAATGGACGTTGTTAACCGTAGTCGCGGACAACATTTGAAAGAAATTATCTTTAAGAAATAATTGTAAAGAATGGTTCTTTTATATGATAATAAAGATTATAAAATAAAATTGTTTTTATTCATTTTTTTTTATTTAAAAAAAAGAACCTCTAGATGAATCACCTTTACAAATACTCATTTGAAGATTACAATGGTGCTTATTTAGAATCGTATAATCGTGTACGTATGTGGCGAGTAGTAATTGCCATCATTATGATCAATAATCGGCATCCTCATCATTTAGATATTAAGTAATAAGCATCTCAATGTATATAATGATCTTCGTCGAAATAAATTCTTCTTTATCCCGTAGGTGTATGCAGGTTCGAGATACCGATACCTACATTGTCTTGTAGAACCGCTAAATATACAATAAATGAGGTATGTTGGAAATTCGGAATAGATATTGGAAATGATAGAAGAAATAAAATTTTCTGGAACATCCGACTGAATAAAAAGTTTATTATAACCGAGAAACTGTTAGATTGATTAAGATATTCATCTGAAACATACGAGGCTGGTTTGAAAAGTCCGTGCAAAAATAAAAACTACTTATGTGTTTGGGGGTAAACCTTTTTTTATTTTTCGACATAGTCTCCTTTTAGGCTTATACACTTCGTCCAACGATGTTCTAGTTTGTTGATCCCTTCCGAATAATAGGATTTGTCCAAGTCTGCAAAATATCCATTAGTGTCTGCAATCACCTCCTCGTTTGAATAAAATCTTTGTCCCGGCAGCCATTTCTTCAAATTGGGGAACAAATAGTAGTCCGAGGGAGCCAAGTCTGGAGAATAGGGGGGATGTGAAACGAGTTGGAATCCTATTTCCATTAATTTTGCGACCACAACTGCTGAGGTGTGTGCTGGTGCGTTGTCGTGATGGAAAAGGACTTTCTTGTGGGCCAATCGCGATTGTTTTTCTTGCAGCTCGGTTTTCAAACGGTCCAATAACGATGAATAATATTCACCTGTAATAGTTTTACCCTTTTCCAGATAGTCGATGAGGATTATCCCTTGCGAATCCCAAAAGACAGTCGCCATAACCTTTCCGGCCGAAGGAACGGTCTTCGCCTTTTTTGGTGCAGATTTTCCCTTGTAACCCATTGTTTAGATTGTTGTTTGGTCTCAGGAGTATAGTAATATATCCATGTTTCATCGACAGTGACGAAACGACGCTTAAAGTCCTCCGGATTCTTCTGGAACAGCTGCAAACCATCCTTGCAACACTTCACATGATTCCGTTTTTGGTCAAGCGTGAGCAATCGCGGCACCCATCTTGCGGATAGCTTTCTCATGTCCAAATGTTTATGCAAAATATTATGTACCCGTTCAGTCGAGATGCCCACAGCACTAGCAATCTCACGCACCTTAACTCTTCTGTCATCCATCACCATATTATGGATTTGATCAATGATTTCTGGAGTCGTAACCTCCACAGGCCGTCTAGAACGTTCAGCGTCACTTGTGCCCATATGGCCAGTCCGAAAATTTTGAAACCACTTATAAACTGTTCTAATCGAAGGTGCAGAGTCACCATAATGTTTATCAAGCTTCTCTTTATTCTCCTGAGGCGTTTTGCCTTTCATAAAGTAATGTTTAATCACCACACGAAATTCTTTTTCGTTCATTTCTTGAAAATTACTCGACTTCCTTGATTCACACGAATGCCAAACACAAAGAAATAGACCAATATGGCTGAAACTTGGTGTGCGTTCATTCAAGAGATGCTACTAACTAAACATGACCTCGATACGCGCCAGTGGTGCCATCTCTCGGACTTTGCACGGACTTTTCAAACCAGCCTCGTACTATGTCAAGAAAATTTTCATATTTGTTAAAGAAGAATCCACATATTTCATAAAAACGAGAATGCTGATGAAAATGATCTGAGTAAAGAATATTTCATTTTGGACGCAACACATTTCGAAAAGATTATGATGCAAATGCGTACACCAAAATTATAAAAATAGTCGAAATAATGAAGCGGAAAAATCGTTGAAACTTCTTAATCCTCGAGAATAGAAGCGATTTTGATATATATTTTTTTTAATTGTTTGTTTTAGTATATTTTATTTAAAATCAGAAATATTGTAATGGGGGGGACATAAATATTTATCTTGTTTAAGGGGATACGACACCTTGAAATTTTCAAAAAATCGATTTTTTTGTTTAGATTTATTATTTATATTTCTAAGAATATTTCAAGTGTTACAAAATGGAATTGCAGATTGAAAGTAATATAAAAAAATTATAGACTTTTAAGACGTGGACGTGGTACTTTTTTTTCTTTTGATTTTTCTCGAAACTACTTTTTTCCAACTCGTGAATATCTCGAGATCTACTGAACCAATTTTAATAAAATTTATACCACATATTCTTTATAATATTGCCTTGAAGTTGACCTAGATTTTTTTCGATTGGATGCACCGTTCATTTTTTATTAATTTTTAAAGCTCAAAATTTTTGTGAAAAATCCGAGTTTATTTTCGAACTTCGAACGTCACTTCTACAAAAAAAAATTTTAAAAATTTTTTTCCATATGTGGCCACTTAGCTAGGACCTTTCTTAACAATAAAAAATGATTTGTTTAGTATTTGGACGATTCCTGGCTGAGAGAAAAAATTCCACCGTTAGCAAGGATTTTCAAAGAGGGTCCTACAAGATTCATCATATCTCGGCCATTTAAAAATTTTTTTAATATATGTTTTTGTAAATTTGTTGTTGAAACTATAATGTATTTGTGAAAAATAAAAATTATATTATATATACAATAGTTGCGACAAAAAAAAAATATGCCTGTTTTTCCGAGCGCCAAGGTAGCGTAACTCCTTAAACACGATATTTATTGAAATTTTAAACAGCAAGGTGTATTTAAAGTCTTTTTCTAATTACGTTATTATAAAAAACTTTAAATTATATAAAAAAATTTCAAAATTTTTTATAAATTATTAATTAAGAATAGAAATTTTCTTTTACTTAATACATCTAAGAATGATATAGAATTTATATATATATATATATATATATATATATATATATATATATATATATATATATATATATATATATATATATACAATGAAATAAGTAAATTTTTTATTATATATGAGCAAATTACTAATGTATAATTTAAATAAATAAAAAAACGATAAGATTTAATTTAAATTTAAATCCGGAGTATTGGAGACTTCATTCTCTCTATGTGGTGAGTGGTTATCACAGTCATTTCCACTGCAAACAATGCAAGCAGGTGAGCAATGCAGACGACTCTTTCTTCAGCCACATCCCGCACCGCATCCTGCTTTGCTAGAGCAAAATATGATTTTCAAGGCTGTTGGTTGCGTCATTTTTACTGTGTCAAATAATTTTCTCTTTGTCAACTCCATTGTTCGGGAGGTATTGGAGAATTATTTGTCCATTGCTGAACTTGTAAATAAACTTTTTTGATATGTTGTTTGGCTGCATTTTCCGTCGGAGGTAGCGAACTAAGTTGTACAATTGTATTCTTTAAAGCTAAGCTTATAAAACGCTTATATCTCAATTCCTTCAAACTTTAAAATGGAAATTTAAGTCGAAATGCATACTTTATGGTTTATTTCATTCTTGTACAGTAGTCCTCAAATCCTTATGCAGAAATCGTCCAACCCACAAAAAAACAGATGGAAAAGATTATAAAAATTGGATACGTATTTGGAAAGTTCAAAACAATAAAACAGACAACCAAATTTAGCAGCACTTAAGATTTCTTGTACAAAAAAGCACCCTTTTTTATTTTTAATAACATTTGCACGCAGTTATAATAGTAGAATAATCATCTATTAATATATATAAAAATGTAACGTCTCTCTGTATGTCTGTCTGTCCGTCCGTTAGTGCGTTTTTCACTGGAGAACCACTTATCCGATTTACGTACTTTTTTTTTTAAACATACATATGTTCTCTGGCCAGGTTATAGGCTATATTTTCTTACGATAGGTAGCATAAGGAATGAGCAGTGACGATAATGGGAATGAAGTCGGCAAAAAGTTTGCCGCTGGCGCGTTCTCTTGCAATACACAGCCTAAACTATTAAATATGGAACAATATTATGTAGCAGAGAACATATATAATCTATATTCTATAATATATATAAAATGCAATTTCTCTCTGTCTGTCTGTCTGTCCATTAGTGCGCTTATCACTGGAGAACCACTTATCCGATTTACGTGTGTTTTTATAAATTTATACATATGTTCTATATAATTCGATATAAGCCTAGATAATGGAAGATAAGATGAGATAATGGGAGATAAGTATAAATATTGGGAGATAAGAAGAAATAATGGGAGATAAGCAGAGATAAGTCTAGATAATGGGAGTTATGGTCAGATAATGGGAGATAAGGAGAAAAAATGGGAGATAAGGAGAAATATTGCGAGATAAGTCGAGATAAGCCTAGATAATGGGAGATAAGGTGAGATAATGGAAGATACGGAGAAATAATGGGAGATAAGGAGAAATAATGGGAGATGGGCAGAGATAAGCCTAGATAATGGAAATTATGTAGAGATAATGGGAGATAAGGAGAAATAATGAGAGATAAGGGGAAATAATGGCAGATATTTTATTACGTTAGGTAACATAAGGAATAAGCAGTGACGATAGTAGTGAATCAAGTCCACGCGAGCGGAGCCGCGGGCACTGCTAGTCAATAATATAGACACATATGTATACATATTTCTTGACTCTTATTATACCGCATTTTTGTTTTGTAAAAATTGAATTTTTACTAGAAATTTTTGCTTAAAAACGATTTCTTATACTACAGTTTCAATTGGAAAATATTATAGGACATTTACGAAGGAATAATGTTCCCTAAATTGTTCCCCAGCCTACAAATCCAGAAAAACGTTGTCGACTTGGATTGTACCGTAGCAGAAGAAGAATGGTACTTGATGCGAAGACAGCGCGAATTATGGAAAGATGTTCAACATAGACTGTTCCAGCGTTCTACAAGACGTGTAAAAATTTGGGAAGACGTTTGACATGCAATCGATGATGGTAATAGACTGAAAATAATATGTAAACATTTGATTTGCAGAAGATGTATTGATAGAAAAAAGTGATGCTAATAGGTTGGCTAACGATAATGTGAAGACTTTAAATACTCGAATAAAACAATAACATGTGAACGTTGTTGGCTAAAATATTATTTTTATTAACTTACGAAATGTATCTACGACTATAGATGATTAAAAATAATAAAAAAAATAACACAATTTTCAGATTTCTCGACTTGAAGTACCCCGAATAGGATTTATAAGTCGATATGCACGAAAAAAACACTCTCATCACATCCCTCATACTTATTTTTAACTACAAGTAATTATGTTTAAAATGTATTCATTATATCAATCAAAAACTAGACAAAGAATCATAACTAAGTAGAAAGTGGCAACCCGTGGCTTCGTGGCGTAGTTACTTGCTTGGGATGCAGAAGGTCTCGGGTTCAATCCCGGCAGGTCGGGATAATTTATTTAAGTATATTTGGCCTGGCCACGTACGTAGGTAGTACGAGGCTGGTTTGAAAAGTCCGTGCAAAAATAAAAACTACTTATGTGTTTGGGGTAAACCTTTTTTATTTTTCGACATAGTCTCCTTTTAGGCTTATACACTTCGTCCAACGATGTTCTAGTTTGTTGATCCCTTCCGAATAATAGGATTTGTCCAAGTCTGCAAAATATCCATTAGTGTCTGCAATCACCTCCTCGTTTGAATAAAATCTTTGTCCCGCCAGCCATTTCTTCAAATTGGGGAACAAACAGTAGTCCGAGGGAGCCAAGTCTGGAGAATAGGGGGGATGTGAAACGAGTTGGAATCCTATTTCCATTAATTTTGCGACCACAACTGCTGAGGTGTGAGCTGGTGCGTTGTCGTGATGGAAAAGGACTTTCTTGTGGGCCAATCGCGGGCGTTTTTCTTGCAGCTCGGTTTTCAAACGGTCCAATAACGATGAATAATATTCACCTGTAATAGTTTTACCCTTTTCCAGATAGTCGATGAGGATTATCCCTTGCGAATCCCAAAAGACAGTCGCCATAACCTTTCCGGCCGAAGGAACGGTCTTCGCTTTTTTTGGTGCAGATTCCCCCTTGGTAACCCATTGTTTAGATTGTTGTTTGGTCTCAGGAGTATAGTAATGTATCCATGTTTCATCCACAGTGACGAAACGACGCTTAAAGTCCTCCGGATTCTTCTGGAACAGCTGCAAACCATCCTTGCAACACTTCACACGATTCCGTTTTTGGTCAAGCGTGAGCAATCGCGGCACCCATCTTGCGGATAGCTTTCTCATGTCCAAATGTTTATGCAAAATATTATGTACCCGTTCAGTCGAGATGCCCACAGCACTAGCAATCTCACGCACCTTAACTCTTCTGTCATCCATCACCATATCATGGATTTGATCAATGATTTCTGGAGTCGTAACCTCCACAGGCCGTCCAGAACGTTCAGCGTCACTTGTGCCCATATGGTCAGTCCGAAAATTTTGAAACCACTTATAAACTGTTCTAATCGAAGGTGCAGAGCATATTGTTTATCAAGCTTCTCTTTAGTCTCCTGAGGCGTTTTGCCTTTCATAAAGTAATGTTTAATCACCACACGAAATTCTTTTTCGTTCATTTCTTGAAAATCACTCGACTTCCTTGATTCACACGAATGCCAAACACAAAGAAATAGACCAATATGGTTGAAACTTGGTGTGCGTTCATTCAAGAGATGCTACTAACTAAACATGACCTCGATACGCGCGGGTGGTGCCATCTCTCGGACTTTGCACGGACTTTTCAAACCAGCCTCGTAGTTGTTTGCAGAAATCAAATAACGTCCGTGGCAGCACCACTGCGATGTCTAAAAAGGTGCTGTGAAATACAAAAATGTATGTTTCGGCACTTGGACAACATTGATTGGCGACATCCTCGCCGATATTCTTAAGATACCCAAAAAAGTGTAAAATCACTACTTAGGCGGGGAGGTGAACAATAAAAAAAAATACACAAAATTTATCGGCTCCCCATCCCTTTCACCCCTTCCCCTTGAATTCATTTATCCAGTAATTAATGGTCTTCAATGGTTGTACAAAGTCCCCAAACACTTCGTTTAATTCAGTTTCTCTCACTTTTTTAAAATAAAAATGTAAAAAAACATCATAGCTCGACGATCCGTTGCAATTATTTTAGTTGCCCTAAAGCCACAAATCTTTATCGATTTGCTTGAAATTTTAAGAATAACTTTCCAGATACATTATCTAAGGGAAAGGGTACGAATTTTGCTATAAGTTATAAGCTTCCTTTTTTATAAACAATTTTTTGTGAAATTTTTAGGTGAAAAATGAACATTTTTTTGAAATATGCACCATTTTTCGAAAAAACGATATTTTCAAATTTCCGTACGTTATCCACTAGTTTTTAACATAGATTAGATTCTGAAGTGGATAGTTTGAATTAAAGAGATAAAAAAATATTTTTGTACACTTAAATATTTGTTTAATAATGTGTTTCAAATAAATTTTCGACTGCTTTTGTTATACTCTTGAAAAAAATTCCCGAAATTAGCCTTTTTTCCTGGGATCTGAAGTGGCCTGCCCCTTAAATAATATTTCCCAAAAATTATAGATTCCATTTTCTCTTCAAGTATTATATGTGTACCAAATTTGAAATCGATATTTCATATCATTCAAAAGATATTGTGACAATAGGCAGACAGACAGGCCGACTAAAATGAGTGCTTATGTGTTCTTGACCTAGGGGGGGGAGAAATGGAATAAACTCGTAACGTAATTTATACATATAATACCAAGGGAACATTCTATATAACAGTGTTTACCTATGTATACAAATTCATTTTAATATTGAATAATATTCGTACTTATATATTAATATAAATATATTAAGCTATCATTTTTACCAAATTGAACAAAAGAATATATACACAGCATACTTATATACAGGACTTCCCAGTAACAACATCTAATAACTCAAAAAAAGCAAAAACACGTCAAAGGTTTCTGACCGGATTTTTAAATAGGAACAACCTATTTAAACTTTTATTTTAATAGATAGAAATTATCAATACCATAAAAAATGCCTTACCTAAACTTGTTGGCCTCAATATCCACTTCTTTACCTGAGGTAAATTGGTGAGAGGCTCATTAGTATTTGGAATATCTTTGAATTGTATAAAGGCTTCTCCCACGTAGTGATTCATTTTCAACTTATTCTTGTCTTTTACACTAAGCAATACCAGGCCGTCTTCTATTTTCTGTTCTGGGTCCAAACGTCTGCAAAAACAAAACTATTACTTTTTTTAAAGATTGCTTTTAAAAAGTAAATCTCCTACTTAGAGCCCTAAGAGTAAGTTGTTTAAGAAATTTTGAGTTATTTGAAAGTACTACTTTAAAAAAAATAACACCTTAAAACCGGTTTTAGAAAAAAAAAATCGGAAGCAAATAACAATTTTTCCTGAGATAAAAGGCAATAAAATATCGGAACAGAAAAACCTTGAAATGTAGCGGTTTTGCGATTTAAGTTTTAGAGAATAGTTTGTTAATGTTTCATTTTTAGGTCTCATTTTCAACACCCCTAATTTATTCTTATATAAAAAAGGTTGTAAAGATGACATTATTTACCTATTTAACATTATTTCCACTATGTCAAAAATCAGCAAATATATTTTTTGTTTATTGCTTTTGAGACACTCCGTCAGCAGTATTATTGTGAACAAATAAACCAAATCTAATGTATCTAATACTTTATTAGACAAAGTATAATTGAAACATCGTTTAACCTCAATCATATTTTTTGTTGGCCCTAATATATATATATATATATATATATATATATATATATATATATATATATATATATATATATATATAAATAAATATATATATATATATATATATATATATATATATATATATATATATATATATATATATAAATAAATATATATATATATATATATATATATATATATATATATATATATATATATATATATATATATCTATAATATATATAAAATGCAACGTCTCTCTGTCTGTCTGTCTGTCCACTGGTGCGTTTATCACGCGAGAACCACTTATCCGATTTACGTCTTTTTTTTAAATTCATACATAAATTCTTCGGCCAGGTTATATAATAATAATAATAATCTATACCTATAATATAAACAAATTGCAACCTCTCTCTGTCTGTCTGTCTGTCCGTTAGTGCGTTTATCCCTCGAGAACCACTTACCCGATTTACGTGATTGTTTAAATTCGTACATATGTTCTCTGACCAGGTTTTAGATATATATTTTATTACATCTATAATATATATAAAATGCAACGTCTCTCTGTCTGTCTGTCTGTCCGTTAGTGCGCCTATCCCTGAAAAACCACTTATCCGATTTACGTACTTTTTTTTTTTAAACATACATATGTTCTCTGGCCAGGTTATAGGCTAAATTTTATTACGATAGGTAGCATAAAGAATGAGCAGTGACGTAAAATAGTGAATGATGTCGCAAATAAGTTTGCCGTTAGCGCGTGCCTTTGCAATACACAGCCTAAACCATTAAATATGGAACAATATTATGTATCTGTATATGTATAATCTATAATATATATAAAATGCAATGTCTCTCTGTCTGTCTGTCTGTCCATTAGTGCGTTTATCACGCAGGAACCACTTATCAGATTTACCTGTCTTTTTTTAAATTCATGCATATATTCTTTGGCCAGGTTATATAATAATAAAAATAATCTATATCTATAATATACATAAAATGCAATGTTTGTCTGTCTGTCTGTCTGTCTGTCCGTTAATGCGCTTATCCCTCGAGAACCACTTATCCGATTTACGTGATTTTTTTTAAATTCATACATATGTTCTCTGACCAGGTTATAGGTATATATTTTATTACATCTATAATATATATAAAATGCAACGTATTCTGTCTGTCCGTTAGTGCGCTTATCACTGGAGAATCACTTATCCGATTTTCGTACTTTTTTTTTTTTTAAACATACATATCTTCTCCGGCCAGGTTATAGGCTATATTTTATTACGATAGGTAGCATAAGGAATGAGCAGTGACAATAATAGTAAATAAAGTCGGACAAAGTTTGCCGCTAGCGCGTTCTCTTGCAATACACAGTCCAAACCATTAAATATGGAACAATATTATGTAGCAGAGAATATCTATAATATATATAAAATGCAATGTCTCTTTGTCCGTCTGTCTGTCTGTCTGTCCGTCCGTTAGTGTGCTTATCACTGCAGAACTACTTATCCGATTTACGTGCTTTTTTTAACCATACGTATGTTCTCTGGCCAGATTATAGGCTACATTTTATTAGGTGACATAAGGAATAAGCAGTGACGATAATAGTGAATTAAGTCGGAGAAAAGTTTGCCGCTAGCGCGTTCTCTTGCAATACACTCCCTAAAGCATTAAATATGGAACAATATCATGTAGCAAAGAATACAATATATATAAAATGCAACGTCTCTCTGTCTGTCTGTCTGTCCGTTAGTGCGCTTATCACTCGAGAACCACTTATCCGATTTACGTGTTTTTATAAATTTATACATATGTTCTATATAATTCGATATAAGCCTAGATAATGGGAGATAAGGTGAGATAATTGGAGATAAGAAGAAATAATGGGAGATAAATCGAGATAAGCCTCGATAATGGGAGATAAGGTGAGATAATGGGAGATAAGTATAAATAATGGGAGATAAGGAGAGATAATGGGAGATAAGCAGAGATAAGTCTAAATAATGGGAGTAATGGTGAGATAATGGGAGATAAGGAGAAATAATGGGAGATAAGGAGAAATAATGGGAGATAAGGAGAAATAATGGGAGATAAGTCGAGATAAGCCTAGATAATGGGAAATAAGGTGAGATAATTGGAGATAAGGGGAAATAATGGGAGATAAGGAGAAATAATGGGAGATGAGCAGAGATAAGCCTAGATAATGGAAATTATGTAGAGATAATGGGAAATAAGGAGAAATATTGGGAGATAAGGAGAAATAATGGGAGATATTTTATTACGTTGGGTAACATAAGGAATAAGCAGTGACGATAGTAGTGAATCAAGTCCACGCGAGCGGAGCCGCGGGCCCGGCTAGTATATATATATAAATAAATATATATGTAAATATATATATATATATATATATATATATATATATATATATATATATATATATATATATATATATATATATATACATATATATATAAGATTTTGGTAATATATTATCGACCGTGCGTCAATCAGATATATGTTAACATATGTATGAGTATCGGGAATCGGTCTGGACCGTAAATAACTCTTTTACTCTCAGTTTGTTGTAGTAAATCGAGATGTTGAGTATTGGTTTCGAGGACAAACTCGCATTTTCTTACTTCTGAAGAAGTTATCAAACGATAACGAAATATTGAGTTTTAAATAAGAAAAGAGTTTTATTTACAGTCCAGACCGATTCCCGATAATCATACATACATATATATATATATATATATATATATATATATATATATATATATATATATATATATATACATATAAGGGGTTTGGTCAATGCTAAGCAATTGTCAGACAGCAATGTTGTTTACGCTGAAGGTGTAACACTACTCTGATTTTAGAATCTGCGGATTCGCATATCTCGCGCCACCATATGTCGTGTTTTGCGTGATTGCTGTGAAGGCACCTGTTCTTAACAGAAGAACAACGAAAAATCTTCTGTCAAGCGCAAAAGACAAAGTTGGGCAATCGCAAAGAAAATTCTCGAGAAAATACGATGTTTCGCAATCAACTGTGCATCGAATTTTGAAGACGAATAATGTGAAAGTTCGAAAACGTAAAATACACCGCTCGAAAAAATATCAAAATGTTGCCATGTTAAGCATTTCATGCATGGGAAATTCAGCGTTATGGATGATGAAAAATACTTCACATTTTCGAACAGTTCTCTCAGTAGAAATGATTTCTTCTACATTGACGATTATGAAACAGCACCAGACGACGTGGAATACGCCAGCAAAATGAAATGTGAACCAAAAGTGTTTATGTGGATTGCCATTTCATCGAAAGGTATGTCAGCTCCATATTTCCAACCAAGCAGTGCTATTGCAGTCAATTCTGATGTGGATATCAATAAAAGTTTTTGACTGAATTGAAGCCGTTTATCAGAGAAAATCATGCGCGCGACAAAATAATCTTCTGGACAGACCTTGCACGTTGTCATTATGCAAAAGAAAACACAAAAATGACTCAAAAATCGAATTTCTACCGCAAAATGACAATCCACCAAATTTTCCACAGGCAATTGAAAGATTTTGGGCAATACTTTCACATAAAATTTATGAAAATGGTTGAGAAGTACAGAACCACCGGCACTTGATTGGCAGAATTAGCAAAATAATAAATAATAAAAAAGAAGTTGACACAAATCGACGTTTCGGTCGTCCAACGCCCGATGGATGGCATTCCAAGCAAGTTGCGTAAAATCGAAGATACTGGTCCATTTGCTACTATGTAAGGTGCTATTTGATAGATTTTGAATAAATTTATACGATATAAGCAACTGCATTTGAAATATTTTTCTTGGTTTCTCTTATACATGCGCCTGAAATTAGTCTAAAGATTAATGAATCACCCCTTATATATCGGCCACCAAATGCAACTAGGAAGAGAAAACCAAATGAGTAAAATATATAGAGGGAGAAGGCTAGCGGAAGACTGTCATATATACTTAAAAATAAGAATATTGTCTTAAAACTTAAATCAAGAGTGTTCGATCAATCTTACTTTCCAGTGCTTACAGGTCAAATTTGGACAAAACAAACAATAAAAAAATAACTACCCCACAAAGGGGTATTAAAAGGTAAATAAGAGAGACAGAAAGACTAATGGGTAGATTAGATGAACAACAGCGATGAAAGACGCAGTTGAAACAATTATCACCCTAAACTAGAATTATCACATCTAAAATCATTACATCTTGCTGACTACAGCAAGATGTAGTGATTCTAGATCATTGTCCACTGGAGACCTTATACAGGGAAAAGAAAAACGCCCATTAACACGTTGGACAAATGATTTGAAACTGACTGCGGGGCTGAACTAGACGAGAGAAGCACATGACAGAGATCGATGGTGTGCAATAAAGGAGACCTATGTTCAAGGATGGATGGTCAATATGGGCCTTTAAGATATATATATATATATATATATATATATATATATATATATATATATATATATATATATATATATATATATATACTAATTCGCCTAATTTATTTTACTTACACTGTAAAAAATTTCATCATATAGTGGAAATAGAGTTTTATGATGAATTTTCGTTTTAAGCTTTTCCATATTACTAAACTTGTGTTCTGGGAGGAAGTGTATTTTTACAAATGAATCACAAGTACCTACAAATACAAAAAAAAAACATTCGAGGGTTAAAATTGCAAAAATCCCTTGTTAATTCAAGATATTAATAGTTGATCTTAGAGTTAACAATTTTTTTACTATTTAATAACTATAATAATTATCTTTACGTTGGATCAATAAATAATGTGTGGTAAAATTTATACATGCACTAATTTTACCCAAGTTTTCTGTCGTTCTGCGATTCAACGTGAGAACGATAGATGGCGGTAAAATGCGAGATATTTCTTCGAGATATCAGACCTTTCTGTGGTTCAAATAATATCAAGTTTTAGGATTTTATACACTTCTAAATAAAAACGGAACGTTGTAGAACCTATTTCGTGTGGAAAATGTTTTTTTATTCTCTTCCGACAAAAAATACATTCTGGATCAATTCAATATGAAACCATTTGTAAATTTACTACTGTGATAAAAAAAATAGCAAGACTTTTAAATATAAATCGCCCGAGCATTTCCAAATCGGATTAAATTTTTTTTCGTTAGGTTGGGGGGACCTTAACTGCCATCTCTGTCAAATTTTAAGACCATAGCGTCAGTAGTTAATAAGATTCGCTTGCATTCGTTCAACAACAAAAGTGCGTTTTTCAATTTTTAGCATGAGTGAAAAAATTCAGCAAAGAAGTTGCATTAAATTTTGTTTTAAAAATGGTTTTTTCGGCTTCCCAAACGTTCGAAATGGGCCGGAATTATGGGCCGACAACTCTTGGTTTTTTCATCACGATAATACGCCTTTTCACGACTTTTTCATCAAAAATTCAACTCATATCATCAATCGCCCTATTCGCCTGATTTAGCTCCGTTGGACTTCTGGCTCTTCCCTAAACTCAAAAAACCGCTTCGAGGACATCGTTTTGAGTCAATTAAGACGATTAAAACCAAATCGAAAAAGGCTTTAAAGGCCATTCCAGAAATCGAATTCAACAACTGTTTCGAAGACTGGAAAAAACGTTGGCATAAATGCATTGTATCCAAGAGGGATTACTTTGAAGGGGACGAAATAAATTTGGAATAATAAATAATCCGTTTGCGTTTTATTTCAATAGTCTTACTATTTTTTGATCACAGTAGTCTTTAGGTATAATTCCTTTAACTTTCTATAATATGAAATAAAAAGATTTTGATTTTAAAGCACAGCAACACTGCACCAGATCATTATCCAAATCTGAGTGACATAAAGAGAAAAAAGTGTACGCTTAAAAAAATAATGTTATTTTAATTTTTACCTTTAGAATTCATGGCTGCTAAATCTCTTGCGTTCATAAGCTCAATTTTTAAAGTGTCTTCTTCGAACTTACATCTAAATGATATTTCTCCATAGGACGATTCTTTTAACTGCTCAAATTTATTAGCTAATTCTAAATTTACCTGTAATATATTTATAATTAAAAAAAATCTAATTTTTTTTTATATATCTTTAGTGTTCCGTACGGAACACTTATAAGATCACTTCGGTGTCTGTCTGTCTGTCCGTCTTTGACATAGAAAGTTGAAATTTGGTACTAATATAAAAATTGATTGCCTCATTAGAGCCGTGTAGTTTTGAAAGTTAAATTTTGACTTAAGGGGTTAGTTTTGGGGGTGAAACCGGAAGTGAAAAAAAATTTATTAGGTCATCCAGTGGGGTGTCAAATGAAAGCTTGTAAAAACACGAGTTCAAAAATATATATAATGTCTTACATGCGCACACTTTTCTTTGTATAATTTTGAAAAAATCGCGAAAAATCGCTGTCCCCCCTCTATCTCGAAAAGTACTAATCCAAAAATTTTTTAAAAAATTTTGGAATATTCTTCACGGGGTGTAGATTGAACGAAAATTATCACGAGTGCATTACCTTTAATAATTTATCTGGTATATAAAAAACAACAAAAAAGAAGAAGAAAAATTTCTTCCTATGACATCGAGTGGGATGTCAAATGAAAGCTTGTAAAAACACGATTTCAAAAATTTATATAATGTCTTACATGCGCACACTTCTCTTTGTATTATTTTGTATTATTTTGAAAAAATGGCGAGAAATCGACGTCCCCTCCTCTATCTCGAAAAGTACTGATCCAAAAATTTTGAAAAAATTCTGGAGTATTCTCCACGGGGTGTAGATTGAACGAAAATTATCACGAGTGTATTACCTTTAATAATTTATCTGGTATATGAAAAAAACAAAAATTTCAAGGTCATCAGTTTTCAGTAAAGATCGGAAACAAACTTTGTTGAAAACTCATTTGGGATGTGTTTTTGTGAAGTCACTGATCATTTTATACCTCTGTAACAATTTTTTTTATTTCAGAAGTAATCAACGTACGGAACACTAATTGCGCAAGTTCGACTTGCACTTGACTGGTTATTTTTACACATGTGATTTCTGAAATTACTGTATATTGTAAATTTTAATCACTTTTTCTTTATTTTACAAATGAATCACAAGTACTTAAAGGCCTTTAAAATTGTATTTTTTTTTTCACGAGGACCATCTATTTTGTCGAAAGACATTACAGAAAAATAAATGAATAATTTCAAAGGCTACATCAATCTTGAAACGATTTTTTATGCCACAAACATGTCAATTTAAAACTCAACCAGACAGTAGCCAGACCTCGACCACCATCCAAGGTGTAGTAACAAATGTTATCACTATCTATTTCGACATTTGTGATCACTCTTACCACTACCCTTTTTGTCCCTATCCCCACAACTACACAAGACAACACTAGACAACATCTAGACAAGCTATATGGAATACTTGCCATAGTACTCAAAAAATGCGAAGGCAAAGTAACACTAGTTTTCTGTAGGCTTTCCATCCTATTCTACAGAAAGAGAATGTTTCCTTTCTGGGGAAAATGCGCTACAGTTCAGTCTATACACATAAAAGGCAAGAAGATCTTGCCAAACCTGAACTAACCTGAACTACCGATCGGTTGAATAATATCGAAAATTATCGAAAAAGCTAGCAATCACCATCGTCTAAAATATCTAGAAGGATTCAATATTATTAGCGACAATCAATATGGCTGTCGTAAGTAAGGATCAACAGGACATCATCTAACACATGTTTGGAACAACGTAATTGAACACTCTGGAAAATTTCGGGCGGTTGTACTTAATTTATTCAAGGCATTCGATCGTGTTTGCATGACGGATTGTCGGCTAAGGTAAAGTAAATCCCAAGATATAAGATCTTGCCTTTTTGCTTTTTCAATGAGGCAATAAAACGACCCTGTTAAGGTTTTGTGCATAGTTGCCAGGTATTACGATACCCATATTTTTATTTTACCTGCTTTGTATACCACTCTCACTTGCATCCGCAATCATATTGGATCTATTTTTATCTATATATTTACTACCTTGCAACCTGGTTTGGAGCCCTTTAAGTATTTGATAATATAGGCCTAATGACCACAAGTCCCCATTAAGATTCGAAAGATACTTTTTATTATTTGTATTTTTAGTTTCACTTACAACTTACAAAGTAACGATTCTACTTTAATTATGTGGCATCCCTGGGAAAATTGCAATAGTGGCTATCGCAAGAGAAAACATTTATCACTTGACGCTAAACAAATAGTGAAAAATGTTTACGATAGTTTGATAAAAAGAAATTTGAATAAACAAAGTGCTTTGTAAAGAAACCAGTGAACTAACAAAAACCCCAATTTCTATGATTAAGGGTATTGTAGGAAAACCATCACTCAGGAACAGGAAAAAACGGAAAGATTTTCAAATGCATCATGTAGACGATTGTGAAAAAGACGTCATCAGGAGAAAAAATATATTCTATGTATGAAGAGCAGTTGGTGCAGACACTAGACAAAATAAAATTAAGACTGGTGCAGGACGGGACCAATATACATTGTGGCCGATCAACCCTTCACAGAATTCTCTTAAGAAGGGGATTCACGTTCTGAAAAATCAACAAAAGGCAAGTAGTGATGGAGTCACAAAGATTACGAATCTTGCGACATACTTATTTACAAGAAATTAAAAAGTATCGATCAGAAAATTGGCCAATAATTTACCTTGACGAAACATGGTTCGATACCCATGACACTGTGCAAAAAGGGTGGGTTGACAGCAGTACAAAATGTCAGACTAATGCACCTTCAAATAAAGGTAAACGAATAACCATTTTGCGTGCTGGATCTGAAAAGGGCTGGGTTTCAAATTGTCTACTGTTATCTGCAAAAAAACATAAAAGATTCTAGTTTGGTCTATCACGAAGACACGACCGCAGAACTTTTTGAACATTTGGAAAAGGGAATTCCCTTTTCCAAATGTTCCTGAATAGAGTGTTATAGTTATGGACAATGCAAGTTATCAGAGTGGCCTACTAAATAAGGTTCCTAATGCAGCCAACATCAAATCGGAAATACAGGAATATATGTTAGAAAATGACATTTATTTTGACTTTAGTTATAAAAAAAGTGATTTTTTGGAAGTTTTGAAAGAATATAAATTGAAGAAGAAATATGTTTGTGATAGTATGGCTGAGAAAATGGGACACACTGTTTTGTGGCTTCCGTCGTATTACTGTGTGTTTAAACCAATTGAACATATCTGGCATCAAGTTAAATCAAAAATAAGGGCACAAAATGTTTCTCCTACTTTAAGCGTGTCAGTGGTTGAATTAGTAAAAAAAAGTTATAAATGATATACCTTGTGAAAGCTGGAAGAATTCCATTCAGCACTTTGTTAAAGTTGAAGATTCATATATTTATGTAAATAATATAAAACCGCTGATAATTACCTCAGCTGATGACAGTGATAGTGAAACCGAATTAGGCTTAAGTTAAAATATATTTTTATTTATGCAATATGTCCCCTCTTGTAAACCCCATTCATTCAAACTGTATATTTGTACTTCTTATCCATTTGTTTTTACATCTATAAATAAACATCTCCAAAAACACTTATAATTTTTTTTTATTTGCACTAATGAATAAAATTCTTAAGTGCATCTCTACAATCTATCCTAAAAGGTCAGACTTTTTATATTGCCCACTTAAAACGGCAAAAATCAGGATCTTATATTTTGGTACAGGCTATACTCCATGCTGTCAGTAAAGTTTTGTTTATGAGCCTCATGTTTCCTCAAAAAGCATTCTTTATTAATGGCAGTCCACGGATTTCTTTCTAATACCAGTCCTACTGTGCAACTCAAAATTCCGGCTACCTTTCAATTTTTAAGATATTGCATTAATTTTTTTTTTAAATACTCGTTAAACATAGCGCTTCGACTTGTACCCGCAATTTTTATGTTAATTTTTTTTTTAAATTTTGGCTGCAAGATGAAGAAGGTCTCTATTTTTTAAGTAATACTCTTTTGGACGATGAACTTTTTACTGTGTACATTGAAATCTCGATAATTTGCTTAGGGTAATATATGTTTCTGGGGTCGCTGATTCCTAGATAGTCATTTTAGCAAAAATTTTGAGGATTTTAAGCTATCGGCCAATTTTAATTATTTTCTGCCGTTTTTTATAGTTTTTCCAGGCGATAAAGAAAAAACGGGAAATTTCTGGTTCAACAATATTATTTTAAGGTACTTAATTATAATATTTTAAGCGAAAATTAATCTAGTTTTCAATAAATGGGCAATTTTCAATTTATTTAAAAATTTTATTTATTTTATTATTTGTTTGTTTTAAATTGAAATTTATCAAGTGGGACATATTTGAAGATAATAATCTACTTGTATGAGATATATAAAAATGAATAATATTGTTTTGTTTGTAGTTGACCATTTTTAGATCATTTTGTTTCGTTCTTTATAAATTTTTATTAATGTGCAAAATAAATTGCGTTCTTCAATATTATCCAACAAATAATAAATATTCGCTTGTAAAATAGAATTTTTTCGCACATTTATAAAAATAAAACAAAACTGATCAAAAAATATTTCATTACTATGTATAAAAACTTATTACGAACAAAGTAATATTATTCATTTTTATATACTTCGTATAAGTAGATTATTATTTTCAAAAAAATTCCCACTTGGTCTACTTCAATTAAAAACAAAGAAATAAAAATTTTTAAATACATTAAAAATCGGCCATTTATTGAAAACTAGGTTAATTTTTGCCAAAATTATTATGGTATATACTATTTATTATTAAACCAGAAATTCCTCGTCCTTTCGTCATCAGCTAAAATGACTATTTTTACAGTAACCTCAGAAACAAATATTACCACGAGCAAATTATTGAGATTTCAATGTACAGGATGGTCCAAATTGGACACTTTTAAAGGTAAATCCATTTATCTAAAGGAAATAGACGAAAACTGATGTTGGTGTCTGAGGCTCAATTTTTATGATAAACTCAATGATGAAAACCGCATATCGATATCTTATATGGTTTCCGATATACAGGGTGTTTTTCAAAAATCTGCGTTTTGGAAAAATGTTTGTAATTCTTTTCCTATCAAAATTTTTAATTTCTGTAAAAACATTTTTTTTCACGTGGATTTCAACAGTGTAAGTTACATTTTTTTATAACTAATATTTTAATAGTTATTAACGCAAAAATATATTTTTTAAATGGGATACACTGTATATTCAATCAGAATAGAGCTTTAAATTACCATTCTAAAAATGCAGCACACTTTATATTTTGCTTAAATCTACTTCAAAATATAGTATTTACGCCAGTTTTAAATGCACATTTTGTGAAGTAGGCTTTGGATGGAGCGGCCATATGGTTTAATTCAATTGTTTACTCGTAGTTGTCAAATTTTACTTCAGGATCAGTTATTGAATTGTCAAATAAATCGCAATGAAGTTTGAAAATTACGAAAAATGGGATATGATAGTGTGTTTCATACAAACCGGAGAAAATCCGGAAGCGGCAAGTAATTTGTACCACGAACGGTATCCAGAGAGGCGTCAACCCTTCAAGGATATATTCGCTCGATTGCGACATAACCTAGTTAATAGTGGCCAGTTTGAAAAAAAAACCACCCAAAAATTATGCGCCAAACACGGATAAGGAGTTAGAAGAAATAGTAGTTTTAGGAACTATCGGGAAGAATCCCAACACTTCAACCCGACAGTTAAAAGAATCCACTGGACTACCAAGAGCTAACGTAAGTCGTACTTTGAGGAAACACAAATTTAGGTCATATAAGACAAGAAAAGTTCATCACCTTAGAGATGGAGATTTTCAACGGCGTATGGATTTTTGCCAATGGTTTCTGGAGAATTGTAACCATCTTCCGAAATTTTTCATTAAATTGCATTTGGACAGACGGAGCTTATGTAAGCAATGCAGGTATTTTTAACCGCTACAATTCTTATACGTGGGCACAAGAAAATCCTCATTTAGTTGTGGAGCAAAGAAATCAAAGCAGATTTGGATTTAATGTGTGGGCAGGAATTTTTAAAGGCAGGGTTATAGGTCTATTTATTTACGAAGGAACACTCACCTCTCGGAGATATTCTGAAATTTTAAGGCAGCAAATAGAACTTCTTGTTGATGAACTGCCGTTAATGGACCTTAGAAATATATTTTTTCAACACGACGGGGCACGCCCTCATAAAGCTGCAGTTATCAGTAATTTTTTATCGGCCAATTTCGACAATAACTGGATAGCCAACCAAGGTCCGAACCGTTGGCTGGAAAGGTCACCGGATTTAACACCCATGGACTTCTATCTCTAGGGAAGATTGAAAGACCTAATTTTTAAATTGCTGACAAACACTAGGCAAGAGTTAGAAGTCGCAGTAATACAAAGTTTTACAGTTCTCACTCCTCTTGAACTAATCAACTCGGTAAGAAGGGTCTAGAAAAGGTGCCGCCTATGTGTAAATAAAACTGGTCGACATTTCGAACATCTCTTATAGAAAATTGTTTCGTTTTAGTTTGCTCTACTCGGAATAAATTGTTTTACTGTTGTTTTGTTTTATTTTCTACATAGTTTAAAGTACTATAGCATTTAGTAAATTTCATTGTAGTTATGACTCTTAGAGTTACTTCTGGGAATTTTTTTTACGATTTGACTGCTATCGGTAAATAATTAATATTGCTGCTCCGTCCAAAGCCTACTTCACAAAATGTGCATTTAAAACTCGCGTAAAAACTGAAAACCTTTATAAACTCCTGGACAAAATTAACGCAACAATCTGAAAATTAACTTATCTTAGTAGGCTATGCATATTTTGTTTCGTTGTTCATGACAGAAATCAAAACAATTCGTTTAGATTTACAGTTTTAAAGAATTTTTTAGAAGATAAACAATTTTCTGTAATAATGCGATAGATTTTCTTTAAAAGTAAGCTTATAAATTGTTCCCTTTTTCAAAGTAATACGTTTTTGTGGTAGACTGTTTTATTTTTGACCCCGAAGAATTAGAAAAATGAATCGAACAAGGAATTTAACTGAACATGAGGTAGTGCGAGCCTCAGTTTTATTGGACGAGGGATATTGTCAGAGTTATGTTGCCAATTTGTTAGGTAAACATCGTTCCACAATAAGTCGTATGGTAAGACGCTTGAATGAAGTAGGAACTTATTCTAGAAGACTAGGGCAAGGGCGAAAACGATGCACTAGCGACCTAGATGAACGTTTTATAAGACAATATGCTTTAAGAAACAGGACTGTCACTAGTTCTGTATTAAGAAACGAACTCGAAGCTCTTCGCAATGTCACAATTTCTTCTAAAAGAGTTAGAAGACGGTTAAATGAAGCTGGATTAAACAGTAGGAGACCAGCCACTGCGCCCTTGCTTACTAGAGAGTTGCCAGGTTACGTTTTGCTTGAAATCACAAAAACTGGTCTGTGGATGATTGGAAACAAGTTTTCTTCACAGATGAAACTAGGGTTAGTCTAAAACATCCAGATGGTCGTGAGCGAGTATGGCGAAGACCAGGAGAGAGGTTTGCTCCTTGCAATATCTGTGCAAAGATTCCATTCGGCGGTGGCTCTGTTATGTTCTGGGGTGGTATCTGCTTTGATGCTCGCACAGAGTTAGTTCCTGTCCGTATGAGATCCATGAGTGCTGACTACTATCTAGAGAATATTGTAATAGAACATGTGATGCCTTTTGGTCATTTTGTGGGGCCCAATTTCCTGTTTATGCAAGACAACGCTCGACCTCACGTGGCTAGGGAGGTACTCGATTATCTTAATCAAGTTGATATACTGATTATGCAATGGCCACCAAAAAGCCCGGATCTAGAAACCTGAGGGAACTTGAAAATGCAGTTATCACAGAATGGGAGCAAATTCCTCAAGATTTTATCCAAAATTTATTTAGAAGCATGCCTAGGCGCATAAACGCTGTCATCCGAAGTAGAGGAGGCAACACACGCTACTAGTGTCCCAGTTACACCAATAATTTTGCTACTGGTGCCCCAGTTTATTTTTTTCATTATTACATAATTTCAACGATTTTGTTATTAGGTCTTAAGAATAAGTTTTTTCTAACTTTTAGTGTAACCAATGTTCGTAAAAAATTATTAAAATTAATTCATTATAGAGGTTTGTATGATTTAATATACTATTGCGTTAATTTTGTCCAGGAGTGTATATTGAAGTAGATTTAAGCAAAATATAAAGTGCGCTATATTTTTAGAATGGTATTTTAAAGCTCCATTAGGATAAGTAAAAATATATAGGGTATCCCATTTAAAAAATATATTTTTGCGTTAATAACTATTAAAATATTAGTTGTAAAAAAATGTAACTTATACTGTTGAAATCCACGTGAAAAGTTCTTTGAGAATTTTTTTTACAGAAATCAAAAATTTTCAATAGGAAAAGAATTACAAACATTTTTGCAAAATGCAGATTTTTGAAAAACACTCTGTATATCTGAAATGGTACTAGATATCGATATGCGGTTTTCACCATTGAGTTTATAATAAAAATTGAGCCTTAGACACCAACATCAGTTTTCGTCTATCTCCTTTAGGCAAAAGAGTTTACCTTTAAAAGTGCCCAATTTGGACCACCCTGTACACAGTAAAAAGTTAATCGCGAAAAGAGTATTATTTTAAAAAAAAAGAGACCTTCTTCATCTTTCAGTACAAATTACACAAAAAAAATTAACAAAAAAGTTGCAGGTACAAGTTAAAGAGCTATCTGACGAAGTTTTTTTAAAAAAATTAATATAATATCTAAAAAAAATTGAAAGGTAGCACGAATTTTCAGTTGCACAGTGGGACTTCCTCCCACCGTACGCCGGTGTGCCCAAGATTCCATACCGTCTTCTACTCTCTTTTTCATTTACATTAACGATCTGCTAGAAAGGGTCAGGAATCCAATCTACAGTTTTGTAGATGACAGTACGCTTATTTTTCCATTCATTTTCAACGGTCGAACATCGGCTACTTATGCAAATATTCGCAGACATCAGGAAGAAATTTTATTTTGAGGTGATAGTAACAGAGTAAAATTTAACGTTTCAGAAACCGAGGCGGAAGTTTTTTCTAAAAAAGTTAACGTAACCTGAACTAACCTGAACCCGACATAGTTAGGTCAGGACACTTCATTCCTCTAGTATTGTCACTCAATTTGTTGGGCGTTAATTTGAGAACAAATATGTATCAGCATGAACATGTTACATGCATAGCAAAGAGAGCTTCTCAAAAGCTGGGAATATTCTTTCGAACTAGGAAGCTTTACACTCCACAACAACTGTTAATTCTGTACAAAGCCCAAACTCGACCAACAATGGAATACTACTCCCATATTTGAAACTTTGCTCCCAAACCTACACTGCAGTTGTTGGATTCTATTCAGAAAAAAGGTGTTCACCTGATTGAAGACCCAGAACTCACTAACAACCTTGATTCCTTAGAACATCGAAGAACGTTGGCGACTGGTGTCTATTCTACAAGTATTTTCATAGAAAGTGCTCGATGGATGTAGCACGCTTAATTTCTCCCAGATCGGTGTATACTAGGAATATATATCGCGCTAATACTTTACATCCGTATGAGGTCACTCCTCGTTCAATCCTTTTCAAGCAGACTCATCCCTTTGGAATGATTTGTCAAGGACTATGTTTCCAAGCGAGTACAATTTACAGCGACTCAAGACCAGCGTTAATTGCGTTTTCCATTAAAAATCGTTCAGTGGATCCAAGAGTAGCCTAAACATAAAGGAATTTGAATTTATAGCCGCGTATACACCTAAATTTCGGGCTGAGAACATCTGGACAGATTTTAATGTTGTTTTGAAAAAAAAATTAGGGTTCCAAAGCATTCTATGACCTGGGACAACCTAGTAACTCCCATGCAAAATTTGTTTACATCGAGTCATAAAAAATAGCACTGCTAGGTTTCCTGAGGTCACAGAATAATGCTTACCGTACTCGTTATTAAATATACTATTAAAATCGAACAGACAAACGCTTATATTATAAACACACAAAATATTCGTATTAATACTTACTTCATGTATAAGATCTGGAGTTTCTAAACCATTTATCTTTAAAATTTTTTCAGTTCTTTTTAAAGTATCATAGGTAGAATCGTTCTGGAATATTTCAAAACAATCTTCAAAATACCTCAATATGCAACTAAGAGTTTTTCCAAGGAAAGCAAAAAATGATGGTGGACGTCGTTTCTGCAAATATAAGACACATTATCCAATTTTAGCATTTTAATATGAACGAATGAGGGAAAATGGCTTCAATCACGTTATATTTTTGGATTTTATTAATACCTTTCTCTTAAAAAATGTATTTGATGATTATTACGATAACAACTAAGCCATGCTGCTTATTCATTGTATGTTATTCCTATGTATAATATGATTGATTTAAAACTTAATGAACTTAAATAGAAAAAGGCAAAGAAATGTGTTCCATATTAGGCCATTTGGCGCTCACAGATAAATTGTATATCAGTGATTTGGTTTTTGACGAGACTCTTAAAGGAAAAATAGCGCTATATGCGGTAAATTAAACATGGCGTTTAAAATTCAAATTCATTCCTATCAAATTAATCGTCGGAAATGTAAAAACTGTATCAGTACGTCTTTTTATTTGCGTTTTGCAAATTTACTTGCATATTCTGGATGCCAGATTATACCAGGTGTCCAAGTATGAAATGCGGATTTCAGACAACAGATGGTGCACCAATGCAGTTTGTGTTATAAAGATTTGACACTGCGCCATTTTGTTGTGTCATCAACAAGTATCAGATGCGCACGGGTGATAAATTGGAAAAGTGTGTGCATAGTGTTGTATTGTTGTGTTCAATATGTCGAAATTTATACCGAACAAAGAGTATTCGAGAACAGCATTAATTTTTTGTTTTCATTTGAAGAAAACTGCTGTTGAATCATACCGATTACTTCGAGAAGCTTATGATGAACATGCTCCATCGCAAGATATGTGTGAACGATGGTTTCGGCGTTTCAAAAGTGGTGACTTCGATGTTGCAGACAAGGAACGTGGAAAACCGCCAAAAAAATACGAAGATGTGGAATTGCAAGCATTGTTGGACGAAGATGATTCGCAAACACAAAAACAAGTCGCCGAGCAATTGGGCGTTAGTCAACAAGCTGTTTCCAATCGGCTACGAGAGATGGAAAAGATTCAGAAAACTGGTAGATGGGTACCACATGAATTGAACGACAGGTAAATGGAAAAGCGCAAAAACACGTATGACATTTTGCTCGCTCGGTACAAAAGGAAGTCGTTTTTGCATCGTATAGTTACAGGGGATGAAAATTGGATTTATTTTGAGAATCTCAAGCGCAAAAAATTTCGGGTAAACCCAGACACACCATCCACATTGACCGCAAGACCGAATCGCTTTGGCAGAAAGACGATGCGCTGTGTTTGGTGGGACCGGGGCGTGGTCTATTATGAGCTGTTAAAACCTGGGGGGAAACGGTTAATACTAAACGTTACCAACAACAATTGACCGATTTGAACCGTTCGCTGCTTGAAAAAAGGCCAGAATACTGAAAAAGGCAACACAAAGTTATTTTTCTTCAATGACAATGCTCCATCACATACGGCAAAACCAGTTCGCGACACGTTGGAAGCACTCAGCTGGGAAGTTCTACCCCATGCGGCTTACTCATCAGACTTGGCTCCTTCCGATTACCACTTGTTTGCATCGATGGGTCACGCACTTGTTGAGCAGCGCTTTGGTTCGTACGAAGATGTGAAAAAATGGCTCGATGAATGGTTCGCAGCAAAAGGGGAAAATTTTTACTGGCGTGGTATTCACAAATGGCCCGAAAGATGGGAAAAATGTATAACAAGCGATGAAGCATACTTTGAATAAAGCACTTTTTATCATTCTTCCGAATTTAACATGTTTTTTTAGAAAAAAAAAATCCGCCAGCCAAAAAGCATTACTTTAGCCGTCACTATGGTGAACATGTTGCTCTCGACCCCATAAAATGTTAAATATCTACAAGGTATTTCAAACTGAAATAAAGATGCATTTTTATTAACACTACAGCGTTGCGGAATATCAACATAATATAATTTAATCTTCGACAAGGTAAAATGATATGAACCACCTAAATTATCACTGTAAAGCGTCTGTATCTTATATTGATATAGATTGAGGGTCCAGATCTCATAGTTCTCGTGACAGAGTTGATTGTGAACTAGGCCATTGCTGCACTGATAGTTTTATTTCATAGCTAGATCATTATCGAAACATACCTCTAAACTGCTTTGAGTAAGTTCACTGAAGATATTACTTAACATACTCCGAACAAACTCGACCCCTTTATTAAAATTTTCCTTCTTTAATTCTCCATGTAGAGTTGCCAAATTGGTATCTACATACATCATAACTACGTCTATTCGATTGCTACTAACGTCATCCAACTCGGCACCGTCTATAAGGAGTTTCTTTATAGAAAACGCCATCTACAATAAAAGTAAGATTAATTTAGTATATCTATAGAACTTTAATGTCAAAACTTTATCACGAATGCATGTATTTTTAGCAGATCTTGTTCAAAAGATAAAACATATTAATTTCAATTCCGAGGGGAAGTTTAAAACTATGACTAAAGTTTAAGGCCACATCTTCTCCTACAGATATCTTCAATTGTGAAACTTTAACTTAGATACATACAGTCTGTCAAGTAAGAACGTGTCCGCGATAATTCATCTTTGGTAGATGTGATTCTAGCGATTCGCAAAAAATCGGTAAAGGGAACCTTTGTCTACGACGTATTTTAGTAAAAGTATCAGTCGATTCCGAACTTTCGCCGAAATTACGTAAAATACTTGTTTGCGCTTCGGTTTGAAGCAGTCTCTCTTCGTTATATTCAAAAGTCAGTGTCGTTTGTGAAGAAGTGGGTAAATCATTTTAACGTGACTCGGCAGGCAAAATCACTGCAAAAATCGAAAAACGAATCGTGTCTTTGTTTTCACGAGACCCGAAACTGACGCTGCGTCAAAGACCGGCAAAATTAAGAAAATCGCATTTGAATGTGTCCCATGAAACTATTCGACAACATCTTCGTGCTTATGATGTCAAATTTTGAAGCACGTTGTAGAAACCTTTGCTGGGAGAAAATCACGTCGCGAAGCGGCTCGCTTGTGCCCACGATAAGATACTATAGTTGACCTCATAATCGCAGGACGTCAACCCTATTGAAAACGTTTGGTCTCTTATAAAGAGAAAGCTCGGAGGAAAGACTCTGAGGACTTTGGCTCAGTTGTCTCGCGAGATTCGAAAACTTTGCAGAATATGCAGAAAACCTTGTCGACCCTATGCCTCGAAGATACCAGGCGATTATTAATGCAGGAGGTGATAGGACAACTCACTAAGATAATTGCGCCGGTGTTAGCACACCAAAGAATACATTAAAGGCAAAAAATGTTCTCGAAACACACTTTTTTAAAAATACGAGAGGTCACGTTCTGATTTGACAGACTGTAATAGTTTATTACATCTTTGAAATTTAAAATATTTCTCTATAAAACATTATTAGTAAAAATTAATCACATTTACGAAATTTTCGCATCATAAAAATGACATTTGTGGCATTTTGACAAGCTCGACTCCCAATAAAATGTAAAAGAACTCGAGAAATGCTAAATTTAGTGAACTAATGTAGACGGTAGTTATGTAGAGTTTCTTTTTAAGCCATGGAAGTTTTCCTTCATAGCTGGATCTCCTTTCACTTTTGTGAGGCGAATCGCCTGTAAAATCTGGTTACTGTTCTTGTGATGTTGATTGCCAACTTTCACTTTCTTGGGGGGTCTTCCAGGTGGTCTGCTACCCTCTGGTTTTCCGTTGCGAGCTAATTTCGCCATCCTAAGTCCGCGATCCGAGTCTCATGTTCATTCCAACCACGTCTTCTAGCTCTCACCCATCGTACGCATGTCCTCAACTTTACATTTCTCTCTTATGTGGGTGTTTATTTGTCTATTCTACATTGTATATCTTGGTCTAGCCTCAGCTTCATAAGTTATCACCAGTCTGATGTAGGTTTTGCATATTCTGGATTTACAGTCGATGGTTACTTGTTTTAAGTGTCCCGAGATAGTGGCTACCTTGTTGACCTATTCTCTAATTTCGTTTTTAAGGTTTCCACTGCTATATATTCCTGTGCCAAGATAATCAAACTCCACTTTCATCGTAACAATTCTCTGGAGATTATCATTGCTTTAGTTTTTGTTGTGGAAATTTTCATATTGTAATTTTTCTGCTGTGTTCTTAAAGGTGTGAAGTAGTCGTAAGACGTTTTCAGATTCAGACTTCAGGACTGCATCATCCGTGTAACACAAGATACTCGTGTGTGGATTACCAAGGTCTATGTCCCAGGCCACGTGATTTCAGAGCGTTTATGATCTTATCAATAATAACATGAAATAATAATGGGCTGAGACTATCTCCTTGGCGAATTCCCGTTTGCGTTTTTTATTTCGGGACTTTTGTCTACTCTTATTTTGGTTATGTTTTGAGTGTTCAGATCTCTGATGTATTCTCTGGGTACTTCTTTCTCATCCAGTACACTAACCACGCCCTTCAATTTTATGCGGTCCCATGCTTTAGTGAGATGTATAAAACAGATGAATGTGTGTTGTATTCGATAGCATTTTCCAAAATCTGTCGTAAGATAAAAATGGCATCTATAGTTGATCTGTTTCTGCGAAAACCTTATTGTTTCTCGCTCATGGTTATAACATTAGACATTTCTAATGCTAGTATACTTGTGACAAGCTTCATTACGGAGCTTAACAATGTTATATCACTATAGTTTGATGGTTCCTTTTTGTCCCTTTTTTTGAATAGTGGGATAGTGATACTTTGCTTCCACTTGACCGGTGTTGTTCCCCGGGTTATTATTTTCTTGAACATTTTGGTTATTTCTTGTAGTAGAGCTTGTCCACCAGATTGGATGAGTTCATTACTTATTTCGTCTTCGCTGGGAGTTTTCCTGTTTTTTAATTTTGTCACAGCGCGTCTGGCCTGATCTTCCGTTATTGTTATCCCTTCCTAATTTTGTTCTCTTCTGGACTCCTGCTTTTTATCGTTTTTGGGATCGTCGTTGCTATACAATTGTTCAAAGTATTGTATTCACATTTCTTCACTAATTGCCTTAGCTGGGGAAATAATTTTAAAAAAAGACCCTTGTATTAACAGGGTGTCTTTTGTTTTTCCTGCTGACAGTTTATTTCTGATCCTATGGGGAGGATAGTATTTTGGACAGCACATCGCGACGTACCTGCAATCAGACTACCGACAAGAGATGACAACTTAACACAGCAGGAAAACGAAGCCTCATCGAAGAAATCATACTTTAACAGTTACTAAATATAGTTAGCTTTCAGCTACAAGAAAAAACGCTTCTAGTTGTGTATATTGTAACGTTAAAATTAATTAATAAACCTAGCTACCTACAGGGTTGGATAGAAAAGTAGTTGGGCCACCATACCACTATAAAGATTTTAGATTTCCTATTTTTTTATTTATTATTAGTGAAGATGAATATAGCCCCCTTAAAATTGAACAGCAATCAGGATTACATCTCGAAAATCCTGTCTAGATAACATATTCAGCATATCCCAATTCAACAAAAGCGTATGACACCATACCACTTAAGAAACTCTGGAACTATCACCTATAAATAATACAACAATTACAGCAATAAAACAACTATACGATCAGCTATATTCAAGAATAAAACTAGAAAATACATTATCTGATGCATTCCTCATAACGAAGGGACTTAGGCAAGGTTGCTGCTCGTGTTCCACCCTGTTTAAAATTTACTTTTTTTTTTTTTTTTTTTATTGGTCTAGCACACGTGCTGCAGGGAAGTCCCTAAAGCGCTCCAGGAGCGGCACGAGTGCGGAAAAAGCGATTCACGTTGTTCTTGAATCGCTGTAAATTGTACTTGAATGAAGCCTTAAAGAGTTGGAGAAGAGCATGTAGTGGAATAGGAATACAGCTAAATGATGAAACAACGCTCTACACTCTTCACTTTGTAGACGATCAGGTAGCAATTGCCCGGACAAAGAAGACCTAGAACTTATGACAAGAAAGCTGTTCGAAAACTACGAAAGATGGAAGTTAACAGTAAGCTATACAAAAACTAAATATGTGTATCGGTGGAGAACAGGGAAGCCTTACTTTAAATGATGGTCAGCTGATTGATGCGTGTGATCATTATATCTATCTAGGAACAAGAATAGATAGGGAAGGTAGAACAAAACAAGAAATAGAAGATATAATCAGTAAAAGAAAAGCCGTCATACAACACCTCAACTCCGTTCTTTATCAGTCAATCATCGCTCCTGATGAAGCTAACATGTTTAGCGAAACGCGCTTCCAGTGCAAAAATAAAGTGTGCTTGGTGTAGTGGTGATATATACTAAGTAGTTCGTTCTTTGGTCAAATAAACACTTCAAAAAAAAGAAGCACTACATCTACAAAGCGATTTTTAAAAACACTGTACTTTACAGCTGCGAATCGTAGCAGTTAACCAAGACTTTAGAATAGAAACTTCCTACTCTCGAAATGGATTTCTGGCGAAGATCAGCTGGTGTATCAAGAATGGATAGAATCAGAAATGAAAGAATAAGAGAAATCATGAAAGTGACAAGAACAATAATAGACGATATCTAACAAAAACAATTAGTCTGGTACGGACACAGAGAAAAAATGACAGAACAGCGCATCCCAAAACTAGTTTTAAAATGGAAACCTCTAGAAAGAAAAAAAAGGGGAAGGCCGAAAAAAAGCAGGAATGGCGGAATCCAGAAAACCATGTCGGTAAGAAAAATAAAACCAGGAGATTGGAAAGATAGAAGAGGTTGGCGACTGGGAACCAGAAGTCACAGAACGCTATGAAACCGGATATGATGATGAGATTTCCTATAAAACGGTAAGTGTGGTAGAAGTTGATATGGATAAGGAAAAATTAAGATATACATTGAAACGTCTCAACTTTCTTTACTTTTAATAAATATTTTATTTATTAAATGGAAGCCGTTATTTGCCCCTTATGTATATCTTAATTTTGCGAATGGATTGAGTGAATATTAATACTGATAGAGGACAGAATTAAGACATCAGCTAGCTCGTTTTTTACTGGTAGGGTACATGGAGATCGAGGTAATTTTTGTACGCCTTTTAAAAATAGTCTCTATAATTGTTTAAAATTTGGTTGTACAGTTTTTGGGCACCATTCATTTTAGAATAAAAAGAATCTAACTTCAGCTCAAAAAATGAAAAAATACTGTAGAGTTATGTAGTACTTGAAATAAAATTAATTTACGTACAGCCGTTGCGTCCTGAAAGAAAGAGCAGGAGTTTAGTGAGACACTACACATTTAAATAAAAAAAGGGTATATTTATTAACAACATAAAAATTCCTACCTTTATTATACTCTTAAAATTATATCTACTAAATAAAAAAACCCCTTAGGCTAAAATAGTGTACACTATGGCATAGAGTCCTTAGATTAGGGTTACTAAGTTTTAATAAAAGGCTTGATAAAACACAATATTAAAAGTTTGTGAAATTAACTCCGCCAATTACACGTGTAGAGTAGTCTTTGGAAATACACTTGTAGACAGGAAGTGAGATATTTAGACTGGTGTGCTTATGACTTACGGATTAGTTTCTCCTCGTGGGTTTTCCATAAGTTGCTCGGTCTCTTCCGGTGAGTTCCTCATAAAAATATTGTCTCATTACCGTTCTAATTTCACTTGGGTTGCTCAACACTTTTTGACCCGAAATGCTTGAGGATGAGCAGGATATTTCAAGAAAGGAAAAAGGCCTTAAAATTGAGAGCTAGAAACCATTACTGCACTACTGCATCACTAAGAAAAAAAACACTCTGGCGTGCTGGAGAAGAAAGCCACTACAGCCTACTGGCGGAACAAAGCCTACTACGGCATGACCGCGGGCAAAAGCCACTAAAAATTCAATCTGACGCTTAAATATCTTTATCCCTTCCTTAAAGCGACGTCTTCAAAATGCCTCATTTCCGGGTGAAAAATTAATGCAAACTAAATAAGTCAAGTCGGCAACACGCGTTACACACTGGCTGGTTAAATTAAACTGCTCAAAAATTTAAAACACTGTTTTAACCTACACTTAACGATCTGCTGGAAAAGACCGAGAATCCAATCTACAGCTTTGCAGATGACAGTACACTTATCTCTTCATTCACTTTGAACGCTCGAACATCGACTACTCAGACGAATATCCGCAGACAGCAGGAAGTCATTCAACTTAACAAAGACCTGGATGAAATTCTATCTTGGGGTGACAGTAACCAAGTGGAATTTAACGCTACAAAAACCCAGGCGGCAGTTTTTTCTAAAAAAGTTAACGTTGCAGAACCCGACATAGTTATGTCGGGGCACTCCATCCCTCTAACATCGTCACTCAATCTGTTGGGCGTTAATTTGGGAGCAAATATATCCTGGCATGAACATGTTGCAGGCATAGCAAGAAGAGCTTCTCAAAAGTTGGGAATATTGTTTCGAACCAGAAAGCTTTACACTCCACAACTGTTAATTCTTTACAAAGCTCAAATTCGACCAACTATGGAATACTGCTCCCATGTTTGGAGCTCCGCTTCCAAACATACACTGCATTTGTTGGATTCTATCCAGAGAAGAGCTGTTCGTCTGATTGGAGACCCGGAACTGACCGACGGCCTTGATTCGCTGGAACATCGAAGAACGGTTGGCGACTTGAGCCTGTTCTACAAGTACTTTCATGGAAAGTGTTCGAAGGATGTGGCCCGTTTAATTCCTCCCAGAGCGGTGCATATTAGAAGTACACGTCGCGCCAATACTTCACATCCGTATGAGGTTCAGCTTGTTACCCCTCGTACAACGCTTTTCAAGCAGTCTTTTATATGGAGAACATCATACCTTTGGAATGGTTTGCCCAGGACTGTGTTTCCTATCGAGTACAATCTACAGCGATTCAAGAACAACGTGAATCGCTTTCTCCGCACACGTGTCGCTCCTGTAGCGCTTTAGGGACTTCCCTGTAGCACGTGTGCTAGACCCATAAAAAAAAAAAAAAAAAAAAACTTCTCAAAAATTGAAATTACTGCAATAAATATAAAAATGTAATAAAACATAAATTATAGGGAGAAAAAACAGTGTCGTAACATGATCTTAAAATCGAATGTTACAACATTATTAAGCTATTTTACTCTAGGTTACTTGTTAAGCTGCTAGAGTTTGTAAAAGTGCCTTCTTTCTCGACATTTAAAAGTTTTTAAAGTAATAATCAAAAACTACTCTTTCGGAAAATGAAAACGATACATACTGCATGAAAAAAATCTAAATTTTTAATAATCATTTGTGTATATTGTAGTAGTAATTGTAGAAAGTGGATTTATGGAAAATGGCTCATTTATATTTGTAGATTTATGAAAATAGAGTATCTCTACCTACCTTATTAACTATGCTTTTTATTAACTCAGTCATTTTATTCTTAACGCTATTAATGGCACTAGAAATAACATTATTATGTGTATATTCGGACCCGGAGCTTTTCATTTTATTTATTTTTTGTACTACATCCGTCAGTCCTAAATCCTGCGTAAAAGGTTCCAAACATTCCCATATATGCTCTGTGTTATTTATCACTAAACACCACTTCGTAGTTATTTTAAATGTTTCTCTATAAGTACTCTCAGTATCTTCCATTAGGTCAATCTTAGTGTAGATTTTATCTGCATAGAATATGCAGCATCTGCAAATATCCTAAAATAAAAAAAAAGTCGACATATATATGTATATACAAGTAATGAGTCGATTTTCTAAGACTTGTTCGTTCATGTTTATTACAAAAAGGAATCACATGTAGCATACAGATGTATTAATCTCATCACACTAATTAAAAAAAAAAAAAAACGGCCAAGTGCAAGTCGGACTTGCACAATTAGTGTTCCGTCCATCTTTATAGTAAAAGTTTAAAACAAACATTTAGTATCTAAATATTTGTTTAATTATAAAAAAATAAAATAACATTATTTGGTCTCGATACTAATCCGTTGGTCACTAGTCATCATGGAAATTTATTTTTTCTGTGATTGGCCAAATGCTTAAAGCAGTAATGTACTGAAAAGTATATTACTGATTGCACCAAATACGTATTGTTATTTCGTAGCTCTTAGTCTTGGTTAAATTTACAACTTTCCACGGAAAAAGCTTCACCATATTGTCAAGTCAAATAGTTTTCTTTTTTATACCAGATAAACCGTCAAACGTAATGTACTCGTGATAATTTTTTCGTAACGTACACTTTATGGAAGATACTCCAGAATTTTTCAAAATTTTTTGATGACAGCGATTTTTGGTCATGTTTTTAAACATAATATAAAAAAAAGTTTGCGCAAGTATTACATAATATATATTTTTGAACTCGTACTTTCATAAGCTTTCATTTGATACTCCCCTCGATGACCTTGCAAAAGAATTTTTTTCCACTTCCCATTTCACCTCCAAAAACTGTCCCCTTAAGTCAAAATTTTACTTTCAAAACTATACGGCTCTGATTGGGCCATCCATTCCTATATTTGTGCCAAATTTCAACTTTCTAGGTCAAATAGTTTCGGAAAAAATTGGGTGTCACAGACAGACAAACACCGAAGTGAATCCATAAGTGTTCCGTACGGAACACTAAAAACAACAAATTGACTTCGTGGAGCTTATCTTATGTAACTTTGGAAATTGCCTTTTTGAGTTATCTTTTATCTTTCTGATTAGCTGAGACCTATATTTTGTCTTTAAGGCAGCTACCGCAGAAATCAAGGTTTCATAAAGGTAAGATGTATCTATTACGACCATTTAATTTGTCCCAAAATTTAATCAGTGGTTTAATAACAAATTGCCTCTTTATTTCCCTATTTGACGTGAAGTCTATGAAGAGTTATTACTCTCCAATTGAGATACCCCCAGGAGATTTTTAAAATAGGTTTTTAATCCACTCCTATTTTGCTAAAACATTTTCGTCGATTATAAAATATCTTCTAAATGTTTAGTCAATACGAATAAATGATTTTCAATAGTTGCTCTTCAGATGGCCAGGTTTTTTTCATATTTAACATAGACCATGTTCGTCGTAGTAGCATTTGAGTATTTCCTAAATATATAGAAAAAATTACGAGTGTACCTACAACTCTTCAGGAAATAATTAAAATATTTCAAATCTACTTACATCAATAATTTTTTCAATAAAAGTGTAACAACCCTCTACATCGGGCCAATTTAATTGTTTCCAAAATACTTTCACCTAAAAAACGATTATCCCATATTAGAAATTTAATATTATAAAGTAAAGAATTAGTTTTCATAAATAATTGTTTAATTCATGCAAGTCCTGTACTTAAGGGATTACAAACACCCGGGCAAAAAGTATGTATATTTAAAAAAAATATTTTAAAGGTTAAGTGAGTAATACAATAGAAGGGCTGATGAAAATTATGACGCCTCCTTATCTGAAGGATAACTTCACAAAAAATAATCCAATCTTCAAAAATAAAAAATAATCTTGTAAAATAATGTAGTGGTTAAAAATTATCGAAGGATTTTTTTTCAAAAGTAAAAAATTTACGGTGTTTCTAACTTTAGTATGCAATTTTCGACCAAAAAATTTAAGTTTAATTATTTAACAAAAATTGTCTATAAGAAAAATTGAAAAAAAAACTCGACATTTTGTAGAAAAAGTTAAGATTTAAAAAAAAGTTTAAAAATATTAAAAATTGACTGAATAATATTGCAGATAATGTCTGAAAACAAGTAGCGGTCCCAATCAGACGCTAGGCCATATTTAATGTTATAACTTTGTAATGGAATGGAACTTTCTTAAAAAATTTTTTGATATTTCTTAGAAGTCCAGAGAATAAAAATTCATAAAAAAAATCGAATTTTTGAAAATTCGAAGTGTATGAAACCCTTAAGAATTATTAAATCAGACTTAATGTCGAAAATCAATTAGTATTCACAAACCTACCAGTAGCGTACCTAACACAGATTGTATTGGGCACTCTCTTTTAAAATCTAACTTTGAAACGAGGAAACCATTAGAGAAATATATTTTTTGCAAGATTAATGTACACTTCTAGACAAATAAGTTAGAAATTACAAGTAAATAAAAAATCGGGAGTTACAAATGCAACAACCACAAAAAGCACGCAAATCGCTAAAGTTTTTTAAAATTCAAAAACTAAGAATGAAATATCAATTACCGCGACTCTCGACCTTCATCCGTGGTGGTCGAGCATTAATAATTTTGCTTAATTTTGTGTGTCGATGTGTTATACTTTGTGTTTTAAGTACTAGATACCTATTGTTTACATTCCTTAAGTTTTTCATTTAGACTAATAAAGATGTCTTTTGCTAATAATATTTTGCTTTATAAGCAGGTAGATGCTAACTTCCTTGAGATTATTTATAAAGTATCATTGATACTATTATTTTCACATTTCTAACGCTATATAAAAATGTTTACCTCATACAATATCGCTAAAGTATCAACAGCCGACGAACTCCACTTTGATAAATCGTCAACATATACGAAATTATCTACGTCTACGGCTTTTTCTATTATAGCAAGAGCTTTATATACTGCTATGTCCAGCCACTGTATAACACCTCTATAGAACCACTAAAATTAAAAAGTTTAATATTAAAAAACCGGCCAAATGCAAGACGAACTTGCGCAATAAGTGTTCCGTACGGTGATTGCTTTTAAAATAAAAATTTTTGAATAGAATGTTCCAGAATTTTTTCGAAATTTTTTAATTAGTAGTCTTAGAGATAGGGGGGAGGGACAGCGATTTTTGGTAATTTTTTAAAATTAATGTAAAGAAAAGTTTGCGCAAGTATTACGTCACATATATTTTTGAAGTCGTGTTTTCACAAGCTTTCATTTGACACCCCACTCGATGATCTTGAATTTTTTTTTTCACTTCCGATTTCATCCCCCAAAGCTAACCCCTTAAGTCAAAATACACGGCTCTCATTGGGCCATCCGTTTCTATATTTGTGACAAATTTCAACTTTTTATATTAAATAGTTTCGGAGAAAATTGGGTGTGACAGACAAACGGACAGGCGTCGAGGCAATCCTATAAAATACGAGAAATATTTGTATTTTATATTTTTGTAATATAGTTAATAAATAATGTGTTACTACTACAGACTGGGGACTGGCAGTAAACTGCAAAAAAACTAAGCATCTATATATTGAAGAACTTATCTCAAACGGGGGTCAAGTAATTGATGTCCGTAACAATTACATCTATATAGGAACAATAATAACTCGAGCCGGTAGAACAAAAAAAGAAACATAATAGAACACAGAATAAGTAAATGGACAGCCGTCATTAATATCTTAAGTCTGTCCTTTAGATAGAGAAAATATCAATTGAAAAAAGCACTACATCTATGTATAATGCAATCTTTAAGAGCATTGTACTCTATGGCTGCGAAGCTTGGCAATTAGGGCTTTAGTTCTCAAGGTCAACTTGAATATCAAGACTGGATAATATCAGAAACGAAAGAATAAGGAAGCCATTACGATAGAAACAACAATAATGGACGATATCCAACATCCAAAGAATTACAGAACAACAAATTCTAAAGCTGGTTTTGAAATAGAGGGCCACAGAGAAACGAAAGAGAGGAAGGCCGAAAACAACATGTAGTGTTGTGGAAGCCGTAGAACGCAGAGAACATCGTTATTTCTACGTAAAAATATACGTATGAATGGAAATGTTGTCGAACAGAAAGGTAATGTTATGTACATGTTTTATATTAACAGCCCCAGACAATATAAACTGCAAACATAATTGCCAAAGCTAACCCTCCTGGAGAGGCTGGTAAAATTATTATGTCTCATATTAAACCCAAGTTAAACTAGATTTTTTCGATTTATTTTCATATTTAACGTCACACACTTGTCGCCTACATTACCTATTTGGACGATGTTGCGAAAAACTCACTTAATAAACTAAAAATTAGTGTTAAAATTTCATCGTACCATTACATTTATATGGTATGGAATGGTTTAATTGGAGAGGTTACAGCAGAAGCGAAAGTGAAAAGAATACTGTCTCCATTGTCGGTATTTTCCGATCCAAGTGAACTTTCACCAACAACATACCGTTGGTGGTATGTTTTTACAAGAATATTGGTTTTTTGAATATTAGTCGACTAAAAATCAGCGTCAAGAGGTCATTAGTCATTACATTTCTATATATATATATATATATATATATATATATATATATATATATATATATATATATATATATATATATATATATATTATTACAATAACAATATATTTCTAAACTATACCTGATAGAAATTTTTTATAACCAACTCCTTGTAATCAATAGGGCAAATCTCGTGACCCATCGTAACAAATTTTTGAAGAGCCAAATATAGTTCAAACAATAACGTCCCTTCAGCGAAGGGATCTTCAGGCGGTGGCGAATCAGTAAGGGTTAAAATATTTTGAATACTATAGCTTTTATACCGCGGTCCTTTAAGGTCTTTACAGATGTCTAACACTTTTTGTTCAAAGAGTTGTGCTAACTTCTCTTGGTAAAAGACGTAAAGACACTTTGAGTATTGAAAGTTCACATGCCTAAAATTAAAATTTAACTATTATATATAATGGATTTCAATCATAGACGGTTTTACACTCTGTCAAGTAAGAACGTGTTCGCGATAATTCATTTCTGGTAGATGCGATTCTAGCGATTCAACAAAAAATCGGTAGAGGGAACTTTTGTCTAGGACGCATTTTAGTAAAAGTATCAGTCGATTCCGAACTTTCGTCGAAATCACGTAAAATCCAAAATGAGTCACTTGTTTTTCGCGTCTCGTCAGCTCGATGCAATCTTTCTTTGTTCCCATCCACATTCCGCGGCCGCTAAATAAATTAAAAAGTCGGTATCGTTTGTGAAGAAGTGGTAAATTATTTTAACGAGACGAAAAATGTCGACCACTTGCCAAAACGTGGCTGGGTATGCAAAGTCACTTCGAAATTGATGCTGCCTCAAGGAGCGGCAAAATTAAGAAAATGGGGTTTGAATGGTTCCCATGAGACGATTCGACAACATCTTCGTACTCATGATGTCAAATTCCAAAGCACATTGAAAAATCCTTTGCTGCGCGAAAATCACGTCGCGAAGCGGCTCGCTTGGGCCCACGGTAAGATACTAGAGTGGCCCTCACCATCGCCGGACGCCAACCCTATTGAAAATGTTTGGTCCCTTGTAAAGAGAAAGCTCAGAGGAAAGACTCTGAGCTTTGACTCAGTTGTCTCGCGAGATTCGAAATATTTGCAGAGCATGCCTCGAAGATGCCAGGCGATTATTGATGCAGGAGGCGATTGGACAATTTACTAAGGTAATTGCGCTGTTGATGGCAAAAAATGTTCTCGAAACACATTTTTTCAATAATTCCAACGGTCGCATTCTTATTTGACAGAATGTATATCCAAGAATAGGCTAAGTAGGTCATTTATAAAATTGTTTCCCGTCAAATTAGTCACTTCAAATTTCAATAAGTGCGTTAAGGAAAATTTAAAACAATGGACTAAATTGCAACCCTCCCGACTTTCAGCGTGTCATAATAATATGCAACAAGTCACTTTATTCTTCGATCATGTTACACCCGCAAACAAACCTAATTGGCGCCCGGTGTTTTGTAGGACAAACCACTTTGGATACCATAACGCTGTTGATACTGTAAAAGACGGCGTACCGAGGAAACTATTTAATTTCAAAAGTCCGACAACGTTATAAATTTGTAGATATATATGATGATCAAGCTGGTGATAGAAGGGGTGCATTGAATTAATTCACGACATGACGTTTCAGGAGATGTAGAATAACGAGAGAATGGAAGAGTTTACAAGCAATGGATATATTCAAGAGGCTAATAAGACCAGCATTAAATTAATGGAATGAGCTAAGCTGGAATGTTAACAGAATGTTTAGAGAATGAGTGGATATCTCGGAATGTTCATTAAAATGACCAGAACTAGGTAGTGAGTCGAGGGAGTGAGATATCGAGGGCTTCTTTCGTTTACTTGGTAAAGACTGAACATCTATTAACTACTACTATGCTATGATGTAAAGGGGGGACCATAGACGGTCAATATTATTGCGCAATAATTGCCTTTGTGCAATATAATTGAACGTATGTAGATAGTATTGAAAGGTTGTGCTATAGATGTGCAAAATTTGTTGAAATATATTGCGCAACTTGGAAAATACTGTGCCGTCTGTGGGCAGGATTGTGCAATATCCCGTCAGTCGGTATCAACAGGTGGCAGCCAATGCGTCGTGATGGCGGATAAAAAATTGGATAAACAGTTCATTTTGGAATTTATCGAAGTTTACCATGGACTTCCGGCTCAATGGGATGTTAAATGCAAAGATTATACTAATCGCGTTAAAAAGGGTGAGCAATATGACGTGCTTGTATTCCCGGTTGCGAGATACCGTAAGGTTATAGACAAACGTTGACTTGCAGGAATAGCATCGCGCATGGCGGTGTCCTGTTTCTCGATTTTAGGAATAACCAAAGCGGGGAGTTCATCGAATAATTCACCGTTTATGCGTAAAAAGTTGCGGAAATCATTCAGTTCACACATTCTGAGTTCATTGAGTAATTTTTCGTGGGTGTACTTCTCCGTATCAATAACCACTGTTTCCTTCGTGTCTTCTTTTTTTTTTTGCACTAATAACGCCCACAGCAATTAAACAACACAGTTTAGTGTTACTCAGCATGACTTCACTTCACATTAACGGCGGGGACTGACAATATTGCCAAGCACATTGTATGTCTGTACTGGTGATTGCGCAAAATATTGTACAACCATCAATATCGCCTCCATATGATTCTATTTATTGTACAAACCCAATTATTGTGCAATAATATTGAACGTCAATAGGCAGCTGTTAAAATATTGTGCAATCCATATTGCACAATAATATTGACCGTCTATGGGCCGCTTAATTGCAAGTGAGTGGTAACGCACTCCATCTACCGTCAAAATAATAAAAATGTATGGAGAACCTCTATCTCGTTCATTTTAAAAGTAGTAAAGAGTAATCTGTTATTAAAGAAAAGGATATTAATCTTGCTTTTAAAAACATAGCAGCACAAATTATTGTTTTTTTTTTAAATTTATGTTCAAACATTGGCTATTATTAAAATTTAACCACTCGTCGTCTTTCTTACTCGCTTTCCTATACGTTTGTCTACAGGTCACCATCGGCTGATCACATTGCGAATGCCGAAATTGATATTGTATTCTTTTTTTGATTGTCACTTTCAAAAACTTTTAGCATAAAAGAAATCTAAAAATAATACTGCTCTACTACTTACTCTAGGAAAAGTTTATCGTAATGCTCAACAGCTTTCTCTAAATCGCTACGAATCAACTTTACAATTTGGATCAAATAATGTATTCTTGACAAGTTAGTGTCATCGGTCTCCTTTAAATTTTCCAATATATTGTTAAAAAAATCATTGGCTCCCTGAGTTACAGCATCATTTAGTGTTCCACGTATATCACAGTTAGGTTCGATTCCGTGGTATGTGGTCCATGGATACAAATAGTCAGGAAATAAATTGATATCTTTTGGATTTAGGACACATATATACTGTAAGATTTTAAGAACTTCTGTGACCTAAAAAGTGAAATAATAAAGCTTAGTTTGCTATGACGGCAACATGGCCATGTCAAGTCATATTTCTTCTTAAATTAACGCCTAGCAGATTGAATGACGACGGTAGTTGAATAGAGTATCCCCACATACTGCTGGATTCTATGATGTTAATTTCACAATCAAAACCTACCTTGGTTTTCGTAGCTTTACTTGGTTATTCTTACAGACAGAAGGTCTTTGTTACGTTGTATAACTTATCTGCTGATATTTGTATGAGTTGCTGGTGTTCTGATTTTATCCAGTTGATCGTTAATGTATAGAGAGAGAGAAAGATAATAGAAGACAGCATAGAGCCCTGTGGTTCTCCAGTGTTGATAGTGAAGGTGTCGGAACTAAATCCATGAAATGCCACTTGTAAAGAACGATCTAGACTAAAGGACTATCAACAAGGCTTTTCAGACTTTCCGCAAGAGCGCAGCTTAGCCAAAATTCGTCATGTTGAACACGGTTGAATGTTTTAAATATTTCAAGCTCGGGACTCTCTATAATGTTCATTGGCGATATTCCAGACATGTGACATAAATTTCCAGATCTCCTTTTGGTTTTGTTTACGAAAACAATTAATAACACTAAATATTTTGAGGTATTTTAAAAGATGATTGATTAGTACTGTTTTCCTTAACTCCCGAAACAATGTTACCAGTTGGTAGTTGACTGACATGATATTCTCGTCTTCTTTAGGTATCTGTCAAACTCAAACAGGAAGGAAATGATCCTTTACTGTAGGATAAGTTCGAGAGCCTATAAAAAATCCTGTCAGTTCCCTGGCAAATGTTTTAAGGACGATAATAGATATTACACCAGCGTCAGAAGCTTTTTATATCTAGCTTCATCAGGATACGTTTTGTGGCAGGGTGCCTGAAAATAAAATTAGACATTTTTCGCTGCGCTTTGGGAATAGATGGTATTTTTCCATGAAAATTTTCTCTAGTTCATAATGCAAATAGTTTAGGTAACCAGGCTGTTTCAACAGATGTGCCAATAATATTCTCTGGCGTGTAAGTGATAGTATAGTTGATTTAATAAAATTTTGACTAAATGCCTTACCGACTCACCAAAAAGGCCTTGAACTGTTGGACAAGTAAGAAGGTTGTTGTGAATTCTCTAATTATGAGCCTCCCTGAATTCGTCGATTATTTGTATAAATTGATATCGTCACTAACTCAGATGCTACGGTTCCTGATGTTGGGATTTTACCCGATTATTGGTAGGCAAGATGTTTGGAAGCAACAGATTATTTGCATTTTACATCATCAATCAAACCAAGACTTGCCATTAGAAGGCCATTTTCTCGAGAAAGGGATAGAAGTTTCCAAAATGACATCACAAGTTATCGTAGTACTACCTACACCTGTATAAATTGTATGTACCTGTTTCATAACGGTTGTCTCATTTGCCGCTTTCTTCCTTATTTCCTTAATAATACTAAAACAAGAAGGTAATAAATTCGTTGTTGCCTTCCAAAATAACTTTATATTTTTTTCAGAAATTACAGTAACTTCGGATTCTGAGGATTTCAATTTTTTCCCTAGTATTAGTCTGGATATTTCTTCAAGTAATTTCGAAAATAATGCAAAATTTAAGGGATGATTCTGATGAACTTCAGCATACACGATATAAGAACACAAAGAGACTTTGGTCTCACTAAGTCCCGATTGTGCTATATGTTGGATAAGTAGTTTCTTTCCAGAATCGCTAAAGTTCCCACACCACCAGTAAGGGGCAACCTAAAAACAAATGTATTCATCGTAAAAACTGTAAATTCCTAAGGGAAATATAATACTCTTAAAAAAACACCCTCTGAGATTCTTGCATTTTTTCAAGGTCCATGGTCCCTAAATCACGAAAGACATAGTTTTAAATTTCGTTACATATATTTCCGTTTTAGTTATCGTTTTCCACATATTGAGCAAGTTTAGTGGATCGCCTCGTATATTCAAGTGTCCCGTTTTTTCGATTTCGATGGTCTCCCGGATTGTTCTTATCTTGTACTTTTTTATGATGGCCATTTGTTGCTATTAAAATCTATTTTGTAACCTGCCTGTAATTGTCGTTGAAAAAGACTCACTGAAAGAACATTAATGACAAGAATGAAAGTCATTGCAACGACGGTCAAAGTGGTGAAGCCAACTAGGACCAATCAGTATCATTACAACTTCCAGTGCAGATATAAAAACCGGCAAAGTGCAAGTCGGACTTGTGCAATTAGTGTCACGTACGTTGATTGCTTTTAAAATAACAAATTTTGTTACGGAGGTATAAAAATGATCAGTGACTTCACAAAACACACCCTAAATGAGTTTTTCAACGTAGTTTTTTCCGATCTTTGTCGAAAACCCATGACCTTCAAATTTTTGTTTTTTTATATACCTACCAGATATATTATTAAAGGTAATGCACCCGTGATAATTTTCGTTCAATCTACACCCTATGGAAAATATTCCAGAATTATTAAATTATAGGGTGGGGGGGGGGCACAACGATTTTTGGCAATTTTTTTTTTTAAATAACATAAAGAAAAGTTTGCACGACTATTACATCACATATATTTTTGAGCTCGTATTTTCAAAAGCTTTCATTTGACACCCCACTCGATGACCTGGTAAAAGTTTTTTTTCACTTTCGATTTCACTCCCCAAAACTAACCGTTTAAGTAAAAAGTCCTTTCTCTGTGAAAAATCTCCCTTTCAGTCATCAACTTTTAGTGTTAGTTGTAGTTCGTCCTATCCCCATCAGCGTCGATGAACGCCTAGCATTTTCGAGGGATACTTTCAACGAGATTTTCCACGTATTCTTGGGACAAAGATTTCCAATTTGCCTGAATTTGCCATAATAGCTGCTTCACTGTGGACACCTTTTTACTACAAAGCTTCTGCTTAATGTATGACCATACGTTCTCTACTGGTGCGACTAGCAGCCGAGCCGAGCCGGTACTAATACCTTCTTGTAAATCGGGAGCGTTTTTCAGCGCTCATGAAAAAAAGGAATTTCTTTTGTCAACTATAAGGCCTAGGCAACATGATTTTATTTGAACGACTGTATATATATATATATATATATATATATATATATATATATATATATATATATATATATATATATATATATATATATATATATTTATATATATATATATATATATATATATATATATATATATATATATATATATATATATATATATATACATATATATATATATATATATATATATATATATATATATATATATATATATATATATATATATATTTATTTATATATATATATATATATATATATATATATATATATATATATATATATATATATATATTATGCTTATACTGCACTCTGTCGGTGACTTATTTAAAGTCTTTCTGAACAAAGCGGCCAGACCACAGCTGACATTTAATTGAAGAAGCACACCTTATTGAGCTTCCCGCTCAAAGGCATAGATGGCGCTGGAAAAGCAACCAAAGGTGAATCGAAAGATCCGCACTTTGGATATTCCCAAAAGTGTTCTTTGTATTTTGCTAGACCATCCTGAGACGCGTTTCGCCGTATCACGGCTCGTCAGTTAGGCTAGGTTCAGCAAATACACAGAACACCATTTCAGACCTTATCCGGGTACTACTAACGGCAAACCATGACAAATTAGATGCTTATACTGCACTCTGTCGGTGGCTTATTTAAAGTCTTTCCGAACGTGATATGGCGAAACGCGTCTTAGTATGGTCCAGCAAACACAGAGAACACTTTTGGGAACTTCCAGAGCGCGGATCTTTCGATTCGCCTTTGGTTGCTTCACCAGGGCCATCTAGCCTTCGAGCGGGAAGCTCAAGAAGGTGCGCTTCTGCAAATTAAGTGTCAGCTGTGGTCTGACCGCTTTTATATATATATATATATATATATATATATATATATATATATATATATATATATATATGTATATATATATATATATAGATACATGTAAACATAATTTTTTTAGCTTTAAACTCAAGTATGTTCGTTTAGTATTAGATTGTCTTAAGTTGCCTAGAAAAGTATCTTCCCGACATGAAATTATGATATTTAAAGAGTCAAATAAATATCTACTGTACCTGAGATGTTTCTAGTTCATGTAGTAATACCATATTTCTAATATGTCGATGTTCCTGTTCCGCTTTTCGAACATTTTTACCAGAACAAAAGGAAATTTTCACTTTTAAAATACCTTGCCTTTGTTCCTTGTTCTTTTTTTCAAGGGGATAAGATGTAGTCATACCGGAAGCTGGAATTGTCTAAAAGAAAATAAATATTTTAACTGAGCAATTGTAAATCCTAACAAAATTGGACAAACGAATGCAGATATAGATACTAATCGAAACGTTCGTTGTAAGACAATAAGAAGTTATTTATTGAGTCGATCCCTAAAGGATATTCGGAAATAATTTTGCTAATTACAAGGGCTACCTTTTAAGTTTTTACAAAAACAATGAAAGAAAAAAAACATTTTTTGGTACAAATGGTTTTATTGTTTCTCAAAATATTCGGTTTTAAGATTTACACACTTTTGCATGCGTTCGAACCAATTCTCGAAACAGTTTTTTCCACTCTAAAGTTGGTACCCCTCAAAAACATGGAAGGATTCAATAGCATCCTAAGGAGATGAAAATTGCTGCCCACGCATTTTTTTTAACATTCGGGAACAAAAAGTAGTCGTTAAGCAATAAATTAGGTAAATACCGGCAACGAAACCTTAATTCGATGTTTTTATCCATCAAATAATCAAGAACAACGTGAATCGCTTTTTTTGCACAAGTGCCGCTCCTGTAGCGTTTTAGGGACCTCCCTGCAGCACGTGTATTAGACCTATAAAAAAAATTGTTTGACGTGCTGTGCGAGACCTGGGCATTGTCAGGATGAAGAATGATGCGATGTTTCGGTTGTTTTTCCTGATTTCATCGATGATTTCTGGGAAACAAATTGTTGTATACCATTCCGCATTAACTATTCGTCGATCCTCTAAAGCAATAGTTGCAACTTGTCCGGTATAACCAAAGAAAAAAAAACGATCATTTTCTTGGAAGCGATTCACGAACGAACCACATTTTTTGGATTCAGTTCATCTTGGAACACCCAAACAGTTGATTGTTGCCCAGGTTCAGGCTCGTACGAATATACCCAAGTTTCGTTTCCTGTTACGATGTTGTATACAGATTTTGCATGTCCTCGGCCGAATTTTTTGAGCATTTCCTTACACCAATTGCCACGAGCCTATTTTTGAGTTTCGGTCAAATTATGCTGAATCCACCGGGAACAAATCTTTTTCACAGCTAAATATTCATGCAAAATCGAATGTACTACAATCTTCGATATGCCTAAGGATGCCTCTATCTTACGGTAAGTCACATGCCGATCTTCTTCGATCATGTTGCGCACAGCATCGATGTTTTTTGGAACAACAACCGATTTTGGTCAACCTTCACGAAATTCATCGCTGACGAGAGCACGATCATAACGAGATTCTGAAAATCAATTGTAAACAATTTTTTCTGATGGTATTTCGTTAGCAAAAGTCGAACGAAGCGATTCGAAGCATTGTTGTTGAGTTAGGCCTTTACTAAAATCTAAACAAATCATCCAACGAAAACCTTATCGTGAAATTTCCATTTGTTCACAAAACTGTTTTTTTAAACGCTCACTGTAAACAAACTACTTGGCCAGTTTCTGAGCTGCCACTCTTTTAACAATAACAAATGTCAAATTTTACAACAATGCTAATGTCACCTCTTAATAACGCCTTTTAATGGTCGTTTGTAAAAACTTAAAAGGAGACTTTCGTATTACGTGCAATATTTTTTTACTTCAGAATACGATTAACTGATCGTGAAAAAAATGACCAGTGATCTGAAACAATCGCAAACAATTTAGACCCTTTATAACTACTAATGGATGACGATGACTGGTTGTAACGTGGAGATTTAATTGCAAACATATAAAATTTGCATGCTATCTTAATTATAGTCGGTAGAAAAACGGATATACCGTTGATGCAGTATGTCGTTTTTAGACAGTACAATTACTGCGTAACAGATTCCGATTTCATCCTTTAAACAGTTTTAAATCAGGAACGTTTCAGTTTAATGCGATTTGAAAATCTGGAATTTTGTGAGTTATATATTTTTTGTTTATGTTTCCTTCAAAATAATAGCCAAAATAAAATTGCGCGTAAAAGAGTATAAAACGAATTTTGAAACTATCTGGAAACATTTACCGTAAACTTACATTTAAAAGAATTTTGGCTCTACCGATCAGCTTATGATCGTGTTGCCCTTTTCCAAGCTTCTTAATAAATTTTTTCATTCCTTTAACACCTTTGACTTCTCCCACTTTTTCCAATTTTTGTTTTAATGTTACCGGAGCATCGAAGTCCCATACTTCAAAGCACAATTCATCATATTTTGTGGATTTTTCAGTGATTGATCTAAACAAAAAAGGCACAGTGTAAGTGAAAAAAATCTTGATAAATAAATACAGTGAAATCGAGTTGAATAATACGAGCACGGTTTGAAAAGTTCGCGGCCTCACCAAAAAATAATTATAATATTTTTATTATAGTACCCTCAATAAGTTCATACTTTCTTTGGTTTTCACAGTCTAAAATTTTGTTGATGTAGAATTTGTGGTTTTTAGGGTAGAACGAGTTTAGTGAGACCAAGTGCAGCGTTTTTGGAAAACACCAAAGGAGATCCACGATGATATGAAAACAACACTAGGGGAATCTGCTCCGTCATATACCACTGTGAAAAAATGGGTTGCAGAATTTAAACGTGGACGAGAGAGCATCGAAGATGACCCTCGCTCCGGCCGGCCCACGACGTCTACGACTGAAGAAAACATCGGCAAAGTGTGTGATCTCATATTGAAAGACCGTAGATTAACTATCAGGGAGATTGCAAACACTATAGGCATCTCGTACGAACGAACACAAAACATCGTTGCCAACGAATTCGGATTTCCGCTAGATGGGTCCCCAGATTGCTTTCAGTTGAACAAAAACGAATTCGACTCACGATTTCTCGCGGCTGTTTGGAGATGTTTGAGGCTGATCCGCAAGATTTTCTTAATAGGTTTGTGACAATGGGCGAAACCTGGGTTCACCACTATACTCCAGAGTCAAAACAACAATCCAAGCAATGGAAAAAATCTGGTGAACAGACTCCAAAGAAAACGAAGGCAATTCTGTCGACTGGAAAAGTGATGGGGTCAGTTTTTTGGGATGCTAAAGGTATCATTATGGTGGACTACCTTCTGAAAGGCGAAACAATAAACTCGACTTACTATTGCACCCTTTTGCGTCGTTTACGTCAAGAAATTAAAGATAAACGCCCAGGATTACTGAGAAAGAAGGTTGTGTTCTATCAGGACGACGCTCGCGTTCACACGTCTGTTGAGTCTATGGCTCAAATTCGTGATTGTGGTTTCGAATTGCTGCCCCACCCGGCTTATTCTCCTGATTTGGCACCTTCAAACTTTCTTCTGTTTCCAAACTTAAAAAAACACCTCGATGGCCAGAAATTTTCATCAAATGAACAAGTCGAAGCTGCAGTTAACCAGTATTTTGAAGATTTTGAAAAATCTTTTTTTCAAACAGGTGTGGAAGCTTTGGAAAGAAGGTGGACGAAGTGCATATAGCTAGGTGGAGATAATAAAAATATTTTTATACGTATTTTTTTGTTTTCTTGACTAGGCCGCGCCAGTCAATTATATTCTAACTTGTTCTATATTTTAGAAATATATTATACAGGCTAACGCAAAACAGCAAAATCAAAATATCATGTTTCACGTGCTTGACGGCCGGCGTGGACAAGGGCGAAATGCCGCCCTCGGAGGTAGGTAAAGTTGGTTGACGCCTTACACTTTGCTATGCTTGTACATTGAATGCAGGAAACCGATTACCACTAGAAGCAAGCATCAAATATAGTTGAATTTGTTGAAAAGTTACATAATCAAAGAAAATATACAGGGTGTTTCATATAAAAATTGGCTTACTTTTTTATTTAGAAAGTTATTCCATAATTATTATTCCATAATTCCACACTTTTCAATGTTACTAAATATATCATTGATATTTAAACAAATAAGAATGCTGTCTTTTTTTATGGGTCTAGCACACGTGCTGCAGGGAGGTCCTTAAAGCGCTACAGGAGTGGCACGTGTGCGGAAAAAGAGATTCACGCTGCTCTTGAATCGCTGTAAATTGTACTCGGTGGGAAACACAGTCCTGGGCAAATTATTCCAAAGGGATGATGTTCTCCATATAACAGACTACTCGAAAAGCGTTGTACGAGGAGTGTGTATGTGTATTCCTAACATGCACCGCTCTGGGAGGAATTAAACGGGCCACATCCTCCGAGCACTTTCCATGGAAATACTTGTAGAATAGGCTCAAGTGGCCAACCGTTCTTCGATGTTCCAGCGAATCAAGGTCGCCGGTCAGTTCTGGGTCTCCAATCAGACGAACAGCTCTTCTCTGAATAGAATCCAACAAATGTAGTGTATATTTGGGAGCGGAGTCTCAAACATGGGAGCAGTATTCCATAGTTGGTCGAAACTGTGTAAAGAATCAACAGTTGTTGTGGAGTGTAAAGCTTTCTGGTTCGAAATAATATTCTCAACTTTTGAGAAGCTCTCCTTGCTATGCCTGCAACATGCTCATGCCAGGACATATTTGCTCCCAAATTAACGCCTAACGAATCGAGTGACGATGTTAGAGGAATGGAGCGCCCCGCCATAACTATGTCGGGTTCGGCAACGTTAACTTTTTTAGAAAAAACTGCCGCCTGGGTTTTTGTAGCGTTAAATTCCACTTGGTTACTGTCACCCCAAGATAGAATTTCTTCCAGGTCTTTGTTAAGTTGAACAACTTCCCGCTGTCTGCGGACACTCGCCTGAGCAGCCGATGTCTGAGCGTTCAAAGTGAATGAAGAGATAAGCGTACTGTCATCTGTAAAGTTGTAGATTGGATTTCCGGTCTTTTCCAGCAGATCGTTAATGTAAATGAGTAAGAGAGTAAGAGATAGTATGGAGCCTTGGGGCACACCGGCGTTGATAGTGAAGGTGTTAGAAAGAAACCAGTCGACCGCCACTCGAAAGAACGGTCACTGAGGAAACATGAGAGCCACAATTTTATAGGTAATAGTTATTTGTCGTAGTAGGATTAAAAACGCACTAGTAATTGAAACATAAATATGTTGAACAAACACTTACAATTTAAATCTTTCCTTCCATACAGGATTCAATGTATTGGTAATAATAGACGTTTCATGACGAAAGGACGTGTTCGAAGTAAGATATAAAATTACAAAAGGATCACTTAAGCCATTCGGATTTTTAGCTTCTAGTTCTATTCCTTCAATAATTTCCACGTTAAGCATACGATCAGGATCTTCTTTATTCTTTGCTATTTCAAAAAGTTTTTTATGCTTATTGTCTGTGATTTTAAATGCTTCTTGCACGTACGAGAATAGGGCTGATTGGATTATTTCGTCGCTGATATCACAGCCGACATTGTGAAGTATAACGTAGAGGACTTCTGTATAGAGGTCATCAATCTACGATATAAATAGAAATTTAAAATTCAAAGAGCTAAGTAAACTAAATAAATTAATAAGTATAATATGTCTGATATCCGTAAACTACCATACAGGAGAAAAACTAGTGGCTTAGTGAAGATTGTCGGAAAAATTTGAACTTGCACTGCAATACAGGGGGCCCGAGATAATGGACTTCCCCGGTCACGTTCATCTCTTACTGGTCAAACCTCTATGCGTTTGTGTAGCGCGCCAGCTAGATGTAAGCAAGACAGTATCAAGTGTCAACCACACCTACTTTTTCTATTACAGCAAAAGCTTTATATACTGCAATGTCCAGCCACTGTATAACACCTCTATATGTAGAACTACTAAAATTAAAAAGTTTAATATTAAAAAACCGACCAAGTGCAAGTCGGACTTGCGTTCCATACGGTGATTGCTTTTAAAATAAAATAAAATCCTTACCTCTCTCAATCCGTTCTCCCCAATAGGAGTATCGGTGACACTATGCAGATGCTGCCTCAACAGTTATTTTTCAGACATTTTGATCCTACGCGACCTGACTTGACTCATGTATACCCATACCAAGGAGAGATCTTACTTTGTCGGACCATCTTGTTGGAGACCGTCCCCTTGATCTTCTACCTTCCCCGTTACTACAAGCTTTTCCATGGCATCCATTTTCCTCATAATGTGACCAATATATTTCAGGTCTTGTCTATTCATTCTATTTGAAAGTCGGTCATTTATACTAAGTTCTTCAAGAATTAGTACGGTGGTCGATATATTACACTCTGAGGATTCTTCGATGTGCCCACATCTCAAACCCATTGATTCACAGCCACCATTGTTAGTTATGAGGAATCAGAAATGGTTTACGACAGTAAAACCAGCAATTTCATTTATGTGTGACAGATCTTTATTACGACTAACAATCATTACTTTGGTTTTCGCTCTATTAATTGTCGATCCATAATTTTTGCTAGTGATTGCCAGGCGCTCCATAAATGATTCTAAGTCTTGTATTGAAGTTACAAGTATAACAATATCATCCTCATATCTAAGGTTGCTTAACTTTTTTCTACCGATTGTTACACCCCCCTCTCCAGCCATCCAAAACAGACTTCACTATATATGTTAAAAAGTAAGGGTGGCAGAATACACCCCTGTCTGACGCCGACTTCTAAGTTAAAGGGATCGGAAAAAGAATTATTCAGTTTAATTCTGCCATTTGTGTTCTTATACAGGGATCGGAAGGTTTACAAGATGTATAGGTGTTCCCATGCTGATTAGAATCGACCAGAGTTTGTTCCATCGTAACCAGTCGAACGCTTTAGAGTAGTCTATAAAACAAGTATAGGTTGTTATTTGGAATTCCCTGACTTTTTCTATTATCTGGTGTATGTTGAGAATTTGTTCTTTGGTCCCTCTTCTTGGAATGAAGCCTGTTTATTTGGTAGATATTTGCGGCAGTAGAAGAGTTTTGAGTTTTTCATTTAGGATCCAGAGAAACACCTTAGCAGCGTGTGACACAAAATCCTTACCTAGGCTAAGTTAATTAGACCCCTGATATGTATATATTTTTAAGATCCAATATGTATTTTCAAGTTTTTTTTTAATTCAATAATGTTTCTAGCACAATCTAGAATCTAGTACTAAAAGTGTAAAACAAATATTTACTACCTAAATATCTGTTTAATTATAAACAAATAAAATAAGATTATTTTCTCCGGGACCCATCTGTATGTGTACTGAAAAGTTTATTAACAAAATTTCCACAATATTGTCAAGGAACATAGCTCTCATAGTTTTTTTTAATACCAAATAAATTACCAAACGTAATGCACTCGTGATAATTTTCGCTCAATCTGCACTTTATGAAGAATATTCCAGAATTTTTTTTAAATTTTTTGATTAGTACATTTCGTGAGAGGGATGAGCCATTTCTTAAAATCATCCTAAGAAAAGTGTAAGCAACTATTACATCATATATATTTTTGAACTCGTGTTTTTCCAAGCTCTCATTTGACCCCCCACTCGATGACCTGGTAATTTTTTTTCCACTCCCGATTTCACCCTCCAAAGTCCCCTCCTTAAGTCAAAATTTAACTTCCAAAACTCCACGGCTTTGATTGGGCCATCAATTCCTATATTTGTGCCAAAGTTCTATTTTCTATGTCAAATAGTTTCGGAAAAAAATCGGGTATGACAGACGGACAGACGGATAAAGAAGTTATTCCATAAGTGTTCTATACGGAACACTAAAAACAAATATACTCGGAAGCAAGAGAAAGTTATGGACCATCATTTGATGATAATATAAAGAAAATATTGTGAAACCGGTAAAAGTTACATGAGAACCAAAAACAACGGAAGCAGAAGTTGTTGCAGTAAAGGATTGACGAGCTTCTAAGTGTGCATGTAGCAGTCGGTGAAGCTGCAGTATTTTATTTGTTGGCGTATTAAGATATTTAAGAGGAATTTACCGTTTGCGTGCCCTAGAAGTTTGGCAGCTCTCATTAATTTGCGGGGAGTAGGGTGTCTAATATTCATATATAAATCAAAATCTTTTGCTAAAAACTGGATAAAATGTAGGCCTAAAATTTAAAAAAATTCCAGTTTTCAAAAAAAAGTGATTTATTTATGTAGATTTAAAATTAGTAAACTAAAAGCCTAACAAATTGATTCGAATTTTTCTTTCGTTTAGAAAATATTCTAATAAAACTAAATTTAGATATCCTGAGGAAATACAAGCAATTAAGTCACATTAAGACTTCTGTAGTCGACACTGTCTCGTTTCCATTGAGCTCACAAGCTCCAATTAGAACACAAAGTATACGGGATTTGGTACATAACTTGAACATTCATAGGTATTTGGATCAGGAAACTTACATTTAATGCATCAGATGAAAATTCATCGCTGTCGCTTTCTACATCGGTTTCAGTTAAAGTTAAAGTATCGACTTCACTCGGTGTAGTTGAAGAAGTACCATATGAGTTAACTTCTTCGTCTTCTTCCTAAATAAAACAAGTTGCTAATTTAATTTTCTTCTTTTTTTTTAATTTTCTTAAAGTTTAGTAGATTATGAGGAGCTTATTAAAGCAGATTCCTTGTAACTGCAAGAACTGATCAAAAGGAGGAAATATGACGGATTTTAAATATACGCAAAGCAAAACTAATGAAGAGATCCTCCTGACACAATAACAAACCCATCGTGGTAAATGAATAAGGACAAATAACAACAATACATGTATTTGGGACAGAACATAAGAATAGACAAAAATGATTTGAATAGATAAATAAGATTCTCATGCACAGTTTTTAGGAGATTGTAGCATATATTATCAAACAATAACAGAGGATTTAAAACAAAATAAAAATATTAAATCAATGTGTTATCTTAGTCCTGTCGAAACGTTGGCGCAAAACACAAAGAAAACAAGTAAGATGTAACTACGAACCGCCACATTGATAGAACGATCTTAAATAATATTTCTCTTGCCAAGGAGAAGAGGCTCTGGAGCCCCCAAACTTCGCTGTTATGTGGTTAAAAATAACGACTCAACCAACCACAAGGTTCATCTGTATCCTGTATCGACCACCAAGCGATACTAACTTTAGAGCACTTTTCGCTTCTCTTGCAGACACCATCGATCATTTACAAATTAACTATCCAAATGCCGAAATTGCCATCCTGGGCGACTTTAATGTCCACAACATCAACTGGGTTAAATATTCAAATACTACCGATGAACAAGGCCGTGAAGCCGAATCATTTTCAATCAGTTGTGGCTTAACTCAGCTTATTGACGAACCAACACGGATCCCAGATCGAGATAGGGAGTTCGCCAGTCTTCTTGATCTGTTTTTAACCACCAATCCGGAGATTTACATGGTCAGCGTAAATCCGCCAGGTTCTTCCGACCATAAACTATTATTGACATCGAGTATCCTACCAATCAGTGACAGAGAGGCGCCTAAACCGCGCAAGATTTGGCACTACAAATCTGCTAAATGGGAAGATCTCATGGAATATTTTCGAACTTTCCCTTGGTTAGACGTTTGTTTTCGATCCGATGACCCATCTGACTGCGCCAAGGAGGTTTCCGATGTTATTTTGGCCGGTATGGAGGCTTACCTCCCTTTTTCTAAGAAATGCCCTTCTAACGGCAAGCCTTGGTTTGACCGAAAATGCAAAGAAGCTGTTGCTTCTAAACATCTTGCATACCGACATTGGCGTCAAAATCCTAACACCATAAAACGTAACACCTTTGTTCGTGCCAGGAACAGATGCAAAGAAATTATCGACGAAACCAAGGAGGCACATAATCAATGGATTAGAAACAAACTTCTCGCCAAGTCCTTTTGGTCAGTCGCTAAGGCAGTTAGTCAAAATTTCACCAAATCCACCATACCATCACTCACACGGCCAGAAAATTCTATTGCAACGACACCTGTTGAGAAAGCGAACTTGTTGGCTGATCTCTTTGCTTCACATTCTACTGTCGATTTCCAGGGAAAAACGCCACCTAATATTCCCATAGTGTAGTCAAGGATGCCCGATATTGTCTTCAGGCAGCGTATCATAAAACGTATTTTGATGAAGCTAGAAACCAAAAAGGCTTCTGGCGCTGACGGAATACTTGCCATAGTTCTCAAAAACATTCTTGCTGGAAATGTGCCACAGTTCAGCCGATACCTAAAAAAGGCAAGAAGATCTTGCCAAATAACTACCGACCAATCGCACTGCTTTCAATAATATCGAAAGTCATGGAAAAGGCTATCAATCAGCATCTTCTAAAATATCTTGAAGGATTCAATATTATTAGCGATCACCAATATGGCTTTCGTAAAAATAGATCAACAGGAGATCTCCTGACTTATGTAACACATGTTTGGAACAACGCAATTGAACACTTTGGAGAATCTCGAGCGGTTGCTCTTGATATATCCAAGGCATTCGACCGTGTTTGGCACGAAGGGCTGTTGGCTAAGCTACGTTCTTATGGTATGTCTAAAAAGTTCTGTTTGTGGCTCTCATGTTTCCTCAGAGAGCGTTCTTTGCGAGTGGCAGTCGACGGATTTCTTTCTAACACCTTCACTATCAATGCCGGTGTACCCCAAGGCTCCATACTGTCTCCTACTCTCTTTCTCATTTACTTTAACGATCTGCTGGAAAAGACCGAGAATCCAATATACAGCTTTGCCGATGACAGTACACTTATCTCTTCATTCACTTTGAACGCTCGGACATCAGCTACTCAGACGAATGACCGCAGACAGCAGGAAGTCATTCAACTTAACAAAGACCTGGAAGAAATTTTATCTTGGGGTGACAGTAACCAAGTGGAATTTAACGCTACAATAACCCAGGCGGCAGTTTTTTCTAAAAAAGTTAACGTTGCTGAACCCGATATAGTTATGTCGGGGCACTCCATTCCTCTAACATCTTCACTCAATTTGGTGGGCATTAATTTGGGAGCAAATATGTCCTGGCATGAACATGTTGCAGGCATAGCAAGGAGAGCTTTTCAGAAGTTGGGAACATTATTTCGAACCAGAAAGCTTTACACTTCACAACAACTGTTAATTCTTTACAAAGCTCAAATTCGACCAACTATGGAATACTGCTCCCATGTTTGGGGCTCTCGCTCCCAAACATACACTGCATTTGTTGGATTCTATTCAGAGAAGAGCTGTTCGTCTGATTGGAGACCCAGAACTGACAGGTGGCCTTGATTCACTGGAACATCTATTCTACAAGTATTTTCATGGAAAGTGTTCGAAGGATGTGGCCCGTTTAATTCCTCCCAGAGCGGTGCATGTTAGAAGTACACGTCACGCTAATACTTCACATCCGTATAAGGTTCAGCTTGTTACTCCTCGTACAACGCTTTTCAAGCAGTCATTTATATGGAGAACATCATCCCTTTGGAATAATTTGCCCAGGACTGTGTTTCCCACCGAGTACAATTTACAGCGATTTAAGAATAACGTGAATCGCTTTCTCTTTCCGCACACGTGTCGCTCCTGTAGCGCTTTAGGGACTTCCCTGTAGCACGTGTGCTAGACCCATAAAAAAAAAAAGATAAAAAGTCTATATAATGGAGAATATATCACCACACTGCAGCTCCGTATGCAGCCATAGGTCAGCTCCTACATCTCATGAGACAGTTTTTTTGCTTTATAAAGGTTTTTTTTTGTAATTTATTTACTCCACGTTAAAAGAGTACAGTGTGACCATTGTTAGACGCCCGATTCCGATTTATGGAAAATTGTTGGATATTTACTTTTTTTTTAAATGTGGAAGGATATAGTGCATATTAAGGAGTATACTGATTTATTTGACAATTGATAGTGAAGACGATGCTGGGCACCGCGGCGGAACGACGACTGAGTTTTGTAGTAGAAATGATGATTAAATATGACGAAGAACGTTATTTTCTGAATCATATATTATGAAGAGATGAAAGTCATTTTGTCAACAACGGCAAACCTAACAGAAAAAATTATCATTACTGGGACGAGAATCCATACAACGTTAATCAAACTCAGAATCAAAGTCATTATGGCGTTAATGTCTGGTGTGGGATAATTTTTAAACGCCCTGGAGATATTTGGTTGGACCATAGTTTTTTGAGGAAACATTAACTCGAAATAGATACCTTAATTTCTTGGTTAAGTTTTATTAGAAAATGTTCCCCTTATTTTAAGAAGGCATATGTGGTATTAACCCGACGAAGCACAACCTCATACAACTGCTGCTCTTAGAGAGTATTTGAATGAACGAAGATGGATAGGAGTTCGCAGCCCAGTTATTCAATGGGCACCTAAGTCACTAGACCTCGCGCCGTTAGATTTTTTCTTGGGGGGGGACTCTTAAAGATACTGTATACAAAACTGCAACAAATGATCTTGAGCACTTAAAGGTAAAAATATCAAATGCGTGCAATAGTATATCTGGCGAAATTATTTACAAAGCCACTCATCAAGCGTTAATGAAAAGAATGGAAAAATGCATATTAGAAGAAGGAATACATAGAAAATTTCTTTTGATTTTTTTTTATTTTTCAAGTTTAAAACATTTAATTTTCTAAATATATAATAAATTATGTAATGTTAAAAGTTATATAGTTTTTTTGTGGTTTCAATAAAAATAATGTATTCTTGTTTTTTAGTGTTCAAAAATATTTTATTAAATAAAAAACCTCAACAGCATAATAACTAATATTATTATAATTACTAGAGACCGGATTATATGCAACATAAAAATCTTGAAATATGCATGCAAATATGCATGAAAAATGCTTAAAATATGCATGAAAAGGGTCAAAATATGCAATATTAAATAATAATAAGAGTAGTAATTTTTAGTTTTTTATTTCAAAATCAGAAATTAACAAGTTATCGACGATGTTTAAATTTAATTAACAATTATTTAACATTTTTTAAAATTATTCAACATTTGTATTCTTGTACACGTAAACAATAAGGTATTGTTCCAAATTTTGGGTAGTAAGATTGTGTCTTCGATCACTTAAAATATTTTTATAAGTGGAAAAAGACCGTTCCACATCCGCTGAGGTAACTGGGCAGTATTTGAATTTGGGTGCTATGTTAGCACTTATTGTTTCTGGCAAAAGTTCACCCGTCCCATTAATAAAACTATCAATTTGACACAAAGGTTCAAAGCCTGGGTTATTGCACAAAATGTTTTCAAACTTTTCTTTAACTCTACGCGGGAATACATCTGGCAATGTGGAGTGTCAAATAAACTCCACATTGCCAGATGAGTTTATTCATTACCTGAATTGATTCGGTCAACGCCAAACCTCGAGTTTCAAGCTTTTTAATATCCGCAGGTATGTGGAAAAAGTGAGTGCTAATCAAAGCTATGTTTTTTTTAATATCAGAATCGTTAAATGCTTCCTTGGATTGACGAGCTGCTATAGCCTCTGCACTATCGAAGTCATTTACTACACCTTTGATGGCCTCGAAATATTCATTGTAAAATAGTACAATCAGTACAAACAGTACTTCAATCCATGTTCTCCATCGAGTTACCACTGGTTCGGGAGGTAAAGGCACATTGACAGTTTTTCTTTATAGGCGTTATTGCGAGCAGGTGCCTTAAGAAACACTTTCTTTGCTGATGAAATCAGTTTATTTATATTACCAAACGTGGATCGTATTTCTTCAGTGAGTCGATGGACTCCGTGAGCAAAGCACGTCACATGAATTAAATTTGGATAAAAAACTTGGAGGACTCTGGCTACCTTGATCATATAGGGAGCAGCATCTGAGAGAAATATAACACTCTTTCATCTGCAGAAGATTCAGGAAATATTTTTTTAATACCCTTATTCACAAATCTGGCGATCGTAGAATGATTTGTCTTGTCAAGTTCTTTGCAGGCCACCAAATAGGAAGAAGGCTCTAATCTTAATGCACCCACAATTAAATTCGCAATATAGCGACCACAACTGTCGGTAGTTTCATCAGCTGAAATCCAAATAATGTCATCCTTAAGTTCTTTACGTATTTCTTCCAGAACATGTTGGTAAATTGTTGGTATGTAATTTTTAGGCAGTGTTGATTCGTCTGGTATTTTTTGATTCAAGCAATATTTTCGCAGAAAATGTAGGATTTGTAAGTTTGTGGAGAGGAATATTACTTGCAAGCAATGCTTCACATAAATCCATGCTAAAGAAGTTTTTTGGTTTGCCTATAGAAGTGGAATCACTGCTACTTGCTGCTGTTATAAGTTGTTGTGGGCCTTTTTTTTTGTAATCCTGCGATATGAAGAATTGTCTTGACATGCTGGTCAATTTGAAACTTTTTTATGCACGAAACATTTTTCTCGCAAACTCAACAATATAAAACATTTCCTTCGTATGTAAATGTTCCAGGATAATCAGCTACCCACGAAGAGACACTTCTTTTTGCGGGTGGCATGGTACACGTTAAACTTTAACACAACACGTTAAAAATTGCAAAAAGACTACACTGATGCAAGCGCGTTAACAATAATGTTAAAACTGATATCTTGTTTTAAAATAAAAATTCGTCTTCGACAAAATTGTTTATTTGATCCACGCTCAAACAAATATTCTTAGAAACTAACTACTTATCACTTAATATCCCGACCAAGAAACAAAGGAATAAAATACCGTCGTAATTTTGGGTATTCCCTTGGCACTATAACCTAATCGATGTTTAGACTATTGCAGGTAATGTTCCGGCGATAAGATCTATTCCAGACGGCGACATTAATAATACCCTGAGCAATTCAATTGCCTAGTAATACCGAGAAATATTGTAAATATAGGGAAAATATGCATCATTACTAGATTTTGGGTAAAATATGCAATAATCGGTGACAACGGTCTAAATATGCAAATGCATATAATCCGGTCTCTAATAATTACTGTCATATTAAAGTATGACAGCCGCCTACTAGATAAATTGTTTGAAAACCTCCAAACGTGGCATATGATCCATGACAACCTCGATGACCAAAAAAATAATATTTTAGAGGGTTTTTGCTGCATAACTTTTTTACAAAACAATTTAGAAAAAAACTGTTTAAGGAAAAAATTTTGAAAAAAAATTAGAGCATTCCAATGTCGTTTTACAAAAGGAATGTCGATGGAAAAAAACAAGTTGTTTGGCGTTGCAGAGCCCAGCGTCGTGTTCACTACCACCTGTACTCATTAAGGGTTTTTATCCGTTCTCGGAAGATACTTAGATTGTTGTAATTGCCTTGGATCTTAGAAATTTTTGCACATGGGTTATTCCTGTAAGTTAATATATGTGCTATAGTACTATCTTTGTCAGTCCTGATAGACGAACAAAAAACGAAATCAATTACGTGCTTGCTTGTACCCACAAGGAGATAACTACAAACATTTTTTAAATCAGTTCCACACAGGCAGCGACCACAGGCTAATAAGAACAACAATTTCCATCAAAACAAGAATTGATAGAAGAAAGATGTTCCAAAATAAAATAGCCAATACAACATCGACGCTAGAAAGATACAAATGTGAATATGAGAAGATCATAAATTCCAAATTGTCAATTGTATTAGACAAAAAAAATATAAGTCAACTATCAGACAAAATTTCAAAAGACATTTGTTCAACTGTCAAGATAACTTGCACCAGAAATAAAGAACAAAATAACAAAAGAAACTAAAGAACTGATCAAGAAAAGAAGAAAATTAGATCGAAACACAGCAGAATACAAAAACCGAAATAAAATAATAAAAAAAGAGATCAAAAACGACATTCGAAATTACAATATTAAAATTATCAAACAAAGCATAAAAGGAAAAGACCAAAGTACTAAGAACTAAACTGAACAGAGGAAAAACTAAAATGACTTGTCTAAAGACAAGGGATGGGGATGAAATAAATGACAGATTAGTAATAATGATTGAAGATTACCACATAGAACCCCTCAGAATATCAAGAATGTAAATTCGGAGGAAATACCTGAAATTACGAAAAAAGAAATCTTGACAGCTTTAGCGAAGATGAAAAATGGCCGCTGACCCGGCGAAGACCAAGTCACAAAGGAAATGATTATGTTCGAGGATCCTTTCTGCTAAGAGTAATAAAACAACTATTTGATCTATGTATGGAAGAGGGAATGGTTCCAGATAAATGGAAAGAAAGTGAGGTGATATTGCTGTATAAGAAGGGCAGCAGAACAAACATTAACAACTACAGGCCAATTAGTCTTTTATCCCATCTATATAAACTGTTCTTAAAAAAATATACATACAATGAGAAACATAATAGGGAAGTGTCAGGAATATAATATTCCATTGTATGTAGCTTTCGTTGACTTTCGAAAGGCTTTCGACACATTAGAACTATGGGTTATCCTCAATGGACTGGACGACGGAAGAATCGATTCTCGATACAGCAACATAAAAAAAGACATTTATAATCATGCTCCTATGCACATAAAAATAGACGAAGACACCATAACTAGCAAAATTCCATTAAAAAGAGGCGTTAGGCAGGGCGATACAGCGTCACCGAAAGTGTTTAAACAATTAAATTGGGAACGGAAGGGAATAAATGTGGATGGAAAATTTCTGAATCATCTGCGGTTCGCCGACGACATAGTCTTGATAGGCCCAGATCGCGAGGAGTTGGAGCTCATGTTAAATGAATTAAATAAAACCGCAGAACAGGTAGACCTTGAAGTGAACCTAGATAAAATACAAATTATGTCAAACAGCAATAAAAATTTTAATATTAATAATAACACATTAACCAATGTACAGGAATATGTAACATATATTTGGGGCATCTTTTTAAACTAGGCAAAGTAAACCAACAGGCGGAAATACATAGAAGAATCCGACTGGGCTGCGTTTGACAGAATGTCATGGATCTTGAGAAACAAAGATATCCCAAATTCCTTAAAAATAAAAGCATTTGAAAGTTGTATCCTGCCAGTTCTAATATATGGAATGAAAACGATCACTTTAACGGAAGACAGTATCAGAGAGTTGAGAGTAGCACAACGTGGAATGAAACGAGCAATGCTAGAGGTGAGCATAAGAGACAGAATTAGAAGCGTCGACATAAGGTCAAGAACTTGGGTTACAGATGTCACAGAGAGAGAGCAGCATCCCTCAAGTGTGAGTGGGCTGGACATGAGGCCAGGAAAAACTTGGACGAATGGAGCAACAGAATATCTCATTGGAGGCCAAGAACATCCAAAAGAAGTGTTGGCAGACCGCAAAAACGTTGGTTGGATGATATAGTAAAACATGCAGGCAGGCGATGGTATGAAGTGGCTCAGGACAGGAGAAGATGGAGGAACATGAAAGAGGCCTATGTCCAGTAGTGGGCGGAGAGAGGCTGATGATGATGATGATGACTATCTTTGTAAAGAAAATTTTTACTTAAAGAATTTTCAACTAATAAGGGAAATAGTGTTTATTTTGTCATAGGACGTTTCTTAGGAAAAAAAAAATTATAGTCATTATGTTGATTATTTTATAGAAAAAAACCTGTGTACGAAAGATTCTTTTATAAGGATTTTAGGCAAGTAAAATATGAGCTTAGAGGTAAACCAAATGGTCATTTATTAATTTACCACATTGCTGCAATAATCTGGCTATAATAAACCTTTTTCAAACGGGATAATACATGAAGGTAAACGTAGAACCATAAGAGAACTAAAAAAAGTTTCTCCATGAGGGTGGGGATCGATCCCACAACTTTTGGATATACGCCCCTGCGCTTTAACAAATTAATCCTGCTCTGCTACCGCCTGCTAGTCGGAGATCTACTTCGTCATTTTTCTTACCCACATTCCAGGACCAATTTACAATTTCCTCGAGGTTACGCTATTTTGCTGCGCCAATAAACAAGCCATTCGGTTTAGCAATTCATGGACATAAATATTTATAGATATTGACAACGATGGAAATTAAGAAAAGAATGTGTCGGCTTATAAAATGTATAATAATAATTAAATAATATTTTGGAAAACTATGTTTTAACATTCTAATTAGTATCCTGTGTAAGATGATTTTTCATTTATCAATCTGTCGTTATTAGTTTTAGGAAAAAAATATTTTAAGCCCACTCAGTAATCATTAGAGATAAGCGAATCGTCATCAATAACAATATGAATGAGTCATCTATCAAAAATGAAAAAGCAACTATCACATGTATGATATACTAAAGTTCTTGAGATATCAAAGTAAAACTTTTATGTAAGAAACCATATATTTGCCAAAAAATATTGTCATTTAATTGTCCTGACAACAACAACAAATTTTGCGAGAGGCAATTTTTAAAATTGATATCTTCCTTTTTTACATATTAAATATTTTACTTACTGTAAGTTCTATTTTTGAGACAGATTTAAAAAGGTTTCCCAGTGTTAGCTTCTTCTCCACTTTCAATTTTTTCGACTGGTATTCGGGTGATCTAATGTGTAAAAAATAAAAATCTTATTATTAGGAATTATATTTTATTCTGATTTTTTCATTTATTGGTCGCCTACCTTTAACAATTATTTTATTACAAGAAATAACTGTCAAAAATATGCCAGGTCGGCATGTCAATGTGTTATAAAGTACAGGCTTTGATTACTTCCACGATCATATTACTTATGAAGTAATCAAAAGTAAACCATACATGATATAAAACCATAGTTCACCAAATTCAGCGAATTAGGGTAAACCTTCATATTTAATATTCATTACTATATACTCGTTTAAATCAATCAAGTTAGAGAAAAATAGTATGTTGATGGTAGTAATTTAATTCAATTTACAAAATTATCAGATCGATTTGCTCATAAATATAAAATAAATAACCGGTCAAGTGCAAGTTGAACTTGCGCAATTAGTGTTCCGTACGTTGATTGCTTTTAAAATAAAAATTTTTGTTACAGAGGTATAAAATGATCAGTGACTTCACAAAACATACCCCAAATGAGTTTTCAACAAAGTTTGTTACTAGTCTTTACTGAAAACTGATGACCTTGAAATTTTTGTTTTTTTACCATATATACCAGATAAATTATTAAAGATAATGCACTCGTGATAATTTTCGTTCCATCTACACCCCATGGAGAATATTCCAGAATTTTTTTAAAATTTTTTGATAAGTACTTTTCAAGATAAGGCGGGTGGACAGCGATTTTTCGCGATTTTTTAAAAATAATACAAAGAAAAGTGCGCGCAAGTATTACATTATATATATATTTTTTACTCGTATTTTCACAAGCTTTCATTTGACACCACACTCGACCTACTAAAAAAATTTTTTTTTTACTTCCGATTTCACCCCGCAAAACTAACCCCTTAAGTCAAAATTTGACTTTCAAAACTACACGGCTTTGAGAAGGCCATCAATTCCTATATTATTACCAAATTTCAACTTTCTGTGACAAATAGTTTCGGAGAAAATCGGGTGTGACAGACAGACAGACGGACAGACAGACAGACACCGAAGTGATCTTATAAGTGTTCCGTACGGAACACTAAAAATGTATGTTTCGGTACTTGGACAACATTGATTGGCGACATCCTCGCCGATATCCTTAAGATACCTAAAAAAGGGCAAAATCACTACTTAAGCGGGGAGGTGAATAATAAAAAAAATATATACAAAATTTATCGGCTCCCCCGCCCTTTCACCCCTTTCCTTTGAATTCATTTATCCAGTCTGGTCTTCAATGGTTGTACAAAGTCCTCAAAAACTTTTAATTTCACCTCCCAAAACTAACCCCTTAAGTCAAAATTTAACTTTCAAAACTAGATGGCTCTGATGAGACCATTCCTATATTATTACCAAATTTCAACTTTCTATGACAAATAGTTTCAAAAAAAAATCGGGTGTGACAGACAGACAGACAGACACCGAAGTCATATTATAAGTGTTCCGTACGAAACACTAAAAACAGTATCGAAAATAAAATATTCGACATATACGCACCTATGTTTTTGGCCTATTTCATTAATACACAGACAGACAAACTTGCGCTGCTAAACATTCTAATATTATACATTTTATAATATGTAATGAACATATTAACACTTGCCAAGAAGGAACTGATGGCCTCATCAGAGGCGTGTAGTTTTGAAAATTAAATTTTAACTTAATGAGTTAATTTTGAGGGGTGAAATCGGAAGTGAAAAAAAAAATTTTTTTACTAGGTCATCGAGTGTGGTGTCAAATGAAAGCTTGTGAAAACACGAGTAATATATATATATATATATATATATATATATATATATATATATATATATCGGGTCTTCCATTAAGAACTTTACAACTTTTTTTTGAAATAATACGCAACCCATTTGAGACATTTCAAAAATTTTACTATCGGCTTGAAGTACAATCAAAACATTTATGTATGGAATTCGACTTCATTCATATGTCCACCACGGGCACGTTTGCAGCGGTCGATTCGTTGAACCCAATTTTCGATGACTCGGCCACACATTCCGACGGAAACGGCCGCTATCTCTCTTTCAATATTGGCTCTGAGCTCCTCTAACGACGCAGGCTTGTTAGCATAGACCAATGATTTAACGTACCCCCATAAAAAGAAGTCTAGAGGTGTTAAATCACACGATCTAGGCGGCCATTCGACGGGACCATTTCTCGATATAACACGTTCACCGAATTTAGATTGCAGTAAGTCGATTGTTACACCCGCTGTGTGGCTTGTGGCGCCGTCTTGTTGAAACCACAAATCATTAATGTCTAGCCCATGCAATTGATCAAAGAAATAACGTTGCAACATGCCTCTGTAACGATCTCCATTGACTGTAACGTGATGGTTATTTTCATCAACGAAAAAGAACGGCCCAATGACACCACCGGCATGAAAACCGCACCAAACAGTAATTTTTTGTGGATGAAGTGATATTTCTTCAAGCACATGAGGGTTTTCACCTGACCAATAACGCATATTCTGTGTGTTGACGAAGCCGTTTATCCAAAAATGCGCTTCATCACTAAAGATGATTTTGCGATGAAATTGGTCATCTTTTTCCAACATTTCTAGAGCCCAATTCGAGAACGTACATCGCTTCATATGATCGAGTGGCTTTAGTTCTTGAGTTAACTTTAACTTATAAGGGTGCAGGCCAAGATCCTTTCGCAAAATTCGCCATAGTGTGGTCTGAGCGATGCCCAATTCTTGAGAACGCCGTGAAATCGACTGTTTTGGTTCGTTTGAGATAGACGCTTGAACGGCAGCAATATTCTGGCCACTTCGACCAACCCGTTGTCTCACTGGCACGGGAACATCCAGCAGCGAATATGTTAACTCAAATTTTTTCACTTGACTATGAATTGCTTGTCTACTGGGACGAGAATTGAATGGTAGTAAATTTTAATTATTTGTAAACGTTGTTCGTTCGTGTACTTCACCATGATGAAAATGTTGACTTTACTGAATGTTTTGACGTTGACAGTTCGGTGATTGGCTTAAGGGTGCGTTCACAGTGAAATTTCAAAGTTGTCAAGTCCCAAATGGAAGACCCTTTATATATATATATATATATATATATATATATATATATATATATATATATATATATATATATATATAATGTAATATTTGAGCACACTTTTCTTTGTATTATTTTTAAAAAATCGAGAAAAATCGCTGTCCCCCACCTTATCTCGAAAAGTGCTGATCAAAAAATTTTGAAAAAACTCTGGAATAATCTCCACGGGGTGTAGAATGAACGAAAATTATCACGAGTGCATTAACTTTAATAAAAACAAAAATTCCAAGGTCATCAGTTTTCAGTAAAGATTGGAAACAAACTTTGTTGAAAATTCATTTGGGGTGTATTTTGTGAAATCACTGATCATTTTATACCACCGTAAAATGTTTATTATTTTAAAAGTAATCACAATTAGTGTTCCGTATGTTGCACTTAACCGGTTTTTTAAATCGTAATAATTTGCACTTAATCGGTTTTTTTAAATCGTAATATACAACGATGTTTTTAAAATTTTAAGATATCATATTACGTATTTTACCTTCAAAATAAATACGACTTATTTTGTAAGCTTCTCAAAAATACTTCATTAGACATGTATTGGAATCAGAAAAAAGCTGTTAAGCCCTAATGAAGCTTTATTTTGCTGTATGTATACAAGTACTTTTAAAGCTAAACCACTATTAAAATATTATAATTCTTAAAAATCTCGCGGGCCCCTAGAATCATATCGTATCAATTGACTTATTTTTTTTTTATTATATGAATGCCCACTGCTTGACCTCAAATTATTATATTATAGGACAATACTGAATAGACACAGTAAACATAAAGTAGAATTTTATTTACCTATTAAAGTATTATTAACTTAAAAAACCTATTTTAGTCTAGATATCAGTATTTTTTTCTGCAGTATCATCGGTATTCAATTCCGGAAGTTGGAAATCAGAAAGGACAACTTTTATTGGCCTAACCTCTAGGGATATAATTTTTTAGAAGGGCCGCCTTTTAAGTTTTTTACAAATGATCGTTAGATGGCGCTATTGAGATGTGACATTACCATTGTAAAATTTGGCATTTGTTATCGTTAAAACAGTTTTGTGAATAAACGCAAAATTTCACGTGAAAGTTTTCGTTGAAACATTTTTTACGAATTTAGTAAAGGTGTAACTCAACAACAATGCCACGAATCGCTTCGTTTAACTTTTGGTAATGAATCACCATCAGAAAAGACGGTTTACAAATTGTTTGCAGAATTTCGTAATGGTCGTGCTTCCGTCAGCGATGAATTTCGTGAAGGTCGACCAAAATCGGTTGTTATTCAAAAAAATATCGATGCTGTGCGCAGTGACTAAAGAGGATCGGCATGTGACTTACCATGAGATAGAGGCATTCTTAGCCATATCGAAGACTGCAGTACAGTCGATTTTGCATGAACATTTAGCTGTGAAAAAAATCTTTTCCCGATGGGTTCCGCATTTTTGACCGAAACTTAAAAACAGGTTCGTGTCAATTAGTGTAACAGTAGTAACAGGAGGCGAAACTTGTATGTATTCGTACGAGCCAGAAACTAAGCAACAATCAACTGTTTGGGTGTTCCAAGATGAATCGAATCCAACAAAAGTGGTTCGTTAGCGAAGCACTTCCAAGAAAATCATCGTTTGTTTCTTAGGTTATACTGGACATGCTGCAATCATTGCTTTAAACTATCGAAGAACAGTTAATGCAACAATTTGTTTGCCAGAAATCATCGATGAAATCAGGAAAAACAACCGAAGACGTAGCATCATTCTTCATCATGACAGTGCCAGCTCTTACTCAGCACGCCAAACAATTGATTATTTATTTGACGGAGAAAAACACCTTATTGCCCGTATTTACCTGATTTATTGCCTAACGACTTCTTTTTGTTCCTGAATGTAAAAAAAATGCGGGGACAGAGATTTTCATCACCTCAAGAAGCTGTTGAATCCTTCCAAAACCATGTTTTTTGCGGTACGAACTTCAGAGTGGGAAAAATGTTTCGAGAATTAGTTAGAGCGCATGTAAATCTTAAAGGCGAATATTTTAAGAAATAATAAAATGATTTGTACCAAAATTTTTTCTACTTTCATTGTTTTTGGAAAAATTTAAAAGGTAGTAGTTATTCATGTTTATTGGCATTGCAGTGAGTGGAAAAAACTCTTGAAGGATAATAAGATAGTTTTCGTTAAGATATAGGGTCAGAAAGGACTCAAGAAAGGCATTAGCAAAAAAGAGAAAAACAAAGGGGGTTACCAAAAAAACATTATATATTCGATAATGTATAATATTACTTACTTTTCTTTGGTTGAAGATTCTTCCTTGGGGTTTGTTAAATTGTTAAATAGGCGTGAAATCCTATTTTTCTTTTTTTGCGCTTGGGGTTCCAAGTTGTTTCTAATCTGCACATTGTTCATTTGCAATTTCCTAAATTTCTAGAATACACTCAAATTTCTACGAAGCTCACAACAGACTAATGTTATATTTCGCACTCTAATTCCAATTCATTTTAAATTTAAAAATATTCGGTACACCACTTCCGCGTTTTTTATTTTAAGCGACTATTTTTAGCGACTTTGTGACAAAAACCAAATGGTAAAACTTAAAGCCAAAAGCCAGATTATATATAATGTAATAAATATTATTATCTGAATATAAACATAGAACGTTATTAGGTTTAAGATTTATCCGAGATATCATTAAAACTTTAGACTATATCCTAAAATATTCCTTATTTTAAGAAAAAAATTTACTGTTTACGTGAAACAATATTAAATAGTGATTTAAATACGCCTACTCTGATACTCTACATTTGATAGCAAATATCTAATTTAAAGTATTTGTGCAACATTTTTTCCTGTTTTATTTAAACAGGAATTACCCAGTGGCGCATTAAAATATAATAACAAAACATTTCAACATCTTTTTTTTCATATTTGATCAACATTTGTATTTTAACCGTATCATATTTTTCTGAAGTACAGTCTGTCAAGTAAGAACGTCTCCGCGATAATTAATTTTGGTAAATGAGATTCTAGCGATTCAACAAAAAATCGGTAGATGGAATTTTTGTCTACGACGCATTTTAGTAAAAAAGTATCAATCGATTCCGAATTTTCGTCGAAATCACGTAAAATCTAAAATGAGTCACTTGTTTGCGCGTCGGTTCGAGGCAGTCTTTCTTGGTTCCCATACAAAGGGGTCTAGAATGACTCTTCCTGCGGCCCCTAAATATGTTAAAAAAGTCGGTATCATTTGTGAAGAAGTGGGTAAATCATTTTAAAGAGACGATAAATGTCGACGACTTGCCAAAACGTGGCTCGGTAGGCAAAGTCACACCGAAAGTCGAAAAAAACGAATCGTGTCTTTGTTTTCACGGGACCCAGGGGCGTACCAATCGGAAATGGCGCCTAGGGCGAGCATCGAAGTTGCGCCCCTTCGTAAATTATCTAAATATAAAATAAACAGATACACTAAACAAAACAGTCATAAATCTTACAAAACAATCTTATTTTCTATTTTTAGAAGGAAAATTAGTCCGTAAAAGTACACTTTTAATTGTCTTAAACTTAAAATTGAAGATTTATAACATTTTCGAAATCTGTTTCTTTGGTTTCTTCTCGCTCTCCACTGAGCAAAGCTATATATGAATTATATTGTTGGTGTATTTTGATTTTTAAAGTTTAATAATTTGCGAATTTTACGCCCCCCTTTGAAAGGCGCCCAGTGCACGTGCCTTTCTTGCCCCACCCTAGGTACGCCACTGACGGAACCCGAAATTAATGTGGAGTCAAGGAGCGACAAATTAAGAAAATCGGGTTTGAATGTGTCCCATGAGACCATTCGACAATATCTTCGTGCTCATGATGTCAAATTCCTAAGAACGTTGCTCGCTTGGGCTCATGATAAAATACTAGAGTGGCCCTCACAATCGCCGGACGCCAACCCTAGTGAAAACGTTTGGTCCTTTGTAGAGAGAAAGCTCAGAGGAAAGATTCTAGGGAGTTGGACTCAGTTGTCTCGCGAGATTCGAAAAATTTGGAGATCATTGCCGCGCGAGTCTGTAGAAAATCTCATCGACAGTATGCCTCGAAGATGCCAGGCAATTATTGATGCAGGAGGCGACTGGACAACTTACTAAGATAATTGCGCCGTTGTTAGCACACCAAAGAATACACTGAATGCAAAAAAATGTTCTCGAAACACAGTTTTTCAAGAATACGAGCGGTCACGTTCTTATTTGATACACTGTAGATCTAGGCAATTTTAGAGAGGTGAAAGGTTCAGACCGACGCGTTAGTCAATTATCACGTACCAGCCTATTGTAGTCCATTCGATCTACGTATGTATTACATCGTTTTCTTCTAGTTCTGGTCCATTTGGATATTTCTTGGATCTTACTTAGTTCTTGACATGCTACAAACCATTGCTTTAAAGGATCGAAGAACAGTTAATGTAACAATTTGTTTGCCATAAATCATCAATGAAATCAGGAAAAACAACCGAAGACGTAGCATTATTCTTCATCATGATAATGCCAGCTCTTACACAGCACGTCAAACAATTGATTATTTGACGGAGAAAAACATCTTATTGCCCGTATTTACCCAATTTATCGCCTAACGACTCCTTTTTGTTCCTGAATGTCAAAAAAAAATGCGTGGACAGAGATTTTCATCATCATCAAGAAGCTATTGAATCCTTCCAAAACAATGTTTTTGAGGTACGAACTTCAGAGTGGGAAAAATGTTTCGAGAATTGGTTCGAGCGCATGTAAATCATTTGTGAAGAAGTAGGTAAATCATTTTAAAGAAACGATAAATGTCGACGACTTGCCAAAACGTGGCTCGGTAGGCAAAGTCACACCGAAAGGCGAAAAATCGTGTCTTTATTTTCACGGGACCCAGGGGCGTACCAATCGGAAATGGCGCCTAGAGCGAGCATCGTAAATTATCTAAATATAAAATACAGATACACTAAACAAAACAGTCATTAATCTTACAAAACAATCTTATTTTCTATTTTAGAAGGAAAATTAGTCCGTAAAAGTGCACTTTTAATAGTCTTAAACTTAAAATTGAAGATTTATAACATTTTCGAAATCTGTTTCTTTGGTTTCTTCTCGCTCTCCACTGAGCAAAGCTATATATGAATTATATTGTTGGTTTATTTTGATTTTTAAGTTTAATAATTTGCGAATTTTACGCCCCCCTTTGAAAGGCGCCCAGAACACGTGCCTTTCTTGCCCCACCCTAGGTACGCCACTGACGGAACCCGAAATTAATGTGGAGTCAAGGAGCGACAAATTAAGAAAATCGGGTTTGAATGTGTCCCATGAGACCATTCGACAATATCTTCGTGCTCATGATGTCAAATTCCTAAGCACGTTGCTCGCTTGGGCTCACGATAAAATACTAGAGTGGCCCTCACAATCGCCGGACGCCAACCCTAGTGAAAACGTTTGGTCCTTTGTAGAGAGAAAGCTCAGAGGAAAGATTCTAGGGAGTTGGACTCAGTTGTCTCGCGAGATTCGAAAAATTTGGAGATCATTGCCGCGCGAGTCTGTAGAAAATCTCATCGACAGTATGCCTCGAAGATGCCAGGCAATTATTGATGCAGGAGGCGACTGGACAACTTACTAAGATAATTGCGCCGTTGTTAGCACACCAAAGAATACACTGAATGCAAAAAAATGTTCTCGAAACACAGTTTTTCAAGAATACGAGCGGTCACGTTCTTACTTGATACACTGTAGATCTAGGCAATTTTAGAGGTGAAAGGTTCAGACCGACGCGTTAGTCAATTATCACGTACCAGCCTATTGTAGTCCATTCGATCTACGTATGTATTACATCGTTTTCTTCTGGTTCTGGTCCATTTGGATATTTCTTGGATCTTACTTAGTTCTTGACATGCTGCAACCATTGCTTTAAAGGATCGAAGAACAGTTAATGTAACAATTTGTTTGCCATAAATCATCAATGAAATCAGGAAAAACAACCGAAGACGTAGTATTATTCTTCATCATGATAATGCCAGCTCTTACACAGCACGTCAAACAATTGATTATTTGACGGAGAAAAACATCTTATTGCCCGTATTTACCCAATTTATCGCCTAACGACTCCTTTTTGTTCCTGAATGTCAAAAAAAAATGCGTGGACAGAGATTTTCATCATCTCAAGAAGCTATTGAATCCTTCCAAAACAATGTTTTTGAGGTACGAACTTCAGAGTGGGAAAAATGTTTCGAGAATTGGTTCGAGCGCATGTAAATCTTAAAGGCGAATATTTTGAGAAATAATAAAACGATTTGTACCAAATTTTTTTTTACTTTCATTGTTTTTGTAACAATTTAAAAGGTAATAGTTATTCATGTTTATTGGCATTGCAGTGAGTGGAAAAAAAACTCTTGAAGGATGATAAGATAGTTTTCGTTGAGATATAGGGTCAGAAAGGTCTCAAGAAAGGCATTAGCAAAAAAGAGAAAAACAAAGGGGGTTAATGATCTACTTCCCCCCCTTAGTACTTGGCCTGGTTACCAAAAAAATCTTATTATATATTCGATAATATATAATATTACTTACTTTCCTTTGGTTGAAGATTCTTCCTTGGGGTTTGTTAAATTGTTAAATAGGCGTGAAATCCTATTTTTCTTTTTTGTGCTTGGGGTTCCAAGTTGTTTCTAATCTGCACATTGTTCATTTGCAATTTCCTAAATTTCTAGAATACACTCAAATTTCTACGAAGCTTGTAGATCTTTTCTGCGGATTCTGTCATTGATAGTTTTTCCATATATGTCTCTAATTACCTTCATTTCTGTTATCCTTATCATTTGTGCTGTTTTACATGTGTTAGCTCTTATTTCTACAGCATATCGAATCGGTCTCATTATTGTCTTGTATATCCTTGTTTTGATTTCCATTGTGAGATGTTTATTCTTCCAGACTATATCCTTCAAGCAACCTGCTATTAGTGATGCCTTCATAGATTGTTGTTTTACGAGTACTTCCCTGTTTCAGTCTCGGTAGTTTGTTATTCAGGTTCCCAGGTCTTTAACATCGTTAGTATGTTCAATAATATTTTTTGGATCTCCAGCTTGCATCTTAGTAATTCGTTTGAAGCTACTATACATTTTGTCTTGGTTGTATTAATAATTATGTTTAGTATCCTTGCTTCCAAATTGAAGGCGTGAAAGATCTTCTGAAGTTTGTCCTCAGAGTCGGAGATGAGGACCGCGTCATCAGCGTAGCAGATTATGTGGAAGTGAGTATTGCCGATTTTGTATCCTCTGCTACTACTAAGCTGTCCATGACTAGGTTGAAGATAAAGGGATTAAGTGAATCGCCGTGTTTATTCCGGCGTTTATTTTCACTTCTTTGCTCAGTAGATGTTCCACTTTTATATTCCTTTGCATGCTATGTTAATGTCATATATGATTTTTATTAGTTTCTGGTTTGTCTACTTTTCTTGTAATATTTTTATATCTATCGCTTGGCTTGAGTTATGTCGAAGAAACACACATATGTACTATTTGAAAAAATAATTTAAGAAAACTTTATTATACATACTCCTAGCTACATCATACAGCCGTATTTTAGAACGACTATACTATTCTAACTACTTTTAATATAGAATATTCGAAAACTTTTTCTTTTCTTATATATGTCTCACGTGGACGTCATACCGTAAACGACGCGGACAGCACGACTAGAGTGACATAATCAAAACAATTTTTGAAGCTTCTAGAGCGAACATATTTTTTTGACATTATCGCGCGATTCAGGTCAGGTTCTAGTTGGTTTTGATAAAAGTTGCTTGATTGCGAAACAAGTTCTCGGTAACACGTTACCGATTTTTTAAATCTTGAAATAATTTAACTAAAGTAAGTGTCGTAAGCGTGATTAATAAGGATAATTTTAAATTTCTTGCTCGGTACCTATGTAAACTAGTTACAAATCAAACATGTTCCTCCTCACTTTTTAACCAAATAATTTAGTTATTTTATTTAAAGGAAACTTCCGTTATACCATAGAAAATATAGTTGTCACTACAGAAAGATAAACAGGTGGAACAAAAGGTTGCTGTAAAATGAAGTCGGCTCGCCATCGCTGTAGAGTTTCTTGGAGACTTCGCGCGAGCAGAAGTTGATTATATGTAACAACTAGCCATGCCCGCGGCTCCGCTCGCGTGAACTTGATTCACTATTATCTTCACTGCTTATTCCTTATGTTTCCTAACGTAATAAAATATATTCTATAACCTGACCAGAGAACATATGTATGAATTAAAAAAAAAACACGTAAATCAGATAAGTGGTGAGTGAGTCAGTGACAAGCGCACTAACGGACAGACAGAGAGACGTTGCATTTTATATATATTATATTCTTTGCTACATGATATTGTTCCATATTTAACTGTTTAGGCAGAGTATTGCAAGAGAGCGCGCTAGCGGCAAACTTTTTTCCGACCTGATTCACTATTATTGTCACTGCTTATTTCTTATGTAACGTAATAAAATATATCCTATAACCTGGCCAGAGAACATATGTATGAATTAAAAAAAAAAAAACACGTAAATCGGATAAGTGGTTTTCGAGTGATAAGTGCACTAATGGACAGACAGAGAGACAGACAGACAGAGGGACGTTGCATTTTATATATATTATAGATAATAGGGATAAATATGTTTGAAAGATAATTGAAATTAGGCGTTAATTTTTTAAGATGATGACGGAAGCATAACTAGAATTTATTAAAACTCTTAATATTTTATTTCGGAAAAGCTCAGCTTGGACTTATAAGAAACGAGGTTCAGGTTTACATCTAAACACGACATTAACGTAGGCTCAAGGAAGGGTGACTGGAAACGATTTGGTTGCCTATAAGTGTTGTCAGATTTCTAAAATTTAAAATATTCAATGGTTCACCTGCCTTCGCTGTAGACCAAGAGCTACGGGAAAAAAGTGGCGTGGGCAGTAGCAACTTGCCTCTTTGACAGGTTGATCTGGCACAGAAACGGTTCACCTTCCAGATATTTTGGGCCGTCGCTACTGGCACATTATGCAATAAGGGCCAATTCGAATGTGTCATTTTTAGCGTGATCGATAGCACCGTAGGCATGGTACAGAATCATTAGCCATTTCAGTAGGACTTGCGTTCAATGATCGGCAGAAGTCGATGTTGGTCCGGTGGCCCGAGGGGCCTTTTTTCTTGGCTCAAGAAAAAGGGTCCCTTGCGCCCCCGGGCCAATATCGACTTCTGCAAATCATTAAGCGTAAGTCCTACTGAATTGGCTAATGATACTGTACGACGCCGACAGTGCTACCGTTCACGCTAAAAATGGTATATGCGGATTGGATCTTATTGGATAATGGGCCAGTAACGACTGCTCAAAATATCTGAAAGGTGAACGGTTTCTGTGCCAGATAAACTTACCAAAGAGGCAAGTTGCTACTGCCCACGCCACGTTTTTCCCGTAGCTCTTGGTCCACTATATTATTAAAAGTCTAATCTAATGAGGTAAAATTAGTGTGCACAATTTGAGCTAATAGGAAAGAAATAAATAACATTTTATTTATACGAAACAGCTGAATATTTTCTGAATTTGTACTTAAATATGTTTTATATAACCATATGCCCCAACAATAAGAAAATACAAATAAACTAAGAAATGAAGAAATTATAATCAAATACTGACAAATAGCTGATGAGAAATTCGAAAAAGAATACAGAAATATAAAATATGCAAATTTAGAAGAAAAATGGAGCATCTTCAAGAATATAATCCTGGACGGAGCTACCAAAGTATCCGGAGTGTGCAACGCAAACAACAGTAAAAGACAAACAGCTTGGTGGAATCCAAGAAGAAATTATTGCGAAGAAGAAAGAATGAAAAAAAATATCTCATAACGAAAACACCAGAACAATATGAACTATATAAAGGAAAAAGGAAAAGAGTTAAAGGGTTTGTAAGAGAAGCAAAAGAGCAGTCATGGGAAGAATTCGGAGATAAAATAGAAGAAAATAGTAAAGAAAATCAAAAACTATTCTACAGAGTTCTTAAATCATTCAGGAAGGAGCAACCTATAACCGAATTGTATGTGAAAAACAAAAACCAAGAAATCCTAACAACAGAGTAAGCAATAATGGAAAGATGAAAAGAATACTTTGAAGAAAAAGAGAATACAAATTATGAAGAATTGGAACAACAAAATATGGAAGAAACAGAAAATAGGGAACAAATAAAATGGAAAGAGTTGGAGGAAGTTATACAAAAATTGAAAAATTGGAAAGCCTTAGCCAGCGATAAGATAACGTTTGAAATGTTTAAATACATGGGGAAGAAAGGAAAAACAATATTGTTAGAAATAATTAATAATGCACGGGAAGAAGGAAAATTTCCGGCCGAATGGGGAATATCGTTTATTACACCAATCTATAAAAAGGGAGATCACAAGGATTGCAATAATTACAGAGGAATTACTATACTGAACACAATTGTCAAAATTTATGAGGGCATCATTAATAACAGGATAAAGAAAGTAATAAAACCACAACTATGGGAATCGCAAAGTGGATTTAGACCAGCAAGAAGTACACAAGACCACATATTTACACTGAAACAGATTATCGAAAAAAGATCAAAACAAGTCTATGAAAGCAAGGTCTACACCTTGCTTTCATAGACTTCGAAAAAGCATTTGACAGTGTGCCGAGAAATAGTGTGGAAAAGCCTAGAAAACAAGGTAATAAACAAAAAGACAATAAGAATCATAAAGGGAATATACAGCAACAATGTGCAGTATATAATAAAAAACATGAAGCCGGAGGGATTTGCAACACAGGAAGGTTTGAGGCAAGGAGGAAGCTTGAGCCCAACATTATTCACGGTATACATGGATGAAATAATCAAGAAATACCGAAATAAAAGTGAAAAGAATGACAATTGGATACTGGAAGCTGAAAAAAAAATAGAAATATCTGAAGCGGCTTTTGCTCATGATATTGTGCTAGTGGCGGAAAATGAGAAACAATTACAAGGAAACCTCGATATTTGGAATAAAGCGTTTAAGGAAGAAGGTATGAAGATTAATATAGATAAAACAAAAGTAATGACAATGGAAAACCAACAAACGAACATTTACATAGAAGGGAATAAAATACAACAAGTGGAACAGTATAAGTATTTGGGAGTGGTAATTTTTTTTTTTTTTTTTTTTTTTTTTGGTCTAGCACACGTGCTGCAGGGAAGTCCCTAAAGCGCTCCAGGAGCGGCACGAGTGCGGAAAAAGCGATTCACGTTGTTCTTGAATCGCTGTAAATTGTACTCGGTGGGAAACACAGCGCTGGGCAAATTATTCCAAAGGGATGACGTTCTCCATATAAAAGATTGCTTGAAAAGCGTCGTACGCGGAGTAACAAGCTGAACCTCATACGGATGCGAAGCACCAGCGCGACGTGTATTTCTAACATGCACCGCTTTGGGAGGAATTAAGCGGGCTACATCCTTCGAACACTTTCCATGAAAATACTTGTAGAACAGACTCAAGTCGCCAACCGTTCTTCGATGTTCCAGCGAATCAAGGCCGCCGGTCAATTCCGGGTCCCCAATCAGACGGACCGCTCTTCTCTGAACAGAATCCAACAAATGCAGTGTATGTTTGGGAGCGGAGCCCCTAACGTGGGAGCAGTATTCCATAGTTGGTCGAATTTGGGCTTTGTAAAGAATTAACATTTGCTGTGGGGTGTAAAGCTTTCTGGTTCTAAATAATATTCCCAACTTTTGAGAAGCTCTCCTTGCTATGCCTGCAACATGTTCATGCCAAGACATATTTGCTCCCAAACTAACGCCCAACAAATTGAGCGACGATGCTAGGGGAATGGAGTGCCCCAACATAACTATGTCGGGTTCAGCAACGTTAACTTTTTTAGAAAAAACTGCCGCTTGGGTTTTTGTAGCGTTAAATTCCACCTGGTTACTGTCACCCCAAGATAGAATTTCTTCCAGGTCTTTGTTAAGTTGAACGACCTCCTGCTGTCTGCGGATATTCGCCTGAGCAGCCGATGTCCGAGCGTTCAAGGTGAATGAAGAGACAAGCGTACTGTCATCTGCAAAGCTATAGATTGGATTCCCGGTCTTTTCCAGCAGATCGTTAATGTAAATGAGAAAGAGAGTAGGAGACAGTATGGAGCCCTGGGGCACACCGGCGTGGATAGTGAGGGTGTTAGAAAGAAATCCGTCGACCGCCACTCGTAAAGAACGCTCTCTGAGGAAACATGAGAGCCACAAACAGAACCTTTCAGACATACCATAAGAGCGCAACTTAGCCAACAGTCCATCGTGCCAAACACGGTCGAATGCCTTGGATATGTCAAGAGCAACCGCTCGAGATTCTCCAAAGTGTTCAATTGCGTCGTTACAAACATGTGTTACATAAGTCAGAAGATCTCCTGTTGATCTATGTTTACGAAAACCATATTGGTGATCGCTAATAATATTGAATCGTTCAAGATATTTTAGAAGATGCTCATTGATAACCTTTTCCATGACTTTCGATATTATTGAAAGCAGTGCAACTGGTCGGTAGTTATTTGGCAAGGTCTTCTTACCTTTTTTAGGTATCGGCTGAACCGTGGCACATTTCCAGCAGGACG
>CM032454.1:146740565-146835912 GCA_019049505.1 Pachyrhynchus sulphureomaculatus | reverse complement strand
GCAACAATATATTAAATCATACAAATCTTTATAATGAAATTAATTTTAATAATTTTTTATGAACACTAAAAGTTAGAAAAAACTTATTCGGATACTTTAAAAGTGAATTAGCTACCAAATTTCTCTATAAGATTCGAATTAAAATTATTCTTAAGACCTAATAACAAAATCGTTGAAATTATGTAATAATGAAAAAAAATAAACTGGGACACTAGTAGCAAAATTAATGGTGTAACTGGGACACTAGTAGCGTGTGTTGCCTCCTCTACTTCGGATGACAGCGTTTTATGCGCCTAGGTATGCTTCTAATTAAATTTTGGATAAAATCTTGAGGAATTTGCTCCCATTCTGTGATAACTGCATTTTTAAGTTCCCTCAGGTTTCTAGGTGCAAGTATATGACGTTTCACATTTTTCTTAAGGTGATCTCATACATGTTCTATCGGATTCAGATCCGGGCTTTTTGAAGGCCATTGCATAATCGGTATATCAACTTGATTACGATAATCGAGTACCTCCCTAGCCACGTGAGGTCGAGCGTTGTCTTGCATAAACAGGAAATTGGGCCCCACAAGATGACCGAAAGGCATCACATGTTCTATTACAATATTCTCAAGATAGTAGTTAGCATTCATGGATCTCGTACGGACAGGAACTAACTCTGTGCGAACATCAAAGCAGATGCCACCCCAGAACACAACAGAGCCACCGCCGAATGGAATCCTTGTAGAGATATTGCAAGGAGCAAACCTCTGTCCTGGTCTTCGCCATACTCGCTCGCAACCATCTGGATGTTTTAGACTAACCCTAGTTTCATCTGTGAAGAAAACTTGTTTCCAATCATCCACAAACCAGTTTTCGTGATTTCGAGTAAAAACGTAACCTGGCAACTCTGTTCTCTCTAGTAAGCAAGGGCGCAGTGGCTGGTCTCCTACTGTTTAATCCAGCTTCATTTAACCGTCTTCTAACTGTTTTAGAAGAAATTGTGACATTGCGAACAACTTCGAGTTCGTTTCTTATTGTAGAACTAGTGACAGTCCTGTTTCTTAAAGCATATTGTCTTATAAAACGTTCATCTAAGTCGCTAGTGCATTGTTTTCGCCCTTGCCCTAGCCGTCTAGAATAAGTTCCTACTTCATTCAAGCGTCTTACCATATGACTTATTGTGGAGCGATGTTTGCCTAACAAACTGACAACATAACTCTGACAATATCCCTCGTCCAATAAAACTGAGGCTCGCACTACCTCGTGTTCAGTTAAATTCCTTGTTCGATTCATTTTTCTAATTCTTCGGGGGTCAAAAATAAAACAGTCTACCACAAAAAACGTATTACTTTGAAAAAGGGAACAATTTATAAAGCTTACTTTTAAGAAAATCTATCGCATTATTACAGAAAATTGCTTATCTTCTAAAAAATTCTTTAAAACTGTAAATCTAAATGAATTGTTTTGATTTCTGTCATGAACAACGAAACAAAATATGCATAGCCTACTATTCAAATACTCGATAAACTTTAAAACTGACATAAGAAAAAGATAAATTAATTTTTAGATTGTTGCGTTAATTTTGTCCAGGAGTTTAGATGATAATGAGAATATATCAATATTGACAAATATTGTAGTAGTAACGCTATGCAAGGATTACAAGTTTAATTTATATTTTATTTTTATTATATATCGAAAAAAACATTTTCAACATTAGTACAGGAAGGACTTTTTTCCGCTTAAGAAATTGATCATTTTCCGAATTAATGCACAAAGAGTTATTTTCTCGCAATATAACGATACACAGGCATCACAGTTTAGTAAAACATATTAAAACAACATAATAACGAAATAGTACGAAACACTTACCTAAACAAAATTCCTGGTCCGTTCTCATCCCTATCAACAATCGCACACCTGTCAATACATTTTTCAAAGTTCTTTCTTGCTCTTTGAGCTCTCGTAAGTGTTGTTTCCTTTGAAATAATAACTCGTCTCCCTTTTCTTCGTCTCATCGCATTTGATCTTTTTAAAAAGCATTGATCACACGAGTCAGTTGGATTAGTCCAAATATCTTGGGATGAACAATACACCAGGCTCCGCATTGGTTGATACGGTTGATACATTTTGAGTTTTCTTAATAAGAAAATTAAGAACAACAGCCACAATATTTGTTAATACGAAAAAAGCTTGTGTTGACGTTTCTAGACTTTTTTCGCGTGGAATTGTAAAGTTCAGGTAAACATTTTTGTTTAAATCAGAACACATTTATAGGCTAATCCAGAATGTACTTCTGAAAGAGGATTAAAATGATTTTATAATCACCTTCATTTTTGCCCTCGAGGGAGGGAACAAATGCTGATCACGTATTAAAAGCGTTTTAAATATATCTACATTTAGAATTTAAATCATACTTATGTAATATAACAGATAATGAAAATCTTCTGTCGATTGTCGTAAATTGTTATAAAAGATAACCACGCTCTAATTATTTAAAAATCAATAAATAGACAATTAACAAAAAAAAACATTAATAGTTTTGGCATATTTTGTTATTTCAGAAGATTTTACTTCTCCTATCAGGCGTATCTAATGTAGCCATACAATTCAAGTTATATTATATACGTCAAAAGTGATATATCCTTTTTTTTATTTTAGAGGATAACAGGTTCACCAGCCAAACAAATGGTAATTTACTAGAAGTACTAGTTTTCTGCAGAAAAGTAATATGTAGGAAAACTCTTTGAAAGTAAAATAACAGTATTAACACGATAAAAAAAAACAAAAAAAAAACAATTGATCATTGTATTATTTTAAGGACTATGCTCTATTTAAATAGGAAACCCTCCGTGACGTAGCCAACAAAGGGGCCGCGCCACCGTGGATGTAGAAAATAACACCTTTCTAGAACCTGGGCTTTTTCTTATTAGGGTTCCTTTTTTTGGGCAAAATTTTCACTCCACTTTTCCCGCTATCGGGCGCGATTTAAATTAATTATGTTTCATTGTAGGAAAGAGTTTTTTTTTTCTGAAAAATTTTCAGCCCCCAGTCATTGATTTTTAAATTGGGTGTAATTTTTAAAGTTTCATTGTATGAACGGGTCCATTTTTGTCGAAAATGTCTATCCGCTGGTTATCTAATTCTGTTGGGAAAGATCTACAGTTTGACAAGTAAGAACGGGACCGCTCGTATTCTTGAAAAAATCTATTTCGAAAACGGCGCAATTACGTTAGTAAATTGCGATTGTAAGGGCCACTCTAGTATCTTATCGTGGGCCCAAGTTAGCCGCTTCGTGATGTGATTTTCGTCCAGCAAACGTTTCTTCAACGTGCTTCGGAATTTGACATCATGACCACGAAGATGTCGAATGGTCTCATGGGACACATCCAAACCCGGTTTTTTTTTTTAAATTTTGCCGCTCCTTGACGCGGCGTCAATTTCGGGTCACGTAAAAACAAAGACACGATTCGTTTTTCAAACTTTCGGAGTGACTTTGCCTACCGAGCCACGTTTTGGTAAGTCGTCGACATTTTTCGTCTCGTTAAAATAATTTACCCACTTCTACGCAAACGAGATTGACTTTTTAATATACTTTGCGGCCGCGGAATGTGTCATTTTAAGCCCTTTGAATAGGAACAAAGAAAGACTCCCTCGAACCGACGCGCAAACAAGTGATTCATTTTGTATTTTACGTGATTTTGACGAAAGTTCGGAATCGACTGATACTTTTACTAAAATGTGTCGTAGACAAAAGTTTTCCTCTATCGATTTTTTGTTGAATCGCTAGAAACGCATCTACTAAAAATGAATTATCGCGGACATGTCTTCTTACTTGACAGACTGTAAGCTTTTAGAATTCCACGGCAATTTTTCTTTTCATAAATGATTTGCCAATGGGCAATCCCCTCTATAAATAGTTTTATATTGTCTGTTCTCTTCTTTTGCTTAAAGAAACGCCCCTTGTAACTAGCCCTCTTCACTCCCAATCCTTGAACCTGACTAGGCCACTGGAAATCCTTTCTATTTGTTTCCAATAAATAGAGCTTTAAATACAATTTCAACAATACAAGTTTTCATATTCAGTTTTTTATGATTCTCTGACATACTATGTTGTGGTTCTTATGAAAGGCAAATTTTCGTATGTTTCCATAACCTCAACAGCTTGACACTTCTGTTAGCCACCAAGTACGTTTAATTATTTACCCTCTCAATTGTTTTACGAGAAATCACGTGACAGTAAAGTAGCTATTACTTAAAATCACGTTACGCGACACTAATTAAACGCAGTTTTTAAACACATGCTATTAACTGGCAGTGGGGACAATTGTCAAACATCAAAATGATTATAAGATTTGTGATACAGAGATTAAAGGGATAACACTGCACACAGAGCTTTTTCTCATTTTCTTTAATTTTCACATATTTTTTTTCTTAAAAGGTTTATAGTTATTTCAACGAGGAAACGCGACTTTTTTTCTTATATAATACTGTAATTTTTTACATATATTGTGTCATCGTGGATCACAGTTACACATGTTTTTAATTATTTTTCACCAGAAACAAAAAAATTACAATGTAAGTCCAAACGCAGCGTAAAAGATTTCGACATACAAGAAAAAATTATAACACTAAAACTGAATATATTATAAGTGACAAAATAACCGTATTTGAACTAACACACATACACGTTTATTTGATTTATTTTGGAATAAAAGTTAACAATAGAGTCCGAAATAATGGACATGGGGGGGAAAAAGGGGGGATACATATCCGCTATAGATTACATTACTTTTACAACCTGTATACAGTAATGCCCCGCTTGACTGAAAACAAAGTGCTATTATGCTGAAATAGGAGTTTTCGCGTAGTTGTTAAAAGATAACTGAAAAGGAAATTGTTAGTAACGGTCAACGGTTAGATCGGTATTATTAAGTTAAACGAGAACTAAAAAAAATAACCGGCCAAGTGCAAGTCGGATTTGCGCAATTAGTGTTCCGTACGTTGATTGCTTTTAAAACAAAAATTTTCGTTACGGAGGTATAAAATGATCAATAACTTCACAAAACACACCCAAATGAGTTTTCCAACAAAGTTTGTTTCCGATCTTTGTTGAAAACTGATGATCTTGAAATTTTTTTTTTTTTTTTTTTTATATACCAAATAAATTATTAAAGGTAATGCACTCGTGATAATTTTCGTTCAATCTAAACCCTGTGGAGAATAATCCAGAATTTTTTTTAAATTTTTTGATCAGTACTTTTCGAGATAAGGAGAGACAGAAATTTTTTAAAAATAATACAAAGAAAAGTGTGCCCAAGTATTATATATACGAGGCTGGTTTGAAAAGTCCGTGCAAAAATAAAAACTACTTATGTGTTTGGGGTAAACCTTTTTTATTTTTCGACATAGTCTCCTTTTTAGGCTTATACACTTCGTCCAACGATGTTCTACTTTGTTGATCCCTTCCGAATAATAGGATTTGTCCAAGTCTGCAAAATATCCATTAGTGTCTGCAATCACCTCCTCGTTTGAATAAAATCTTTGTCCCGCCAGCCATTTCTTCAAATTGGGGAACAAATAGTAGTCCGAGGGAGCCAAGTCTGGAGAATAGGGGGGATGTGAAACGAGTTGGAATCCTATTTCCATTAATTTTGCGACCACAACTGCTGAGGTGTGTGCTGGTGCGTTGTCCTGATGGAAAAGGACTTTCTTGTGGGCCAATCGCGAGCATTTTTCTTGCAGCTCGGTTTTCAAACGGTCCAATAACGATGAATAATATTCACCTGTAATATTTTTTTTACCCTTTTCCAGATAGTCGATAAGGATTATCCCTTGCAAATCCCAAAACACAGTCGCCATAAACCTTTCCGGCCGAAGGAACGGTCTTCGCCTTTTTTGGTGCAGATTCCCCTTTGGTAACCCATTGTTTAGATTGTTGTTTGGTCTCAGGAGTATAGTAATGTATCCATGTTTCATCCACAATGACGAAACGACGCTTAAAGTCCTCCGGATTCTTCTGGAACAGCTGCAAACCATCCTTGCAACACTTCACAGGATTCCGTTTTTGGTCAAGCGTGAGCAATCGCGGCACCCATCTTGCGGATAGCTTTCTCATGTCCAAATGTTTATGCAAAATATTATGTACCCGTTCAGTCGAGATGCCCACAGCACTAGCAATCTCACGCACCTTAACTCTTCTGTCATCCATCACCATATCATGGATTTGATCAATGATTTCTGGAGTCGTAACCTCCACAGGCCGTCCAGAACGTTCAGCGTCACTTGTGCCCATATGGCCAGTCCGAAAATTTTTTAAACCACTTATAAACTGTTCTAATCGAAGGTGCAGAGTCACCATAATGTTTATCAAGCTTCTCTTTAGTCTCCTGAGGCGTTTTGCCTTTCATAAAGTAATGTTTAATCACCACACGAAATTCTTTTTCGTCCATTTCTTGAAAATCACTCGACTTCCTTGATTCACACGAATGCCAAACACAAAGAAATAGACCAATATGGCTGAAACTTTGTGTGCGTTCATTCAAGAGATGCTACTAACTAAACATGACCTTGATACCATAAATGGTGCCATCTCTCGGACTTTGCACGGACTTTTCAAACCAGCCTCGTATAACCTGAACTCGCATTTTAACAAGCTTTCATTTGACGTCCCACTCGATGACCTGGTAATTTTTTTTTCACTTCCGATTTCACCCGCAAAACCAGACCCTCCTCTAGCCGCCTGAACGTCCGCGTGCAAAACCTGCTTTACCACCCTCCTCGCCCCCAGAAATTTTATGTGGCCGCTGCCATCGCCACCCTATTTTAATAATTAACCTATTGTTTCGCAATAAACGTAATAACATCGATAAGACTGATTAGAAGGAGTTTGAACATGACGAAATCTCTGTATTTGCCGCCCCCTGGATGTGACGCCCGCGTGCGGTGCACATCCTGCACGCCCGCTTACGGCGGGCCTGTCCAAAACTAACCCTTTAAGTCAAAATTTAACTTTCAAAACACGACTCTGATGGGGCCATCAATTCCTATATTAGTGTTAAATTTCAACTTTCTATGTCAATAGTTTCGGAGAAACTCTGATGTGACAGACGGACAGACAGAGACGCAAAAGAACAATGGATATCTAAAAATACAGCGAAATCGAACTACTACAAGCAAAGCACGATCAATACCTTTAATTTAGACAAGAAAGTAAAAGAACTTCTTCAGCCTTCATCGACTCATTGCTGGTATAGGCCTCTCTCATATCTTTCCACCTTTGACGATCCTGTAGCTGTCTCGTCCACATAGAATTAAGAAACAAAAATTGGAAACAACCAACAACAGTTTTAAGAGATGCTGACAATGAAATTATTCTGGGAAATGAAGCCAAGCTTAAGAGGCAGAAGGATTAGGTCGAAGAGCTTTTCAACAACGATAGACCAAACGAACCACCGTCCATAGCTAATGAAATAAATGGGCCTCCTATTACCAAGAGCGAAATTATTCATGCAATACGGCCCCAGAAGGACGGAAAAGCTACTGGCCCAGATAACATTCAGGTTGAACTAATTAAGATCATAGCAGAACAAGAGAAAGCTGCTCTTGATATTTTAACATTGTTGTTTTAAACGCCATTTATAATACGGGCCAGATACAATCTGACTGGCAGAAATCTACGTTTACTGTCATTCTAAAAAAGTAGATTCTTTTCATTGTGACGACTATCGTATGATCAGTCTTATGTGGCACATACACTTATATATAGAAAATTTGATTCTCGGGTGGACGATACACAGTTTGGCTTGGCATGTAAGAGGCGCATTTCGCTCTTAATGTACAAACATAAATGTGTTTGCGTGTTTTATTGACTATCTAAGGCCTTTGATTGTGTCAAACACGCTAAAATGATAGAGATCCTACGTACCTCGATTTTTTAAAATCACACGTTAATGCAAATCTTATTCTTAATGGACAGAGAATTCAGCAGGTTTTGTCTTTTAAATACGTAGGCACACTCATTACTAGCTAGTGTAATCCAAAAATAGAGATTAAATCGAGAGTCGAGTGGGTCCTAAATGAACATGAAAAATGTTTTCACTAGATCTGATCTTAGCCTAGAACTTCGAGTCCATACAATTAGATGCTACGTTCTTTCGGTACTCGTGTATGGTTGTGAAGGCTGGACTCTTGATCCCAGCATAGAGAAATGATTCGAAGTTTTCGAAAGGTATGTTTATAGAAGGATTAAGTTAAGTGAACAGTAAAACAATTTTTTTTTTCGTTTACTGGTAAACTCCACAGATCTTGATAAAGCTACAGTGATAGTGAAACATGTTGATATGTTAAAATAAATGTGGAGTTTACCAGTAAACGAAAAAAAAAAATGTTTTACTGTTCACTTAACTTAAGCTTAATGGATCTCCACCAAGTATCGGCCAAAACAATCCAGTTTTTATAGAAGGATTCTACGGATATCATAAGTGGATAGGAAAGAAGGAAAAACTAGGTATATTGGTCATATAAATGAAGTGAGCAAAATATGATTTGTTGAGACTTATCATTGGAAACAAAATACAGGGGCGAAGATCGATTGGAGGACGTCAAAATTCCTGGTTAAAAGAACATCTGAAGATTGTTTAATTGCTTATCAATAGATATTTTTAGCCCTGCAGTGTCCAAGACTACGTTAGCAATTTAGATCGCCAACCTGCGTGTGTCAGGAGACGGCGAACTAAGAAGAATATATAAAAGGCGCTACGAATTAAAAATAGCTTTCGAAATTAATTTCTTCTTCAGAGTTCTTCTTTTTTTATACCAGTATATTCAAAAGTATATATGCTAATTATTTAGCTTTCAATTTGATTTTGGTTTGTATTCCCTATAATATATTTTGCTGTTTTTTTGGAAATTATTAAAGTACTAATAGTGCCATAATGGAAAAATAAGTTGAATTTCTTGATTGGTAACAAAAATATTTTTGATTACTGGCTATTACTACTATTAAGGCTAATAATTTTTGCAATTGTCACTACCAGTGTATTAGATTGTAATTGATTGAGTCTAGAAAAATATAGATTAATCGCCAGAAGCAAAGGAGTAGATAAAAGGACGTTCTGGATTTTTTTTAATACCCATTAGAACTTAAATGACATAATTAGTCTTAGTTCTTATATAATTCTTCATTTATTTAGTTAATGATAATAGGTCCTGTATACAATCATATATAGGATATTCTCTTAATCAGTAGATTTTCTAACGTATTGTCCCTCCCAATAATTAATAAATTTATTCCTGTACGAAACTCAAGAGCGTAGAAATTAGAACTATTTACGATTTTTCCATTTTTAATTGGAATTTGGAATTGGGGTGGTTATATATACAGTAGAATCTCGATTATCCGAAATAATATGGACCAAAGTGATTTCAGATAATCGAAATTTCGGTTAATCCGAATTTTTTTTATAAAATAGAAGTTTAGAATGAATACAACATTGCAGATTGACTTAATAGCATTTATACGATATGCTATCGTACATAGGTATTTATTAAAACCAAGAATAGAACAATTAGTTTACTTATTTTATGTATATGTACGGAAAATCGAAAATAAAACAGTTTCATTCTTAACTTTAATGTCTTAAAAATGAGGTAATTTTTAACTGCACTCGTTTTGCGTTAGTTCTGTTTTTGGCTGCAATGTCTCTCCAACGTTTGATAAGCAAAATGTCCGCGGCGGTTGCATTTTTCTTGTTGTTCTACATAAGTTAACGCTTTTTCTAGAGCCTCTAGTCCTCCTGAATGTGACATTTTCACTGGAATATTGTCAGTGGCTTCTACTTCGTTATCATCATCGTCATCACTGTCTATTTTATTAGCATTTTTGCATACACTTTTAATTAATTCTTGGTCAGTCATTTCATCTTCCATACTATCACTGTTTAAACCATTCACAAACATCGGTTTTCGTAACACTTTCACATCCTGATATTCTTGTAATAATTTGAATTTTAATAATTTAATAATAATAATTTTCATTATCTTCTGTTTCTGCCTCTGAGTAATGTCTCTCCTCTTGTGGAATCAATTTTGACCAAGATTTTTCTAAAGTGCTACCTTTTACTTGATTCCAGAATGAAGCTATCCAATATATAACATTTTTCAAATTTATCTTTTTTAGACAATCAGTAAGATTGCCACCTTCATCTACTTCTTCTAAAATATGCTCTAATAACAAACGCCTGTAATTGCGTTTTCAATTTTCCAGTACACCCTGATCCATAGGCTGAATGAGAGAAGTTACAGCAGGAGGCAAAAACATTGCTTTTACTTCCCCACTTTTAAGTTGCTCCGCGCTTGGGTGAGTGGGGGTGTAATCTAGTAACAGAATACATTTTCTAGCGTCGCGTTTATCCAGGCATTGTTTTGATTTTTATACAAAACAGGAAAAGCATTGCGACGAATATTCTTAAAGGTTCGTGGATTTGCTGGCTTACCAATACATAATAATGGGAGTTTGTGTCTTCCAGAAGCATTACTGCATGCAAGAACAGTAATACGTTCTTTGCTACGTTTGTAACCAGGTGCTCCAGCTTCCGTTTTTGAAGCTAAGGTATTTGACGGCAACATTTTGTAGCTCAAGCCTGTTTCATCACAATTATAGATTTGGTCTGGTTGTAAACCATGTTCTTTCATAAGCTCAAAATTCTCTGCAAATTTTTTTGCAGCAGATACATCAGCCGACAATCTTTCTCCACAAACTTTCAGTTGAACGTACACCATATCTTTTTTTTCCACCTGTCTAGCCATCCTTCACTTGCAGAAAAATTTACAGGCGCTTCAATAATCGGCAACTCTTCGCTTAAACTCACTGCCTTATGTTTTAAAATTGTTCCTGAAATTGGTATTCCACGTTCTCGATTCTGTGTAAACCATAAAAATAAAGAATCATCCATTTTTTGGTATTCACCGCTTTTCATACTTTTTCGTGCCTGTGCGGGCGATGACACAACACTACACTATTTTTCAAGTTTTTCGCGATTTTTTTCTCCACTATGAAACAGTACTCACGGCTACACCTAAATCCTTCGCTATATTTTTAAGAAGTTCACCATTATCTAAACGTTGAATTGCTTCAAGTTTCTCTTTTAAGACGTTTACGTTTATTATTATGACGCTCCATTTTGTAAAATATCTATTAAAACGAAACTATTACCTCTGCGATAATAATAGACGTAATGAATAACTTATAACACTCGTCGACTAACCAAAACATAGACGTCGGGGAGTCCCCGACGCGTTAAGGAAACCACTCATCGTCTGTTTCGAATAATGGGGATTTTTTCGTTTCGGATACGCCGGATTTGAGATAATCGCGATTCGGATCGGGATTGTACTGTATGTATGTATATATAGAACATCTGTTCGGGTGGCACTGGAGAGTCTGCTGCCCTGCGACCGGCACCATCCTTCCCTAGTGGTTGATGTGCTGCTTAATGACTATCCTGAGCGTTTGCACTATGATTTCAGTTTCTATGACTTTAAGCGTGCGGACTATAATATGTTAAATATTTATTATCACTCAGTGGACTGGGAATATGTCTTGGGTGGTATTGCGGATGTAAATACTGCAAAGTCTGCCTTCGATGAAGTTTTGTATGCTGGTATTAGTCTGTATGTCCCTGTGGTTCGTTCCAAAAATCCGAAGTTCCCGAAGTGGTTTTCTGATGAACTTAAAGATCTTATATTAAAAAAGAAGTTGTGTCACAAAGAATACAAAAAAAAAACCCGTCGGTGGGAAACTTATCAGAAGTTTTCGGAGTTAAGAACCCAATCCAATATCTTAAAGAGCAACTGCTACTTGCAGTATGTTAAAAATATTGAGACAAATTTAAAGCATAACACCAAACAATTTTGGAATTTCATTAACAGTAAAAAGGGGGGCAAGTCCACCCCTACCTTAATAAATCTAGACGAGCTAACAGGGACGGATGGACAGACTATTGTGGAAATTTTTAAGTCTCATTTTCAGGGTGTTTATAGGTCGGATAGTGACGGTGGTGAGCCTGGGCTTGAGGATGTTGGGGATAGTGGTGGATCATTCTCCTCTGTTGAGATCTCCCTGGGGGGGAGGTGTTTGACTATGTGTCTAAACTTGACATAAATAAGGGACCGGGTCCTGATGGTATATCTCCCAGATTTTTGGTTGACTGTGTCTATGCTTTGGCCAAACCCCTCCATATGCTTTTTAAAATGTCCCTAGAGAGCGGTGTTTTTCCTGACCAATGGAAATATAGCTTCATTACTCCAGTATTTAAGTCCGGCGACAAATCAGACGCTAAAAATTATCGACCTATTTCCATTCTAAGTTCTATTCCAAAGTATTCGAAAAAATTGTTTGCGACAAATTAAAAACCATTCATAAAACCTTTTTTGGTTCCGGAACAGCACGGTTTCGTTGGTGGCAGATCGACGGCTACAAACCTAATCTTGTTGGTTCAAAGTACTATTGATGTAATGGAGGCGGGTGGTCAGGTTGACGTGGTTTATACGGATTTCAGCAAGGCCTTCGACACAGTCAACCACGATATCCTGATAGGGAAGTTAAGAGGTTATGGGTTTGGTGATGCACTACTGAATTGGTTGACCTGCTACCTTACATACAGAAAACAGTTTGTTAAAGTAAAGGGCTTTGTGTCGAGTGAGGTGTCTGTTGCATCGGGTGTGCCGCAGGGTAGCCACCTGGGCCCGTTGCTGTTTAATATATTTATTAACGACCTACGAAAGGTGATTCTATCTTCAAGGCCCTTGTTTTTTGCAGATGACTTGAAATTGTCTACGGCAATTCATTCTGTTGACGATGCTATGAGACTGCAGGGAGACTTGGATAAGGTGAGTGAGTGGTGCAGGAGAAACAAAATGAAACTAAATATTCAAAAATGTAAGATTATGTCGTTCTTTCGAGTGAAAGTTCCGCTTTTGTATGATTACAGTATTAATAATTGTCTTCTCGAAAGAGTCTCCTCATTGTGTGACTTGGGTATTTATTTGGACACTAAGCTTGATTTTCATATTCATTATGACTTTATTACTAACAAATGTATTAAACTCCTTGGCTTCGTCTGTAGGAATACTAGGGATTTCCGGACCGTAGATAGCGTGAATATTTTATACAAGGCCTTGATGAGATCTTCTTTGGAGTATCTGTCATGTGTGTGGTCGCCATCGTATGCTGTGCATATTGAGGGTGTTGAAAGGGTACAGAGGAAGTATGCTAGATATGTCTCTTGCAAATTTAAGTGGAACATCACTGCCTATGGGGACCAGCTACGAAGACTTCAGCTGCAATCACTTTCAAGACGAAGGAAAGTTGCTGATATATGTTTCTTATTTCGACTTGTAAATGGTCATATAGACTGCTCTGATCTCTTGAGTCTGATAAATTTTCAATGTTCCACCAAGATCAACAAGGGACCACGTACTCTTTGCCCCGAGGTACCACCAGATGTAACTATGGCCTATTCTCGCCGATCACTAGAATCACTAATGGTGCCAGTGAAGCGGATCTTGATTTTTTTAATCTCTCTTTAAACGTTTAAAAGAAAAACTGTTGACAGTCCACTGAGTTTTTGAAATGATAATTACTGGTGTTGTTATTGTATTGTATTGTTATAAGTTTACTATATTATTGAAATTTTTCTGTAAATACTATGTATAAAATGGGTCTGCCCGTAGATAAATAAATAAATAAATAAATATATATATTATATATATATATATATATATATATATATATATATATATATATATATATATAATATAATCAGTTAAAATAAATGTTCCAGGAACATCATTAGTATCTTAAGAAGAATATGAAGGTTTTTTTCTTAAGACTCAACCAGGAAGTCACTAATAGCACTACTTATGTAACCATAAACACAGGTTTTAGGAAGCATTCGCAGGGAAACTTATGGAAGGTATAAAAAGATTACGATAACAAGAGGTATCAAATTAAGAATTTTATTTTAAATAAATAATATCATAAAAGAGATCTGTTTTCTATAGCACATGTATATATTATATATTACACTTAAGACATTATTAATTTAGGTACATACATTACATAATAAATAAATACCGAATTATCACATTAGTCAATAGATACCACACAAGGTATTATGAACACATTCTCTGTTTAAATTTTCTTTAAAAATTCTTTGGCTTGCTTTTCACTCAGTCTCGTCTCTAAAACTTTTATCGCATCAGTTTCTGAAACAAATTTTAATAAATAGTTTTATTTCAAAAATGTTTCCAGTATAAATATGTGGATATGCTGTAATAACCTGAGACTCCGCTGCATAATTATTATCGTCATTTGCGTGGCAATACTTTTTTGTAGATGTAATGGGATGATAGAGGCGGCCCTAGCGTAGTGGGTAAGGTGTGTGCTTTCTACGCCGGAGACCCGAGTTCGAATCTTAGCGAAAAAAATTAATAAAAAAACTTTGGAACGTGGACGGTCGCTTCTCTCGGAAAGGCAATGGCAAACCACCCATAGTATTATGCCAAGTAAAGCCATCTCACTTTGGCCGTTCCGAACCGGTCCCCTTTGTCTGTGGAAAACTTAAAAGGCACCAACCACAGGCAAAGGCGAGAGGGTTGCCTACATAGGTATCGGATATGACACTTCAAAAAGTAGTTTGTGTAAAGTGTATTGAAAGGCACCAAATGCCACATTAAAAAAAATATACAAGGCATACAAGCATAAAGCATTAATTAATTTATTTTATGATAAAAGATATCTGTATTCATAATATTAGGCTGCATGAGTAACAAACGGAATCGTCTGATTATAAGTAAAGGGTGATTCATTTAGAGGTACTTTTTGTGATGGGGATTTAATTGCAGATTGCGCATGCGTCGTGTCAACTGAAGTGGCAATCCTGTTCAGTAGTGTTTTGACAATTCATAATGGAAAGATTTAGCCCGGCACAGCGTCTACAAATTGTTCAACTTTATTACGAAAATGGGCGTTCTACGAGGAATGTGTATCGGGCGCTTAGAGCAACTTATGGTCCACATAATCGGCCTACCGAACGCACAATTTGCTCTACCATCAATAAGTTTGAGACACAATTTTCATTATTGGATAATGCTCGACCGAATAGACCACATCCAGCACGTAGTGAAGAAAATATAGGGGCGGTAGCGGAGAGTGTACGCGAAGACCGTGAAGGGCGATTCGTCGCCGTTCTCAACAGCTTGGCCTGTCATATTCAACAACTTGGCGTATTTTACGTAAGGATCTTTCTTTAAAAGCATACAAAATTCAACTAGTGCAACAACTGAAGCCGACCGACCTTCCGAATCGTTTCCGTTTTAGTCGTTGGGCTCTTGAGAAGCTTGCAGAAGATCCACTGTTTTTCGAGAAAATTTTGTTCACCGATGAGGCCCATTTTTGGCTTAATGGGTTCGTGAATAAACAAAATGCCCGTATTTTGGGGTGATGAACAACCTGAAGAGGTTCAAGAGCTGCCATTAAATCCAGAAAAAACAGCTGTTTGGTGTGGTTTATGGGCCGGTGGAATAATCGGTCCATATTTCTTCAAAACAGAGGCCGGCCGGAATGTTACTGTGAATGGTGACGTTATCCGCGCCATGATAACAGACTATTTGATGCAGAAGAAATTGAAGCCCGTGGTCTCGACGAAATTTGATTCCAACAAGATGGCGCCACTTGCCATACAGCCCGTGAAATCATGGCTTTACTGCGAGAGCAATTCGGCGAACAGATTATTTCACGCTTTGGACCAGTGAATTGGCCGGCTAGATCATGTGACATCACACCTCTTGACTTTTTCCTTTGGGGCTATGTAAAGTCCAAAGTCTACATGGATAAGCCAGCTACAATTGAGGCATTGGAGGCCAATATTACTCGAGTCATTGGCCAAATACCACTCGAAATACTCACACGCGTCATTGAAAATTGGAACTTCAGAATGGACGTTGTTAACCGTAGTCGCGGGACAACATTTGAAAGAAATTATCTTTAAGAAATAATTGTAAAGAATGGTTCTTTTATATGATAATAAAGATTATAAAATAAAATTGTTTTTATTTCATTTTTTTTATTTTAAAAAAAGAACCTCTAAATGAATCACCTTTACAAATACTCATTTGAAGATTACAATGGTGCTTATTTAGAATCGTATAATCGTTTGTACGTATGTGGCGAGTAGTAATCGCCATCATTATGATCAATAATCGGCATCCTCATCATTTAGGTATTAAGTAATAAGCATCTCAACGTATATAATGATCTTCGTCGAAATAAATTCTTTTTTTATCCCGTAGGTGTATGCAGGTTCGAGATACCGATACCTACATTGTCTTGTAGAACTGCTAAATATACAATAAATGAGGTATGTTGGAAATTCGGAATAGATATTGGAAATGATAGAAGAAATAAAATTTTCTGGAACATCCGACTGAATAAAAAGTTTATTATAACCGAGAAACTGTTAGATTGATTAATTCATCAGATTAATATTCATCTGCGAAACATACTATGTCAAGAAAACTTTCATATTTGTTAAAGAAGAATCCACATATTTCATTAAAACGAGAATGCTGATGAAAAAATGATCTGAGTAAAGAATATTTCATTTTGGACGCAAACAGATTTCGAAAAGATTATGATGCAAATGCGTACACCAAAGTTATAAAAATAGTCGAATTAATGAAGCGGAAAAATCGTTGAAACTTCTTAATCCTCGAGAATAGAAGCGATTTTGATATATATTTTTTTAATTGTTTGTTTTAGTATAATATTTAAAATCAGAAATATTGTAATGGGGGGACATAAAATATTTATCTTGTTTAAGGGGATACGACACCTTGAAATTTTCAAAAAATCGATTTTTTTTGTTTAGATTTATTATTTATATTTCTAAGAATATTTCAAGTTTTACAAAAATGGAATTGCAGATTGAAAGTAATATAAAAAAATTATAGACTTTTAAGACGTGGACGTGGTACTTTTTTTCTTTTGTATTTTTCTCGAAACTACTTTTTTCCAACTCGTGAATATCTCGAGATCTACTGAACCAATTTTAATAAAATTTATACCACATATTCTTTATAATATTACCTTGAAGTTGACCTAGATTTTTTTTTTCGATTGGATCGTTCATTTTTTATTAATTTTTAAAGCTCAAAATTTTTGTGAAAAATCCGAGTTTATTTTCGAACGGCTGTCACTTCTACAAAAAAAATTTTAAAATTTTTTCCATATGTGGCAACTTAGCTAGGACCTTTGTTAGCAATAAAAAATGATTTGTTTAGTTTTTGGATGATTCTTATCCGAGAAAAAATTCCACCGGTGGCAAGGATTTTCAAAGAGGGTCCTACAAGATTCTTCATATCTCTGCCATTTAAAAAATTTTTTTAATATATATTTTTGTAAATTTGTTGTTGTTGAAACTATAATGTATTTGTGAAAAATAAAAATTATAATATATATATACATAGTTGCGACAAAAAAAAAATGCCTATTTTTCCGAGCGCCAAGGTAGCGTAACCCCTTAAGGGGACCCCGAAGGCTACCTTATCCTTATGAGCGAGGTTGCTCACTTTCGGTACCGATTCCTCGGGTTCTAAATGGGTTACCGATGTATTTTTTTTTTACTGGATTAAGGGTATCCTGTTGTATTAGTGTTCGCAATTTCATTTAAATATACTCGTTACTTTTTTTGAGTTTAAAAAATGTACTTTTTTTCTCTCACTCATGATTTTTTTTCTTGCCTTCTACTACATCAACGAACGTGAAATTGCGGGCAAATAATCCTCTAACATCATTAAATATTTCCACAAAGTTTAGTAAGGTTTGGGTGTTTATATTTTGAGAAACGTGTACCGAAAGGTCAAAAACCACAACTTTTCAGGACGAGCGATTTTCAATGAGCGCGGGTTCGTCTCTGATACAGCGCCACGACCGTACCTTTTTCTTGTTTTTCGGCGTTTCAATACCTACCGAAGCTATCGATTATTAGCGTAGAAAACATCGATTTTTTCTATTGCTAGAGGAAACCTTGGAAAAAAGCCAGTTTGGTTGTAAACGTGTAATTCTGACTATCTGTGAAGTGAAAAGTATTAACTTTTTTTTTTTTCTTAATTTTTTTAAAAATACTTTTAGTTAAGATAAATTGATGAAAATTGTCTTAAATTGTGCAGAAAAGGTTGAACCTTGATTTAAAGCAATAAAAAAAATGATAATTTTAAAATTTTCGGCCTTCGGGGTCCCCTTAAACAATAATAATGATATTTATGGAAAAAATCACTTTTTTACGATATTTATTGAAATTTTAAACAGCAAGGTGTATTTAAAGTCTTTTTCTAATTACGTTATTATAAAAAAACTTTAAATTATATAAAAATTTTTTTTATAAATTATTAATTAAGAATAGAAATTTTCTTTTTACTTAAACATCTAAGAATGATATAGATTGATATATACAATGAAATAAGTAATTTTTTTTATTATATATGAACAAATTACTAATGTATAATTTAAATAAATAAAAAAATTATAAGATTTAATTTTAATTTAAATCTGGAATATTGGAGACTTCATTATCTTCATGTGGTGAGTGGTTATCGCAGTCATTTCCACTGCAAACAATGCATGCAGGTGAGCAATGCAGACCACTCTTTCTCCAGCCACATCCTGCACAGCATTCTGCTTTGCTAGAGCAAAATATGATTTTCAAGGCTGTTGGTTGCGTCATTTTTACTGGTGTCAAATAATTTTCTCTTTGCCAACTCCTTTGTTCGGAAGGTATTGGAGAATTATTTGTCCATTGCTGAACTTGTAAATAGACTCTTTTGATATGTTGTTTGGCTGTATCTTCCGTCGGAGGTAGCGAACTAAGTTGTACAATTTTATTCTATATATAAGCTAAGCTTATAAAACGCTTATATCCCAATTCCTTCAAACTTTAAATGGAAATTTAAGTCGAAATGCATACTTTATGGATTATTTCATTCTTGTACAGTAGTCCTCAAATCCTTATGCAGAAATCGTCCAACCCCCAAAAAAACAGATGGAATAGATTATAAAAATTGGATACGTATTTGGAAAGTTCAAAACAATAAAACAGACAACAACCAAATTTAGCAGCACTTAAGATTTCTTGTACAAAAAAAGCACCCTTTTTTATTTTTAATAACATTTGCACGCAGTTATAATAGTAGAATAATCATCTATAATATATACAAAATGCAAACGTCTCTCTGTATGTCTATCTGTCGTCCGTTAGTGCGTTTATCACTGCAGAACCACTCATCCGATTTACGTACTTTTTTTTTTTAAACATACATATGTTCGCTGGTCAGGTTATAGGCTATATTTTCTTACGATAGGTAGCATAAGGAATGAACAGTAACGATAATGGTGAATGAAGTCGGCAAAAAGTTTGCCGCTGGCGCGTTCTCTTGCAATACACAGCCTAAACCATTAAATATGGAACAATATTATGTAGCAGAGAATATATATAATCTATATTCTATAATATATATAAAATGCAATGTCTCTCTGTCTGTCTGTCTGTCCATTAGTGCGCTTATCACTGGAGAACCACTTATCCGATTTACGTGTTTTTATAAATTTATACATATGTTCTATATAATTCTATATAAGCCTAGATAATGGGAGATAAGGTGAGACAATGGGAGATAAGTATAAATATTGGGAGATAAGAAGAAATAATGGGAGATAAGCAGAGATAAGTCTAGATCAGGGATGTCAAAGATACGGCCCGCGGGCCGCATCCGGCCCCCGGGACGTATCAATAAGGCCCTCGATCGCAATGTGTCACACAGAAAGAAGAATATTATATACTATATAATTAAATAAATAAAATGTTATAATAATTCAGTACATTTTTTTTATTTGAATCTGGCCCGCCTACACATTCTAAATTTAATATATGGCCCTCTGCAAAATTGAGTTTGACACCTCTGGTCTAGATAATGGGAGTTATGGTGAGATAATGGGAGATAAGGAGAAAAAATGGGAGATAAGGAAAAATATTGCGAGATAAGTCGAGATAAGCTTAGATAATGGGAGATAAGGTGAGATAATGGAAGATAAGGGGAAATAATGGGAGATAAGGAGAAATAATGGGAGATAAGGGGAAATAATGGCAGATATTTTATTACGTTAGGGAACATAAGGAATAAGCAGTGACGATAGTAGTGAATCAAGTCCACGCGAGCGGAGCCGCGGGCACTTCTAGTCAATAATATAGACACATATGTATACATATTTCTTGACTCTTATTATACCGCATTTTTATTTTGTAAAAAAATTGAAAAATTGAATTTTTACTAGAAATTTTTGCTTAAAAAAACTATTTCTTATACTACAGTTTCAATAAAAAAAATTACTTTTTAATAAATATCATTATTATTACTTAAACAGTATAAATATTTATGTCCCCCCACTACAATATTGATTCATTGATTAGACTAAAATACGGAAGTTGCATTTGCCGATGAAAACAATCCTCGTGAAATATTATAAAAATGAAAAATATTATGAAAGAAATTGCGCAGAAGTATTACGGTATCAAAATAACCAACTAGTAGGTTCTGTAAACGCGAAGAAAATACGATAAGGAACCGAGGAGGACTGTCAGAAAACTGAAAATGAAAGACAAAAAGAGAAAGATGTCTACGAGCTGAAGAAAAAAAAAACATAAATGAGGAAAGAAAACAAATGCTATAAAACCTAGCCGAAAATTTGGTGCTGCTCAATTAGAAATTATTATAGGACATTTACGAAGGAATATTGCTCCCTAAATTGTTCCCCAGCCTACAAATCCAGACAAACGTTGTCGACTTGGATTGTACCGTAGCAGAAGGAGAATGGTACTTGATGCGAAGACAGCGCGAATCATGGAAAGATGTTCAACGTAGACTGTTCCAGCGTTCTACAAGACGTGTAAAAATTTGGGAAGACGTTTGACATGCAATCGATGATGGTAATAGAGTGAAATGAATATGTAAACATTTGATTTGCAGAAGATGTATTGATAGAAAAAATTATGCTAATAGGTTGGCTAACGATAATGCGAAGACTTTAAATACTCGAATAAAACAATTACATATGAACCTTGCTGGCTAAAATATTATTTTTATTAACATACGAAATGTATCTACGACTATAGATAATTAAAAATAATAAAAAAATAACACAATTTTCAGATTTCTCCACTTGAAGTACCCCGAAAAGGATTTATAAGGCGATATGCACGAAAAAAAACACTCTCATCACATCTCTCACACTTATTTTTAACTACAAGTAATTATATTTAAAATGTATTCATTATATCAATCAAAGACTAGACAAAGGATTATAACTAAGTAGAAAGTGACGACTCGTGGCTCCGTGGCGTAGTTACTTGCTTGGGATGCAGAAGGTCTCGGGTTCAATCCCGGCAGGTCGGGATAATTTATTTAAGTATATTTGGCCTGGCCACGTACGTAGGTAGTAGTTGTTTGCAGAAATGAATAACGTCCGTGGCAGCACTACCGCGATGTCTAAAAAGGTGCTGTGAAATACAAAAATGTATGTTTCGGCACTTGGACAACATTGATTGGCGACATCCTCGCCGATATTCTTAAGATACCCAAAAAAGGGTAAAATCACTACTTAGGCGGGGAGGTGAACAATAAAAAAATATATACAAAATTTATAGGCTCCCCATCCCTTTCACCCCTTCCCCTTGAATTCATTTATCCAGTAATAAATGGTCTTCAATGGTTGTACAAAGTCCCCAAAAACTTCGTTTAATTCAGTTTCTCTCACTTTTTTAAATAAAAATGTAAAAAAACATCATAGCTCGACGATCCGTTGCAATTACTTTAGTTGCCCTAAAGCCACAAATCTTTATCGATTTGCTTGAAATTTTAAGAATAACTTTCCAGATACATTATCTAAGGGAAAGGGTACGAATTTTGCTATAAGTTATAAGCTTCCTTTTTTATAAACAATTTTTTGTGAAATTTTTAGGTGAAAAATGAACATTTTTTTGAAATGTGCACCATTTTTCGAAAAAAAAAAAAAAAAAACGATATTTTCAAATTTCCGTACGTTATCCACTTAACATAGATTAGATTCTGAAGTGGATAGTTTGAATTAAAGAGATAAAAAAAAAGATTTTTGTACACTTAAATATTTGTTTAATAATGTGTTTCAAATAAATTTTCGACTGCTTTTGTTATACTCTTGAAAAAAATTCCCGAAATTAGCCTTTTTTCCTGGGATCTGAAGTGGCCTGCCCCTTAAATAATATTCCCAAAAATTATAGATTCCATTCTCTCTTCAAGTATTATATGTGTACCAAATTTGAAATCGATATTTCACATCATTCGAAAGATATTGTGACAGACAGACAGGCCGACTAAAATGAGTGCTTATGTTTTTCCTGACCTAGGGGGGGGGGGGGGGGAGAAATGCAAAAAAACTCGTAATGTAATTTATACATATAATACCAAGGGAACATTCTATATAACAGTGTTTACCTATGTATAGAAATCCATTTTAATATTGAATAATATTCGTACTTGAAAATATATTAAGCTATCATTTTTACCAAATTGAACAAAAGAATATATACCCAGCATACTTATATACAGGACTTCCCAGTAACAACATTTAATAACTCAAAAAAGCAAAAACACGTCAAAGGTTTCTGACCGGATTTTTAATAGGACCAACCTATTTAAACTTTTATTTTAATAGATAGAAATTATCAATACCATAAAAAATGCCTTACCTAAACTTGTTGGTCTCAATATCCACTTCTTTACCTGAGGTAAATTGGTAATAGGCTCATTAGTATTTGGAATATCTTTGAATTGTATAAAGGCTTCTCCCACGTAGTGATTCATTTTCAACTTATTCTTGTCTTTTACACTAAGCAATACCAGGCCGTCTTCTATTCTCTGTTCTGAGTCCAAACGTCTGCAAAAACAAAACTATTACTTTTTTTAAAGATTACCGTTAAAAAGTAAATCTCCTACTTAGAGCCCTAAGAGTAAGTTGTTTAAGAAATTTTGAGTTATTTGAAGTATTACTTTAAAAAAAATAACACCTTAAAACCGGTTTTAGAAAAAAAAAAATCGAAAGCAAATAACAATTTTTCCTGAGATAAAAGGCAATAAAATATCGGTACAGAAAAACCTTGAAATGTAGTGGTTTTGCGATTTAAGTTTTAGAGAATAGTTTGTTAATGTTTCATTTTTAGGTCTTATTTTCACCACGCCTAATTTATTCTTACATAAAAAAGGTTGTAAAAATGACATTATTTACCTATATAACATTATTTCCACTATGTCAAAAATCAGCGAATATATTTTATGTTTATTGCTTTTGAGATACTCCGTCAGCAGTATTATTGTTGTGAACAAATAAACCAATAAAATCTAACGTATCTAATACTTCATTAGACGAAGTATAATTGAAACATTGTTTAACCTCAATCATATTTTTTGTTGGCCCTAATATATGTATATATAAGATCGACCGTGCGTCAATCAGATATATGTATGATTATCGGGAATTGGTCTGGACTGTAAATAACTCTTTTACTCTCAGTTTGTTGTAGTAAATCGAGATGTCGAGTATTGGTTTCGAGGACAAACTCGCATTTTCTTACTTCTGAAGAAGTTATCAAACGATAACGAAATATTGAGTTTTAAATAAGAAAAGAGTTTTATTTACAGTCCAGACCGATTCCCGATAATCATACATATATCTATATCTATATCTATATCTATATATATATATATATATATATATATATATATATATATATATATATATATATATAAGAGTTTTGGTCAATGCTGAACAATTGTCAGACAGCAATGTTGTTTACGCTGAAGGTTGTAACACTACTCTGATTTCAGAATCTGCGGATTCGCATATCTCGCGCCCCATATGTCGTGTTTTGCGTGATTGCTGTGAAGGCAAATAACCAGAAAATAAAAAAAATCCGGTCGGTCACCTGTTCTTAACAGAAGAACAACGAAAAATCTTCTGTCAAGCGCAAAAGACAAAGTTGGGCAAACGCAAAGAAAATTCTCGAGAAAATACGATGTTTCGCAATCAACTGTGCATCGCATTTTGAGAAGAATAAGTTCGAAAACGTAAAAAGGCACCGAAATACACCGCTCGAAAAAATATCAAAATGTTGCCATGTTAAGCATTTCATGCATGGGAAATTCATCGTTATGGATGATGAAAAATACTTCACATTTTCGAACAGTTCTCTCAGTAGAAATGATTTCTTCTACACTGACGATTATGAAACAGCACCAGACGACGTCGAATACGCCAGCAAAATGAAATGTGAACCAAAGTGTTTATGTGGATTGCCATTTCATCGAATGGTATGTCAGCTCCATATTTCCAACCAAGCAGTGCTATTGCAGTCAATTCTGATGTGGATATCAATAAAAGTTTGACTGAATTGAAGCCGTTTATCAGAGAAAATCATGCGCGCGACAAAATAATCTTCTGGACAGACCTTGCATGTTGTCATTATGCAAAAGAAAACACACAAAAATGACTCAAAAATCGAATTTGTACCGCAAATGACAATCCACCAAATGTTCCACAGGCAATTAAAAGATTTTGGGCAATACTTTCACATAAAATTTATGAAAATGGTTGAGAAGTACAGAACCATCGGCACTTGATTGGCAGAATTAGCAAAATAATAAATAATAAAGAGGAAGTTGAAACAAATCGACGTTTCGGTCGTCCAACGCCTGATGGATGGCGTTCCAAGCAAGTTGCGTAAAATCGAAGATAATGGTCCATTTGCTACAGTGTAAGGTGCTATTTGATAGATTTTGAATAAATTTATACGATATAAACAACAGGTCAAATTTGGACAAAACAAACAATAAAAGATAACTGTCCCACAAAGGGATATTGAAAGGTAAATAAGAGAGACAGAAAGACTAATGGGTAGATTAGATGAACAACAGCGATGAAAGAGGCAGTTGAAACAATCATCACCCTAAAGTAGAATTATCACATCTAAAATCATTACATCTTGCTGACTACAGCAAGATGTAGTGATTCTAGATCATTGTCCACTGGAGACCTTATACAGGGAAAAGAAAAACGCCCATTAACACGTTGGACAAATGATTTGAAACTGACTGCGGGGCTGAACTAGACGAGAGAAGCACATGATAGAGATCGATGGGGTGCAATAAAGGAGACCTATGTTCAAGGATGGATGGTCAATATGGGCCTTTAAGATATATATATATATATATATATATATATATATATTATATATATATATATATATATATACTAATTCGCCTAATTTATTTTACTTACACTGTAAAAATTTCATCATATAGTGGAAATAGAGTTTTATGATGAATTTTCGTTTTAAGCTTTTCCATATTACTAAACTTGTGTTCTGGGAGGAAGTGTATTTTTACAAATGAATCACAAGTACCTACAAATACAAAAAAAAACATTTGAGGGTTAAAATTGCAAAAATCCCTTGTTAATTCAAGATATTAATAGTTGATCTTAGAGTTAACAAGTTTTTACCATTTAATAACTATAATAATCATCTTTACGTTGCATCAATAAATAATGTGTGGTAAAATTTGTACATGCAATAATTTTACCCAGGTTTTCTGTCGTTCTGCGATTCGACGTGAGAATGATAGATGGCGGTAAAATGCGAGATATTTCTTCGAGATATCAGACCTTTCTGTGGTTCAAATAATATCAAGTTTTAGGATTTTATACACTTCTGAATAAAAACGGAACGTTGTAGAACCTATTTCGTGTGGAAAATGTTTTTTATTCTCTTACGGCAACAAATACATTCTGGATCAATTCACACTGTTATATCAATAAAATAAAAATGTTTTAATCAAAATGTAGTGAGATTATTGGCCTTGAATATGAAACTATTTGTAGATTTACTACTGTAATCAAAAAATAGTAAGACTTTTAAATTTAAAATCGCCCGAGCATTTCCAAATCGGATTAATTTTTTTTCGTTAGGTTGGGAGGACCTTAACTGCCATCTTTGTCAAATTTTAAGACCATAGCGTCAGTAGTTAATAAGATTCGCTTGCATTCGTTCAACAACAAAAGTGCGTTTTTCGATTTTTAGCATGAGTGAAAAAATTCAGCAAAGAAGTTGTATTAAATTTTGTTTTAAAAATGGTTTTTTCGGCTTCCAAACGTTCGAAATGGGCCTTTTCACACAGCATTGATTCTTCATGACTTTTTCATCAAAAATTCAACTCATATCATTCCGCAATCGCCCTATTCGCCTGTTTTAGCTCCGTCGGACTTCAGGCTCTTCCCTAAACTCAAAAAACCGCTTCGAGGACACCGTTTTGAGTCGATTAAGAAGATTAAAACCGAATCGAAAAAGGCTTTAAAGGCCATTCCAGAAATCGAATTCAACAACTGTTTCGAAGACTGGAAAAAACGTTGGCATAAATGCATTGTATCCGAGAGGGATTACTTTGAAGGGGACGAAATAAATTTGGAATAATAAATAACCCGTTTGCGTTTTATTTCAATAGTCTTACTATTTTTTGATCACAGTAGTATTTAGGTATAATTCCTTTAACTTTCTATACTATGAAATAAAAATATTTTGATTTTAAAGCACAGCAACACTGCACCAGATCATTATCCAAATCTGAGTGAGTGAGGCTGTCCGAAACTTATAACATGGTTGCGTTTTATTCATAAAGACAAAAAAGTGTACGCTTAAAAAAATAATGTTATTTTAATTTTTACCTTTAGAATTCATGGCTGCTAAATCTCTTGCGTTCATAAGCTCAATTTTTAAAGTGTCTTCTTCGAACTTACATCTAAATGATAGTTCTCCGTAGGACGATTCTTTTAACTGCTCAAATTTATTAGCTAATTCTAAATTTACCTGTAATATATTTATATTTAAAAAAAAATCAAAAAATTGTTTATTATTGTATTGTTTGTTACCTTTAAACTTGTATTTTTTTTTCGTCAAAAGACATTACAGAAAAATAAATAATAAAATAAAAATAATTTCAAAGGCTACGTCAATCTTGAAACGATTTTTTATACCACAAACATGTCAATTTAAAATTCGACCAGACAGTAGCCAGATCTCGTAGAGGAACTGATACAATCCAATGTATACTAACAAATGTTATCACTATTTATTCCGACATTTATCCCGCTTCTACCTCTGGTCACTCTTACCACTACCCTTTTTGTCCTTATGCCCACAACTACACAAGGCAACACTAGACAACGACTAGACAAGCTAGATGGAATACTTGCCATAGTACTCAAAAAAATGCGAAGACAAACTAACATTAGTTTTCTGTAGGCTTTCCAACCTATTCTACAGAAAGAGAATGTTTCCTTTGTGGGGAAAATGCGCTACAGTTTAGCCGATACACATAAAAGGTAAGAAGATCTTGCCAAACAACTACCGACCGGTTGAATAATATCGAAAATTATCGAAAAAGCTAGCAATCACCATCTTCTAAAATATCTAGAAGGATTCAGTATTATTAGCGACAATCATTATGGCCATCGTAAGTAAAGATCAACAGGAGATCTAATACATGTTTGGAACAACGTAATTGAACAGTTTGGAGAATTTCGGGCGGTTAATTTAATCAAGGCATTCCATCGTGTTCGCATGACGGATTGTTGGCTAAGGTACGCTCGATGCTGTCGGCAAAGTTTTGTTTATGAGCAGTTTATGGCAGTCCACGGATTTCTTTCTAATACCTTCACTGTCATCGCCACACGGTGGGACGAAGTCCCACTGTGCAACTCAAAATTTCGGCTACCTTTCAATTTTTACGATATTCCATTAATTTTTTTTTAAATACTCGTTAAACATAGCGCTTCGACTTGTACCCGCAACTCTTTTGTTATTTTTTTTTATTTTGGCTGCAAGATGAAGAAGGTCTTTATTTTTTAAGTAATACTCTTTTGGACGATGAACTTTTACTGTGTACATTGAAAATCTCGATAATTTGCTTAGGGTAATATATGTTTCTGAGGTCGCTGATTCCTAGATAGTCATTTTAGCAAAAATTTTGAGGATTTTAAGTTATCGGCCAATTTTAATTATTTTCCGCAGTTTTTTATAGTTTTTCCAGCCGATAAAGAAAAAACGGGAAATTTCTGGTTCAACAATATTATCTTAAGGTACTTAATTATAATATTTTTAGCAAAAATTACTCTAGTTTTCAATAAATGGCCAATTTTCAATTTATTTAAAAATTTTATTTCTTTGTTTTAAATTAAAATTTATCAAGTGGGACATATTTGAAGATAATAATCTACTTGTATATGAGATATATAAAAATGAATATTATTATTTTGTTTGTAGTAATTGACCATTTTTAGATCATTTTGTTTCGTTCTTTATAAATTTTTATTAATGTGCAAAATAAATTGCATTCTTCAAGTGGATATATATATATATATATATATATATATATATATATATATATATATATATATATATATATATATGATAAACAATATTATCCAATAAATAATAAATATTCGCTTGTAAAAATAGAATTTTTTCGCACATTTTATAAAAATAAAATAAAACTGATCAAAAAATAGTTCATTACTATAAAAATTTATTCCGAACAAAATAATATTATTCATTTTTATATACCTCGTATAAGTAGATTATTATTTTCAAAAAAATTCCCACTTGGTCTACTTCAATTAAAAATAACCGGTCAAGTGCAAGTTGAACTTGCGCAATTAGTGTTCCGTACGTTGATTGCGTTTAAAATAAAAAAAATTTTGTTACAGAGGTATAAAATGATCAGTGACTTCACAAAATACACCCCAAATGAGTTTTCAACAAAGTTTGTTTCCAATCTTTACTGAAATCTGATGACCTTGAAATTTTTGTTTTTTTTATATACCATATAAATTATTAAAGGTAATGCACTCGTGATAAGTTTCGTTCAATCTACACCCCGTGGAGAATATTCCAGAATTTTTTCGAAATTTTTTGATAAGTACTTTTCGAGATAAGGCCCGGGACAGCGATTTTTCGCGAATTTTTAAAAATAATACAAAGAAAAGTTCACGCAAGTATAATATTATATACAGTAATACCCCGCTTAGCGCGACCCCGTTATGCGCGGTTTCACTATAACGCGAATTTCAAATTTCGCGCTCATGTAGTCATTAACTTCTCTATGGTCGCGGGGGGATCCCCGCTTTCTCTGAATATTCTCTTTGAAGAATTGGGAATTCCCTGTCCTTCGACTTTGTTCTATGGGGATTTCCTCGTTCGTTTCGTGTGTTCATTTGTTCCGTAATGTTAGTTCGGTCGGCTGGCAGTTTTGTTTTAATATTTATTGGAGATACATACATACATAATTTAACCCTACGTTAAAAATGCCGCCTGTAAAGAAAAAAGAGCGTAAAAGCGTCACTTTGGAATTGAAGATGAAAGTGTTAAGAAGAATGGAAAATGGAGGCAAAGCAACAATTGTTGGGAGAGATTTTGGACTCTCAGAATCGACTGTGAGAACGATTTATAAAAATCGGGAAAAAATTAAAATCTCCAGCGAAGGTTCAACACCTATAAGTGCAACAAAACTTTCTCGTTCGAGATCATCTATCTTAGAAAGAATGGAGAAATTACTGTCAGTCTGGATCGAAGATTTGAATAAGAAGAACACACCACTAAGTCAAGATCTCATATGCACAAAAGCAAAATCTTTGTATGAGATGCTGTGAAAACAAAAGAAGGAGAAGGGAGTGCCACTCCGACTTTTGCTGCCAGCAGAGGCTGGTTCCATCGGTTCAAGCAGCGTTCTAATCTTCACAATATCCACATAACAGGCGAGGCGGCCAGCGCGGACATTCAAGCTGCAGCTGAGTTTCCAGACAAGTTTCAAGACTTCGTTAGACGAGAGAAAATTCCTGCTTGTCTCATCTTCAATGTTGATGAGACCGCACTTTACTGGAAAAAAAATGCCATCTCGAACATTCATTTCTAAGGAAGAACGTCAAGCCAGTGGTTTCAAAGCTGCGAAAGATCGACTAAAACACTTCTGCTGGGTGGTAATGCCACTGGTGATTTCAAACTGAAACCTTTACTAGTGTACCATTCAGAAACACCCCGTGCAATGCGAGGCACAGACAAGACAAGTCTACCAGTTGTGTGGCGATCAAACAGAAAGGCGTGGGTTACACGGGAAAATTTTTCAAGAATGGTATTCTAATAGTTTTTGCCCATCAGTCAAATCATACTGTGACAGAAATGGGCTTAAACCTAAAGTTATATTACTCTTAGACAATGCCCCAGGACATCCAACCTCACTTGATACGCCCAGAGACTTAAAAGTGTACGTAAAGTTCCTTCCACCAAACACTACGTCAATATTACAACCTATGGACCAGGGAGCAATAGCAAACTTCAAAGCTTATTACCATCGCCGCACTTTTAGCCAACTAATTCATGAAACTGACGGGGAAGGAAGACAGTCTATGCGAGAGTGGTGGAAGTCATACAACATTATGAAGTCTATTCACAACATAGAAGAGGCTTGGAAGGAAGTTAAAATGAGTTGTATGAATGGGGTGTGGCGTAATCTTTGGCCAGATGTAGTGGAAGCACCTAGAAGAATTGTCCAGATGCAGAGACAAGTGCTTGAAGACATTGCTGCAATGATTGAGGGGTCTGAACTTGAAGATGTCACGGTAGAAGATCTCGTAGAACTTGTAGCAACGCACGACGATCCTATTAGCAATGAAGATCTGATCGAGTTACAGAATAATCCTATCTACGATGAGGAAGAACAAGTAGAAGAGAAAGTTTTATCTTCAGGGGAAATACAAAATGCACTTTCAAAAATTTATTCAGGTTTGGACATATTGCAGAGTATAGACAATAATGATGACGTGTCTTGACCGTGTGTCAAACAATTAAAAACAGTGTTGGGTGTTATGAACGTATTTTACAAGAACGTAAACAAAACGTTACCCAAAAGACAATAGATGTATTTTTCCGTAAAAAATAAGAGTATGTATTGCATAAAGTGTTCTTAGAATTAAAGTGATTGATTAAAATGATTTGTATTTTTTTGTATTAAATTTTGACTATGTTTAATCATAAACCTCGATATACGCGAATTTCAGTTAACGCGATTTTTTTTCGGAACGTATCCCTCGCGTAAAGCGGGGTATTATTGTATATATATTTTTTACTCGTGTTTCACAAGCTTTCATTTGACACACACTCGATGACCTAGTAAAAAAATTTTCTTCCGACTTCACCCCCAAAACTAACCCCTTAAGTCAAAATTTAATTCACAAAACTCCATGGCTCTGATGAGGCCATCAATTCCTATAATATTACCAAATTTCACCTTTCTATGTCAAATAGTTTCGGAGAAATCGGGTGTGACAGACAGACAGACAGACAGACAGGACAGACACCGAAGTGATCTTATAAGTGTTCCGTGTTGCTTCCCCACTCACACCTTCTTGTTGTTATCATGTCTCTCATACACTGGCATTAAAACGTCTGACATAAATTTAATATGGTCAGTTTTTCTTATCGTATTCCCTGAAAGAATTTTAGGAACCCAAACCTTTATGGACAACACAAGAAAAACATCCATTTTCTAAGTTAAACTAGTCTGGTGGATACACATAATTGTTATTGCTTAACTTCACAAAAATGCTCTACACAACAATCAAAACGTCATTAAAAATCGTTCAGTGGATCCAAGAGTAGCCTAAACATAAAGGAATTTGAATTGATAGCCGCGTATACACCTAAATTTCGGGCTGAGAACATCTGGACAAATTTTAATGTTGTTTTGAAAAAAAGTTAGGATTCTAAAGCATTCTCGAGCGGTTGCTCTTGACATATCCAAGGCATTCGACCGTGTTTGGCACAATGGACTGTTGGCTAAGCTACGCTCTTGTGGTATGTCTGAAAAGTTCTGTTTGTGGCTCTCATGTTTCCTCAGAGAGCGTTCTTTACGAGTGGAGGTCGACGGATTTCTTCTAACACGTTCACAATCACCACCGGTGTGCCCCAAGGCTCCATACTGTCTCCTACTCTCTTTCTCATCTACATTAATGATCTGCTGGAAAAGACCGGGAATCCAATCGACAGCTTTGCAGACGACAGTACACTTGTCTCTTCATTCACTTTGAACGCTCGGACATCGGCTGCTCAGGCGAATATCCGCAGACAGCAGGAGGTCATTCAACTTAACAAAGACCTGGAAGAAATTCTATTTTAGGGTGACAGTAACCAAGTGGAATTTAACGCTACAAAAACCCAGGCGGCTGTTTTTTTCTAAAAAAGTTAACGTTGCTGAACCCGACATAGTTATGTCGGGGCACTCCATTCCCTAGCATCGTTGCTCAATTTGTTGGGCGTTAGGTTGGGAGCAAATATGTCCTGGCATGAACATGTTACAAGCATAGCAAGAAGAGCTTCTCAAAAGTTAGGAATATTATTTCGAACCAGAAAGCTTCACACTCCACAACCACTGTTAATTCTTTACAAAGCTCAAATTCGACCAACTATGGAATACTTCTCCCATGTTTGGGGCTCCGCTCCCAAACATACACTGCATTTGTTGGATTCTGTTCACAGAAGAGCTGTTCGTCTGATTGGAGACCCGGAACTGACCGGCGGCCTTGATTCGCTGGAACATCGAAGAACGGTTGGTGACTTGAGTCTGTTCTACAAGTATTTTCATGGAAAGTGTTCGAAGGATGTAGCCCGCTTAATTCCTCCCAAAGCGGTGCATGTTAGAAATACACGTCGCACTGGCGCTCCACATCCGTATGAGGTTTAGCTTGTTACTCGGCGTACAACGCTTTTCAAGCAGTCTTTTATATGGAGAACATCATCCCTTTGGAATAATTTGCCCAGCGCTGTGTTTCCCACCGAGTACAATTTACAGCGTTTCAAGAACAACGTTAATCGCTTTTTCCGTACACATGCCGCTCCTGGAGCGCTTTAGGGACTTCCCTGCAGCACGTGTGCTAGACCCATAAAAAAAAAATTCTATTACCTGGGAAGACCTGGCAACTCCCATGCAAAATTGGTTTACATCGAGTCATAAAAAATAGCACTGCTAGGTTTCCTGAAGTCACAGAATAATGCTTACCCTACTCGTTATTAAATATATCATTAAAATTGAACAGATAAACGCTTATATTATAAACACAAAATATTTGTATTAATACTTACTTCATGTATAAGATCTGGAGTTTCTAAACCATTTATCTTTAAAATTTTTTCAGTTCTTTTTAAAGTGTCATAGATAGAATCGTTCTGGAATATCTCAAAACAATCTTCAAAATATCTCAATATGCAACTAAGAGTTTTTCCAAGGAAAGCAAAAAATGATGGTGGACGTCGTTTCTGCAAATATAAGACACCTTATCCAAATTTAGCATTTTAATGTGAACGAATGAGGGAAAACGGCTTAAATCACGTTGTATTTTTGGATTTTATTAATACTTTTCTCTTAAAAAATGTATTTAATAATTATTACGATAACTAAGCCATGCTGCTTATTCATTGCATTTTATTCCTATGTATAATTGATTCATTTAAAACTTAATGAAGTTAAATCGAAAAAGGCAAAGAAATGTGTTCCATATTGGTTCATTTGGCGCTAACAGATAAATTGTATATTAGTGATATGGTTTTTGACGAGAATCTTAATGGAAAAATAGCGCTGTATGCAGTAAATTAAACTGGGCGTTTAAAATTCAAATTCATTCCTATCAGATTAATCGTCGGAAATGTAAAAACTGTATCGGTATGTGTTTTTATTTGTTTGATGATGGTTTTACAAGTTTATTTGCATATTCTGGATGCCAGATTATAATTATTATGTAGTTACTGCGTGGAACTGACTACATGACGGCGTAAAATGTACGCAGCCAGCCAAAAAGCATTACTTTAGCCGTCACTATGGTCAACACGTTGCCCAGGCCCCAGAAAATGTTAAATATCTTCAAAGTATTTCAAACTGAAATAAAGACGCTTTTTATTAACACTACGGCGTTGCGGAATATCAACATATAATTTAATCTTCGACAAGGTAAAATGATATGAACCACCTAAATTATCACTGTAAAACCTCTGCATCTTTTATTGATATAGATTCAGGGTCCAGATCTCATAGTTTTCGGGACAGAGCTGGTTGTGAACTAGGCCTTGGCTGCACTGATAGTTTTATTTCATGGCTAGATCATTATTAAAACTTACCTCTAAACTGCTTTGCGTAACTTCACTGAAGATATTACTTAACATACTCCGAACAAATTCGATCCCTTTATTAAAATTTTCCTTCTTTAATTCTCCATGTAGAGTTGCCAAATTGGTATCTACATACATCATAACTACATCTATTCGATTGCTACTAACGTCATCTAACTCGGAACCGTCTATAAGGAGTTTCTTTATAGAAAACGCCATCTACAATAAAAGTAAGATTAATTTAGTATATCTATAGAACTTCAATGTCAAAATTTTATCTCGAATGCATGTATTTTTAGTGGATAAAACATATTAATTTCAATTCCGAGGGGAAGTTTAAAACTGATAATGATTAAAGTTTAAGGCCACATCTTCTCCTACAGATATCTTCAATTGTAAAACTTCAATTTAGCTACATAAAGTCTGTCAAGTAAGAACGTGTCCGCGATAATTCATCTTTGTAGATGTGATTCTAGCGATTCAGCAAACAATCGGTAAGGGGAACCTTTGTCTACGACGTATTTTAGTAAAAGTATCAGTCGATTCCGTGCTTTCGTCGAAATTACGTAAAATCCAACATGAGTCTCTTGTTTGAGCGTCACTTTGAAGCAGTCTTTCTTTGTTCCCATCCAATGGGGTTTAAAATGACACATTTCGCGACCGCTAACTATATTCAAAAGTCGGTGTCGTTTGTGATGAAGTGAGTAAATCATTTTAACGTGGCTCGGCAGGCAAAGTCACTGCGAAAATCGAAAAACGAATCGTGTCTTTGTTTTCACGGGACCCGAAATTGACGCTGCGTCAAAGAGCGGCAAAATTAAGAAAATCGGATTTGATTGTGTCCCATGAAACCATTCGACATCTTCGTGCTTATGATGTCCAATTTTGTAACACGTTGAAGAAACCTTTGTTGGGCGAAAATCATGTCGCGAAGCGGCTCGCTTGGGCCCACGATAAGATACTAGAGTTGCCCTCATAATCGCCGGACGCCAACCCTATTGAAAACGTTTGGTCTCTTGTAAAGAGAAACCTCGGAGGAAAGACTCTGAGGCCTTTGACTCAGTTGTCTTGCAAGATTCGAAAAATTTACGGAATATGCAGAAAATTTTGTCGACAGTATGCCTCGAAGATAGCAGGCGATTATTAATGCAGGAGGCGATAGGACAACTCACTAAGATAATTGCGCCGGTGTTAGCACACCAAAGAATACATACAAAATGTTCTCGAAACACACTTTTTTAAAAATACGAGAGGACACGTTCTTATTTGACAGACTGTAATAGGTTATTAGATCTTTGAAATTTTAAATATTTCTCTATAAAACATTATTAGTAAAAATTAATCAAATTTACGAAATTTTCGCATCATAAAAATGACATTTGTGGCATTTTGACAAGCTCGACTCCCAATTAAATGTAAAAGAACTCGAAAAATGCTAAATTTAGTGAACTAATGTAGACGGTAGTTATGTAGAGTTTCTTTTTAAGCTATGGAAGTTTTCCTTCATAGCTGGATCTCCTTTCACTTTTGTGAGGCGAATCGCCTGTAAAATCTGGTTACTGTTCTTGTGATGTTGATTGCCAATTTTCACTTTCTTGGGGGGTCTTCCAGGTGGTCTGCTACCCTCTGGTTTTCCGTTGCGAGCTAATTTCGCCATCCTAACTCCGCGATCCGAGTTACATGTTCATTCCAACCACGTCTTCTAGCTCTCACCCATCGCACGCATGTCCTCAACTTTGCATTTCTCTCTTATGTGGGTGTTTATTTGTCTATTCCACATTGTATATCTTGGTCTAGCCTCAGCTTCATAAGTTATCACCAGTCTGATGTAGGTTTTGCATATTCTGGATTTACAGTCGATGGTTACTTGTTTTAAGTGTCCCGAGATAGTGGCTACCTTGTTGACCTATTCTCTAATTTCTTTTTTAAGGTTACCACTGCTAGATATTCCTGTGCCAAGATAATCAAACTCTATTTTCATCGTAACGATTCTCTGGAGATTATCATTGCTTTAGTTTTTGTTGTGGAAATTTTCATATTGTAATTTTCTGCTGTGTTCTTAAATATGTGAAGTAGTCGTAAGACGTTTTCAGATTCAGACTTCAGGACTGCATCATCCGTGTAACACAAGATACTCGTGTGTGGATTACCAAGGTCTATGTCCCAGGCCACGTGATTTCAGAGCGTTTATGATCTTATCAATAATAACATTAAATAATAATGGGCTGAGACTATCTCCTTGGCGAATTCCCGTTTGCGTTTTTATTTCGGGACTTTTGTCTACTCTTATTTTGGTTATGTTTTGAGTGTTCAGATCTCTGATGTATTCTCTGGGTACTTCTTTCTCATCCAGTACACTAACCACGCCCTTCAATTTTATGCGGTCCCATGCTTTAGTGAGATGTATAAAACAGATGAATGTGTGTTGTATTCGATAGCATTTTCCAAAATCTGTCGTAAGATAAAAATGGCATCTATAGTTGATCTGTTTCTGCGAAAACCTTATTGTTTCTAGCTCATGGTTATAACATTAGACATTTCTAATGCTAGTATACTTGTGACAAGCTTCATTACGGAGCTTAACAATGTTATATCACTATAGTTTGATGGTTTCTTTTTGTCCCCTTTTTTGAATGGTGGGATAGTGATACTTCGCTTCCACTTGACCGGTGTTGTTCCCCGGGTTATTATTTTCTTGAACATCTTGGTTATTTCTTGTAGTAGAGCTTGTCCACCAGATTGGATGAGTTCATTACTTATTTCGTCTTCGCTGGGAGTTTTCCTTTTTTTTTAATTTTGTCACAGCGCGTCTGGCCTGATCTTCCGTTATTGTTATCCCTTCCTAATTTTGTTCTCTTCTGGACTCCTGCTTTTTATCGTTTTTGGGATCGTCGTTGCTATACAATTGTTCAAAGTATTATAATTATATTTCTTCACTAATTGCCTTAGCTGGGGAAATAATTTTAAAAAAAGACCCTTGTATTAACAAGGGTGTCTTTTGTTTCCTGCTGACAGTTTATTTGTGATCCTATGCGTCACTAGTATTTTGGACAGCACATCGCGACGTACCTGCAATCAGACTACCGACAAGAGATGACAACTTAACAGAGCAGGAAAACGAAGCCTCATCGAAGAAATCATACTTTAACAGTAAGTTACTAAATATAGTTAGCTTTCAGCTACAAGAAAAAACGCTTCTAGTTGTGCATATTGTAACGTTAAAATTAACTAATAAAACTAGCTACCTACAGGGTTGGATAGAAAAGTAGTTGGGCCACCATACCACTATAAAGATTTTAGATTTCCTATTTTTTTATTTATTATTACTGAAGATGAATATAGCCCCCTTAAAATTGAACAGCAATCAGGATTACATCTCGAAAGTCCTGTCTAGATAACATATTCAGCATATCCCAATTCAACAAAGCGTATGACACCATACCACTTAAGAAACTCTGGAACTATCACCTATAAATAATACAACAATTACAGCAATAAAACAACTATACGATCAGCTATATTCAAGAATAAAACTAGGAAATACATTATCTGATGCATTCCTCATAACGAAGGGATTTAGGCAAGGTTGCTGCTCGTGTTCCATCCTGTTTAAAATTTACTTGAATGAAGCCTTAAAGAGTTGGAGAAGAGCATGTGGTGGAATAGGAATACAGCTAAATGATGAAACAACGCTCTACACTCTTCATTTTGTAGACGATCAGGTAGTAATTGCCCGGACAAAGAAGACCTAGAACTTATGACAAGAAAGCTGTTCGAAAACTACGAAAGATGGAAGTTAACAGTAAGCTATACAAAAAACTCAATATCTGTGTATCGGTGGAGAACAAGGAAGCCTTACTTTAAATGATGGTCAGCTGATTGATGCGTGTGATCATTATATCTATCTAGGAACAAGAATAGATAGGGAAGGCAGAACAAAACAAGAAATAGAAGATATAATCAGTAAAAGAAAAGCCGTCATACAACACCTCAACTCCGTTCTTTATCAGTCAATCATCGCTCCTGATGAAGCTAACATGGTTAGCGAAACGCGCGTCGAGAGCAAAAATAAAGTGCCTGGTGTAGTGGTGATATATACTAAGTAGTTCATTCTTTGGTCAAAAAAACACTTAAAAAAAAAAGAAGCACTACATCTACAAAGCGATTTTTAAAAACACTGTACTTTACAGCTGCGAATTGTAGCAGTTAACCAAAAGTTTAGAATAGAAACTTCCTACTCTCGAAATGGACTTCTGGCGAAGATCAGCTGGTATATCAAGAATGGATAGAATCAGAAATGAAAGAATAAGAGAAATCATGAATGTGACAAGAACAATAATAGACGATATCTAAGAAAAACAATTAGTCTGGTACGGGCACAGAGAAAGAATGACAGAACAGCGCAACCCAAAACTAGTTCTAAAATGGAAACCTCTAGAAAGAAAAAAAAAAGGGGAAGGCCGAAAAAAAATCCAGAAAATCATGTTGGTAAGAAAAATAAAACCAGGAGATTGGAAAGATAGAAGAGGTTGGCGACTGGGAACCGGAAGTCACAGAACGCTATGAAACCGGATATGATGATGAGATTTCCTATAAAACGGTAAGTGTAGTAGAAGTTGATATGGATAAGGAAAAATTAAGATATACATTGAAACGTCTCAACTTTCTTTACTTTTAATAAATATTTTATTTATTAAATGGAAGCCGTTATTTGCCCCTTATGTATATCTTAATTTTGAGAATGGATTGAGTGGATCTTAATACTGATAGAGGACAGAATTAAGACATCAGCTAGCTCGTTTTTTACTGGTAGAGTACATGGAGATCGAGGTAATTTTTGCACGCCTTTTAAAAATAGTCTCTATAGTTGTTTAAAATTTGGTTGTACAGTTTTTGGGCACCATTCATTTTATCATAAGAAGAATCTAACTTCAGCTCAAAAAATGAAAAAATACTGTAGAGTTATGTAGTTCTTGAAATAAAATTAATTTACGTACAACCGTTGCGTCCTGAAAGAAAGAGCAGGAGTTTAGTGAGACGCTACACATTTAAATAAAAAAAAGGGTATATTTATTAACAACATAAAAATTCCTACCTTTATTACACTCTTAAAATTACATCTACTAAATAAAAAACCCCTTAGGTTAAAAGAGTGTACACTATGGCAGTATACACTATGGAGTCCTTAGATTACGGTTACTAAGTTTTAATAAAAGGCTTGATAAAACACAATATTAAAAGTTTGTGAAATTAACTCCGCCAATTACACGTGTAGAGTAGTCTTTGGAAATACACTTGTAGACAGGAAGTGAGATATTTAGACTGGTGTGCTTATGACTTACGGATTAGTTTCTCTTCATGGGTTTTCCATAAGTTGCTCGGCCTCTCCTGGTGAGTTCCTCATAAAAATATTGTCTCATTACCATCCTAATTTCACTTGGGTTGCTAAACACTTTTTGACCCGAAATGCCTGAGGATGAGCAGGATATTTCAAGACAGGAAAAAGGCCTTAAACTTGAGAGATAGAAACCGTTACTGCACTACTGCATCACTAAGAAAAAAAACACTCTGGCGTGCTGGAGAAGAAAGCCACTACAGCCTACTGGCGGAACAAAGCCGTTACTGCTTCATGGTGGAAAAAAGCCTACTACGGCATGACCGCGGGAAAAAGCCACTAAAAATTCAATCTGACGCTTAAATATCTTTATCCCTTTCTTAAAGTAACGTCTTCAAAATGGCTCATTTCCGGGTGAAAAATTAATGCAAACTAAATAAGTCAAGTCGGCAACACGCGTTACACACTGGCGGTTTAAATTAAACTGCTCAAAAATTTAAAACACTGTTTTAACCTACACTTCTCAAAAATTGAAATTACTGCAATAAATATAAAAATGTAATAAAACATAAATTATAGGGAGAAAAACAGTGTCGTAACATGATCTTAAAATCGAATGTTACAACATTATTAAGCTATTTTACTCTAGGTTACTTGTTAAGCTGCTAGAGTTTAAAAGTTTTTAAAGTAATAATCAAAAACTACTCTTTCGGAAAATGAAAACGATACATACTGCATGAAAAAATCTAATTTTTTAATAATCATTTGTGTATATTGTAGTAGTAATTGTAGAAAGTGGATTTATGGAAAATGGCTCATTTATATTTGTAGATTTATCAAAATAGAGTATCTCTACCTACTTATTAACTATGCTTTTTATTAACTCAGTCATTTTATTCTTAACGCTATTAATGGCACTAGAAATAACATTATTATGTATATATTCGGACCCGGAGCTTTTCATTTTATTTATTTTTTGTACTACATCCATCAGTCCTAAATCTTGCGTAAAAGGTTCCAAACATTCCCATATATGCTCTGTGTTATTTATCACTAAACACCACTTCGTAGTTATTTTAAATGATTCTCTATAAGTACTCTCAGTATCTTCCATTAGGTCAACCTTAGTGTAGATTTTATCTGAATAGAATATGCAGCATCTGCAAATATCCTAAAATAAAAAAAAATGTCGACATAGATATGTATATACAAGTAATGAGTCGATTTTCTAAGATTTGTTCATTCATGTATATAACAAAGATGAATCACATGTAACTTAAAGATGTATTCATCAGTCACTAATTTAAAAAAAAAAGTGCCAGTCGAACACAATTAGTGTTCCGTCCATCTTTATAGTAAAAGTTTAAAGCAAACATTTACCATAGTACCTAAATATTTGTTTAATTATAAAAAGATAAAATAAAATTATTTTGTCTCGGTACCATTCCGTTGATCACCAGTCATCATGGAAATTTATTTTATCTGTGATTGGCCAAATGCTTAAAAGCTGTAATGTACTGAAAAGTATATTACTGATTGCACCAAATACGTATGGATATTTCGTAGCTCTTAGTCGCAGTTAAATTTACAACTTTCCACGGAAAAATCTCCACCATATTGTCAAGTCAAATAGTTTTTTTTTTATACCAGATAAACCGTCAAAAGTAATGCACTCGTGTTAATTTTTGCGTAATCTACACTTTATGGAAGATATTCCAGAATTTTTCGAAATTTTTTTGATGAGTGTTCTTAGAGGTAGGGTGGGGGGACAGCGATTTTTGGTCATGTTTTTAAAAGTATTATAAAAAAAGTTTGCGCAAGTATTACATCATATATATTTTTGAACTCGTACTTTTTAAGCTTTCATTTGACACTCCCTCCATGACCTTGCAAAATTTTTTTTTTCTAACTCCCATTTCACCCCCCAAAACTGACCCCTTAAGTAAAAATTTTACTTTCAAAACTATATGGCTCTGATTGGGCCATCCATTCTTATATTTGTGCCAAATTTCAACTTTCTAGGTCAAATAGTTTCGGAAAAAATCGGGTGTCACACACAGATAAACACCGAAGTGAATCCATAAGTGTTCCGTACGGAACAACAAATTGACGTGACTTCATGGAGCTTATTTTGACGAGCAAAGCTTTTCATAAAATGATGTAACTTTGGAAATTGCCTTTTTGAGTTATCTTTTATCTTTCTGCTTAGCTGAGACCTATATTTTGTCTTCAAGGCAGCTACCGCAGAAATCACGGTTTCATAAAGGTAAGATGTATCTATTACGACCATTTAGTTCGTCCCAAAATTCAATCAGTGATTTAATAACAAATTGCCTCTTTATTTCCCTATGAAGAGTTATTGCTCTTCAATTAAGATACTCCCAGGATATTTTTAAAATAGGTTTTTAACCCACTCCTATTTTGCTAAAACGTTTTCGTCGATTATAAAATATCTTCTAAATGTTTAATCAATACGAATAAATGATTTTCAATAGTTGGTGTTCAGATGTCCAGGTTTTTTTCACATTTAACGGGCAACAAAGACCATGTTCGTTGTAGTAGCATTTGAGTATGTCCTAAATATATAGAAAAAATTACGAGTGACCTACAACTCTTCAGGAAATAATTAAAATATTTCAAATCTACTTACATCAATTATTTTTTCAATAAAGTGTAACAACCCTCTACATCGGGCCAATTTAATTGTTTCCAAAATACTTTCACCTAAAAACGATTATCCCATATTATAAATTTAATATTATAAAGTAAAGAATTAGTTTTCATAAATAATTGTTTAATTCATGCAAGTCCTGTACTTAAGGGATTACATACACCTGGGCGCTGCAAATAGTATGTATATTCAAAAAAAATAATTTAAAGATTAAGTGAATAATACAAAAGAAGATAATGAAAACTATGACGCCTCCTTATCTGCAGGATAACTTCACAAAAAATAATCCAATCTTCAAAAATAAAAAATAATCTTGTAAAATAATGCAGTAGTTAAAAATTGTCGAAGGGTTTTTTTTTCAAAAGTAAAAAATTTACGGTGTTTCTAACTTTAGTATGCAATTTTTGACCAAAAAATTTATGTTTAATTATTTAACAAAAATTGTCTATAACAATAATTGAAAAAAACCTCGACATTTTGTAGAAAAAGTAATTATTAAGATTTAAAAAAAAAGTTTAAAAATATTAAAAATTCACTGAATAATATTGCAGATAATCTCTGAAAACAGGTAGCGGTCCTAATCGGATGCTAGGTCATATTTAATGCTGTAACTTTGTAATGGAATGGAATTTTCTTTAAAAATTTTTTGAATATTTCTTAGAAGTATAGAATCCGTAAAATCCGTAAAAAAAATCGAATTTTTGAAAATTCGAAGTGTATGAAACCCTTAAGAAGAAATTTATTAAATCAGACTTATTGTCGAAAATCAATTAGTATTCACAAACCTACCAGTAGCGTACCTAACACAGATTGTATTGGCACTCTCTTTTAGAATCTAACTTTGAAACGAGAAAACCACTAGAGAAATATATTTTTTGCAAGATTAATATACACTTGCAGACAAATAAATTAGAAATTACAAGTAAATAAAAAAATCGGGAGTTACAAGTGCAACAACCACAAAAAGCACGCAAATCGCTAAAGTTTTTTAAAATTCAAAAAACTAAGAATGAAACATCAATGACCGCGACTCTCGACCTTCATCCGTGGTGGTCGTGCATTAATAATTTTGCTTAATTTTGTGTGTCGATGTGTTATACTTTGTGTTTTAAGTACTAGCTACCTATTGTTTACATTCCTTAAGTTTTTCATTTAGACTAATAACATTAAAGATGTATTTTGCTAATAATATTGTGCTTTTTAAGCAGGTAGATGCTAACTTTTTTAAGATTATTTATAAAGTATCATTGATAACATTATTTTCACATTTCTAGCGCTATATAAAAATGTTTACCTCATACAATATCGCTAAAGTATCAACAGCCGACGAACTCCACTTTGATAAATCGTCAACATATACGAAATTATCTACGTCTACTGCTTTTTCAATTATAGCAAGAGCTTTATATACTGCTATATCCAGCCACTGTATAACACCTCTATAGAACCACTAAAATTAAAAAGTTTAATATTAAAAAACCGGCCAAGTGCAAGTCGAACTTGCGCAATAAGTGATTGAATAAAAATTTTTGAATAGAATGTTCCAGAATTTTTTTGAAATTTTTTAGTTAGTAGTCTTAGAGATGGAGGGGAGGGACAGCGATTTTTTGAAATTTTTTAAAATTAATGTAAAGAAAAGTTTGCGCAAGTATTACATCACATATATTTTTGAAGACGTGTTTTCACAAGCTTTCATTTGACACCTCACTCAATGACCTTGATTTTTTTTTTCACTTCCGTTCTCAAGATAGACTACCTACCAAGGTCAGCTGGAATATCAAGACGAAAGAAGGAAAGAATAAGAGAAGCCATTAAAATGAAACAATAATAATGGACGATATTCAACAAATACAGCTGGTCTGATATGGACACGTAGAAAGAATTACAGAACAACGAATTCTAAAGCTGGTTTTGAAATGGAGGGCCACATAGAAACGAAAGAGAGGAAGGCCGAAAACAACATGAAGTGATGGCATCCAGAGAGCCATATCTGAAAGAAATTTATGACCGGGAGGTGTACAAGTATGAAATGCGGATTTCAGACAACAGATGGTGCACCAATGCAGTTGGTGCTATAAAGATTTGACACTGCGCCATTTTGTTGTGTCATCAACAAGTGTCAGACGCGCACGAGTGATAAATTGGAAAAGTGTGTGCATAGTGTTGTGTTCGATATCTAGAAATTTATACCGAACAAAGAGCATTCGCGGACAGCATTAATTTTTTGTTTTCATTTGAAGAAAGCTGCTGTTGAATCATACCGATTACTTCGAGAAGCTTATGGTGAACATGCTCTATCGCAAGATACCTGTGAACGATGGTTTCGGCGTTTCAAAAGTGGTGACTTCGATGTTGCAGACAAGGAACGTGGAAAACCGCCAAAAAAATACGAACATGTGGAATTGCAAGCATTGTTGGACGAAGACACAAAAACAACTCGCCGAGCAATTGGGCGTTAGTCAACAACTGTTTCGAATCGGCTACAAGAGATGGGAAAGAGTCAGAAGACCGGTAGATGGGTACCACATGAGTTAAACGACAGGTAAATTGAAAAGCGCAAAAACACGTGTGACATTTTGCTCGCTCGGTACAAAAGGAAGTCGTTTTGGCATCGTATAGTTACAGGGGATGAAAAGTGGATTTATTTTGAGAATCCTAAGCGCAAAAAATCATGGGTAGACCCAGACGCACCATCCACATCGATCGCAAGACCGAATCGCTTTGGCAGAAAGGCGATGCTCTGTGTTTGGTGGGGCCAGAGGGGGCGTGGTCTATTATGAGCTGTTAAAACCTGGGGAAACAATTAATACTAAACGTTACCAACAACAATTGACCGATTTGAATGGTTCGCTGCTTGAAAAAAGGTCAGAATACCGAAAGAGGCAACACAAAGTCATTTTTAGTGTTCCGTACGGAACACCTATAAGATGACTTCGGTGTCTGTCTGTCTGTCCGTCTGTCACACCCGATTATCTCTAAAACTATTTGTCGTTGAAATTTGGTAATAATTTAGGAATTGATGGCCTCACCAGAGTCGTGTAGTTTTGAAAGTTAAATTTTGACTTAAGGGGTTAGTTTTGGGGGGTGAAATCGAAAGTGAAAAAAAATTATCACGAACGCATTACCTTTAATAATTTATCTGGTATATAAAAAACCAACAATTTCAAGGTCATCCGTTCTTAGTAAAGATTGGAAACAAACTTTGTTGAAAACTCATTTGGGGTGTGTTTTGTGAAGTCACTGATCATTTTATACCACCGTAACAAAATTTTTTATTTTGAAAGCAATCAACGTACGGAACATTAATTGTGCAAGTTCAACTTGCACTTGACCGGTTATTCTTCATGACAGTGCTCCATCACATACGGCAAAACCAGTTGGCGACACGTTGGAAGCACTCAGCTAGGAAGTTCTACCCCATGCGGCTTACTCACCAGACTTGGCTCCTTCCGATTACCACTTGTGTGCATCGATCGGTCACGCACTTTCTGAGCAGCGCTTTGGTTCGTACGAAGATGTGAAAAAATTGCTCGATGAATGGTTCGCAGCAAAAGGGGAAGATTTTTACTGGCGTGGTATTCACAAATTGCCCGAAAGATGGGAAAAAATGTATAACAAGCGATGGAGCATACTTTGAATAAAGCACTTTTTATTATTCTTCCGAATTTAACATATATTTCTTGTACACCTGGTATATAAATAATACATTAACATTTCGGGCTTCAATCCGTTCGTCTAACAATGAATTTGCACGACGTTTCGCTAAAATCTCATTTGGCATTTTCGAGTGCTCCTGCTGCTGCTGCTGCTGCTCGATGCTGTAATCCTGCTGCTGCTCGATACTGTGATCCTGCTGCTGCTGCCGCCCGAAGCCAACTCGAGCGGTAGCAGTAGCAGGTTCACAGTATCGAGCAGCAGCAGCAGCATTTGAAAATGCCAAATGAGATTTTGGCGAAACGTCGTGCAAATTCATTGTTAGACGAACGGATTGAAGCCCGGAATTTTAATGTACTACATTCCACCATCCGTGAAAACCTCTATTGTAACATATATATATATATATATATATATATATATATATATATATATATATATATATATATATATATATATCTACGTAAAAATATACGTATTTTTAATAAGATGAAGATGAATGGGAATGTTGTCAAACAAAAAGATAATGTTATGCACATGTTTTAGATTAACAGCCCCAGACAACATAAACTGCAAAACATAATTGCCAAAGCTAACCCTCCTGGAAGGGCTGCTAAAATTATTATGTCTCATATTAAACTCAACTTAAAACTAGATTTTTTCGATTTTTTTTTTTTTTTTAACGTCACACACTTGTCGCCTACATTAGTTATTTGGACGATGTTTCAAAAAACTAACCTAATAACCTAAAAATTAGTGTCAAAATTTTATCGTACCATTACATTTATATGGTATGGAATGGTTTAGTTGGAGAGGTTACAGCAGAAGCGAAAGTGAAAAGAATACTGTCTCCATTGTCAGTATTTTCTAATCCAAGTGGACTTCCACCAACAACATACCGTTGGTGGTATGTTTTTACCACAATATTGGTTTTTTGAATGTTAGTCGACTAAAAATCAGCGTCAAAAGGTCATTAGTCATTACATTTATATATATTATTACAATGTATTTCTAAACTATACCTGATAGAAATTTTTTATAACCAACTCCTTGTAATCAATAGGGCAAATCTCGTGACCGATCGTAACAAATTTTTGAAGAGCCAAATATAGTTCAAACAATAACGTCCCTTCAGCAAAGGGATCTTCAGGCGGTGGCGAATCAGTAAGGGTTAAAATATTTTGAATACTATAGCTTTTATACCGCGGTCCTTTAAGGTCTTTACAGATGTCTAACACTTTTTGTTCAAAGAGTTGTGCTAACTTCTCTTGGTAAAAGATGTAAAGACACTTTGAGTATTGGAAGTTCACATGCCTAAAATAAAAATTTAACTATGATACATAATGAATTTCTATCATAGACGGTTTTACAGTCTGTCAAGTAAGAACGTGTTCGCGATAATTCATTTCTGGTAGATGCAATTCTAGCGATTCAACAAAAAATCGGTAGAGGGAACCTTTGTCTAGGACGCATTTTAGTAAAAGTATCGGTCGATTCCGAACTTTCGTCGAAATCACGTAAAATCCAAAATGAGTCATTTGCTTTTCGCGTCGCCTCAGTTCGATGTAATCTTTCTTTGTTCCCATCCTTATTCCGCGGCCGCTAAATATATTTATTAAAAAGTCGGTATCGTATTTTAACAAGACGAAAAATGTCGACGACTTATCAAAACGTGGCTCGGTATGCAAAGTCACTCCGAAATTGATGCTGCCTCAAGGAGCGACAAAATTAAGAAAATGGCGTTTGAACGGTTCCCATGAGACCATTCGACAACATCTTCGTGCTCATGATGTCAAATTCCGAAGCACATTGAAAAAACCTTTGCTGGGCGAAAATCACGTCGCGAAGCGGCTTGCTTGGGCCCACGATAAGATACTAAAGTGGCCCTCACAATCGCCGGATGCCAACCCTATTGTCCATTGTAAAGAGAAAGCTCAGTGGAAAGACTCTGTGGACTTTGACTCAGTTGTCTCGCGAGATTCGAAAAATTTGCAGAGCATGCAGAAAATCTCGTCGACAGCACGCCTCGAAGATGCCAGGCGATTATTGATGCAGGAGACGATTAGACAATTTACTAAGGTAATTGCGCCATTTTTAGCACACCAAAGAATATATTGATGGCAAAAAATGTTCTCTAAACACATCTTTTCAAGAATACGAGCGGTCTCATTCTTATTTGATAGATTGTATATAGTCATTTATAAAATCGTTTCCCGTCAAATTAATCAGTCACTTCAAATTTCAATAAGTGCGTGGATGATAACATGCAACAAGTTACTTTATTCTTCCATCATGTTACACCACAAACAAACCTGAATGGCGCCCGCTGTTTTGTAGGACAAATCACTTTGGATACCATAACTCTGTTGATACTGTAAAAGACGGCGTACCGAGGAATCTATTTCATTTCAAAAGTCCGACAACGTTATAAATTTGTAGATATATATGATGATCAAGCTGGTGATAGAAGGGGTGTATTGAATTAATTCACGACATGATGTTTCAGGAGATGTAAGATAACGAGAGAATGGAAGAGTTTACAAGCAATGGATATATTCAAGCGGCTAATAAGACCAGCATTAAATTAATGGAATGAGCTAAGCTGGAATGTTAACCGATTGTTGTAGGCTGAAAAGGTGTATGCTATTAGATGTCAAGGTAACTCACATGTGTCCGGAGTGTTTGGAGAATGAGTGGATATCTCTGAATGTTCAATAAAATGACCAGAACTAGGTAGTCGAGTCAAGGGAGTGAGATATCGAGGGCTTCTTTCGTTTACTTGGTAAAGACTGAGCATCTCTTAACTACTACTATGCTATGATATAAAGCAGCCCATAGACAGTCAATATTATTGCGCAATAATTGGTTTTGTGCAATATAATTGAACGTATGTAGACAGTATTGAAAGGTTGTGCAATAGATTGTAAGAAATCAAAATTTGTTGAAATATATTGCGCAACTTGGAAAATACTGTGCCGTCTGTGGGCAGGATTGTGCAATATCCCATCAGTCGGTATTAACAGGTGGCAGCCAACGCGTCGTAATGGCGAACAAAATTGGATAAACGGTTCATTTTGGAATTTATTGAAGTTTATCATGGACTTCCGGCTCTATGGGATGTTAAATGCAAAGATTATACTAATCGCGTTAAAAAGGGTGAGCCATATGACGTGCTGGTATTCCCGGTTGCGAGATACCGTAAGGTTATAGACAAACGTTGACTTGCAGGAATAGCATCGCGCATGGCGGTGTCCTGTTTCTCGATTTCAGGAATAACCAAAGCAAGGAGTTCATCGAATAATTCATCGTCTATGGGTAAAAAGTTGCGGAAATCATTCGGTTCACACATTCTGAGCTCATTGAGTAATTTTTCGTGGGTGTACTTCTCCCTATCAATAAACCATTGTTTGGCCCATTTCCTTCGTGTCTTCTTTTTCTTTTTTTTTTTTCGCACTAATAACGCCCACAGCAAATTAAACAACAGAGTTCAGTGTCAGTCAACATGACTTCACTTCACATTACCGGCGGGGACTGACAATATTGCCAAGCACATTGTACGTCTGTACTGGTGATTGCGCAAAATATTGCACAACCATCAATATCGCCTCCATATGATTCTATTTATTGTACAAACTCAATTATTGTGCAATAATATTGAACGTCTATGGGCAGCTGTTAAAATATTGTGCAATCCATATTGCACAATAATATTGACCGTCTATGGGCCGCTTAATTGCAAATGAGTGGTAACGCACTACCATCTACATAATAAAAATGTATGGAGAACCTCTATCTCGTTCATTTTAAATATTAAAAGTAGTAAAGAGTAATCTGTTATTAAAGAAAAGGATATTAATCTTGCTTTTAAAAACATAGCAGCACAAATTATTGTTTTTTTTTTTAAATTTATGTTCAAACATTGGCTATTATTAAAATTTAACCACTCGTCGTCTTTCTTACTCGCTTTCCTATACGTTTGTCTACAGGTCACCATCGGCCGATCACAATGCGAATGCCGAAACTGATATTGTATTCTTTTTTTGATTGTCACTTTCAAAAACTTTTAGCATAAAAGAAATCTAAAAATAATACTGCTCTACTACTTACTCTAGGAAAAGTTTATCGTGATGCTCAACAGCTTTCTCTAAATCGCTACGAATCAACTTTACAATTTGGATCAAATAATGTATTCTTGACAAGTTAGTGTCATCGGTCTCCTTTAAATTTTCCAATATATTGTTAAAAAAATCACTGGCTCCCTGAGTTACAGCATCATTTAGTGTTCCACGTATATCACAGTTAGGTTCGATTCCGTGGTATGTGGTCCATGGATACAAATAGTCAGGAAACAAATTGATATCTTTTGGATTTAAGACACATATATACTGTAAGATTTTAAGCACTTCTGTGACCTAAAAAGTGAAATAATAAAGCTTAGTTTGCTATGACGGCAACATGGCCATGTCAAGTCATATTTCTTCTTAAATTAACGCCTAGCAGATTGAATGAACGGTAATTGAATAGAGTAGCCCCACATACTGCTGGATTCTATGATGTTAATTTCACAATCAAAACCTAGCTTGGTTTTCGTAGCTTTACTTGGTTATTCTTACAGATAGAAGGTCTTAGTTACATTGTATAACTTATCTGGTGATATTTGTATGAGTCGCTGGTGTTCTGATTTTATCCAGTTGATCGTTAATGTACAGAGAGAGAGAAAGATAATGGAAGACAGCATGGAGCCCTGTGGTTCTCCAGTGTTGATAGTGAAGGTGTCGGAACTAAATCCATGAAATGCCACTTGTAAAGAACGACCTAGACTAAAGGACTATCAACAAGGCTTTTCAGACTTTCCGCAAGAGCGCAGCTTAGCCAAAATTCGTCATGTTGAACACGGTTGAATGTTTTGAATAATTCAAGCTCGGGACTCTCTATAATGTTCATTGACGATATTCCAGACATGTGACATAAATTTGAAGATCTCCTTTTGGTTTTGTTTTACGAAAACAATTAATAACACTAAATATTTTGAGGTATTTTAACAGTTGGTAGTTGACTGACATGATATTCTCGTCTTCTTTAGGTATCTGTCAAACTCAAACAGGAAGGAAATGATCCTTTACTGTAGGATAAGTTCGAGAGTCTATAAAAAAAATCCTGTCAGTTCCCTGGCAAATGTTTTAAGGACGATAATAGATATTACACCAGCGTCAGAAGCTTTTTATATCTAGCTTCATCAGGATACGTTTTGTGGCAGGGTGCCTGAAAATAAAATTAGACATTTTTCGCTGCGCTTTGGGAATAGATGGTATTTTTCCATGAAAATTTTCTCTAGTTCATAATGCAAATAGTTTAGGTAACCAGTGGGCTGTTTCATCAGATGTGCCAATAATATTCTCTGGCGTGTAAGTAATAGTATAGTTGATTTAATAAAATTTTGACTAAATGCCTTAACGACTCGCCAAAAAGATCTTGAACTGTTGGGGACAAGTAAGAAGGTTGTTGTGAATTCTCTAATTATGAGCCTCCCTGAATTCGTCGATTATTTGTATAAATTGATATCGTCACTAACTCAGATGTTTTTTGCATCATCAATCAAACCAAGACTTGCCATTAGATGGCCATTTTCTCGAGAAAGGGATAGAAGTTTCCAAAATGACATCACAAGTTATCGTAGTACTACCTACACCTGTATAAATTGTATGTACCTGTTTCATAACGGTTGTCTCATTTGCCGCTTTCTTCCTTATTTCCTTAATAATACTAAAACAAGAAGGTAATAAATTCGTTGTTGCCTTCCAAAATAACTTTATATTTTTTTCAGAAATTACAGTAACTTCGGATTCTGAGGATTTCAATTTTTTCCCTAGTATTAGTCTGGATATTTCTTCAAGTAATTTCGAAAATAATGCTAAATTTAAGGGATGATTCTGATGAACTTCAGCATACACGATATAAGAACACAAAGAGACTTTGGTCTCACTAAGTCCCGATTGTGCTATATGTTGGATAAGTAGTTTCTTTCCAGAATCGCTAAAGTTCCCACACCACCAGTAAGGGGCAACCTAAAAAACAAATGTATTCATCGTAAAAACTGTAAATTCCTAAGGGAAATATAATACTCTTAAAAAAACACCCTCTGAGATTCTTGCATTTTTTCAAGGTCCATGGTCCCTAAATCACGAAAGACATAGTTTTAAATTTCGTTACATATATTTCCGTTTTAGTTATCGTTTTCCACATATTGAGCAAGTTTAGTGGATCGCCTCGTATATTCAAGTGTCCCGTTTTTTCGATTTCGATGGTCTCCCGGATTGTTCTTGTCTTGTAATTTTTTATGATTGCCATTTGTTGCTATTAAAATCTATTTTGTGACCTGCCTGTAATTGTCGTTGAAAAAGACTCACTGAAAGAACATTAATGACAAGAATGAAAGTCATTGCAACGACGGTCAAAGTGGTGAAGCCAACTAGGACCAATCAGTATCATTACAACTTCCAGTGCAGATATAAAAACCGGCAAAGTGCAAGTCGGACTTGCGCAATTAGTGTCACGTACGTTGATTGCTTTTTAAAATAACAAATTTTGTTACGGAGGTATAAAATGATGAGTGACTTCACAGAACACATCCTAAATGAGTCTTCAACGTAGTTTTTTCCGATCTTTGTCGAAAACCCATGACCTTCAAATTTTTGTTTTTTTATATACCTACCAGATATATTATTAAAGGTAATGCACCCGTGATAATTTTCGTTCAATCTACACCCTATGGAAAATATTCCAGAATTATTAAATTATAGGGTGGGGGGGGACAACGATTTTTGGAAATTTTTTTTTTTAAATAACATAAAGAAAAGTTTGCACGACTATTACATCACATATATTTTTGAGCTCGTATTTTCAAAAGCTTTCATTTGACACCCCACTCGATGACCTGGTAAAAGTTTTTTTTCACTTTCGATTTCACCCCCCTAAACTAACCGTTTAAGTAAAAAGTTCTTTCTCTGTGAAAAATCTCCCTTTCAGTCATCAACTTTTAGTGTTAGTTGTAGTTCGTCCTGTCCCCATCAGCGTCGATGAACGCCTGGCATTTTCGAGGGATACTTTCAACGAGATTTTCCACGTATTCTTGGGAAAAAGATTTTCAATTTGCCTGAATTTGCCGTAATAGCTGCTTCACTGTGGACACCTTTTTACCACAAAGCTTCTGCTTAATGTATGACCATACGTTCTCTATTGGTGCGACTAGCAGCCGAGCCGAGCCGGTACTAATACCTTCTTGTAAATCGGGAGCGTTTTTCAGCGCTCATGAAAAAAAGGAATTTCTTTTGTCAACTATAAGGCCTAGGCAACATGATTTTATTTGAACGACTGTATATATATATATATATATATATATATATATATATATATATATATATATTATATATATATATATTTATATATATATATATATATATATATATATATATATATATATATATATATATATATTTATATTATATATATATATATATATATATATATATATATATATATATATATATATATATATATATATATATACATTATATATATATATATATATATATATATATATATATATATATATATATATATATATATATATATATATATATATATATATATATATATATATATATATATATATATATATATATATGTATGACAAAATAGATGCTTATACTGCACTCTGTCGGTGACTTATTTAAAGTCTTTCTGAACAAAGCGGCCAAACCACAGCTGACATTTAATTGAAGAAGCGCACCTTATTGAGCTTCCCGCTCAAAGGCATAGATGGCGCTGGAGAAGCAACCAAAGGTGAATCGAAAGATCCGCACTTTGGATATTCCCAAAAGTGTTCTTTGTATTTCCTAGACCATCCTGAGACGCGTTTCGCCGTATCACGGCTCGTCAGTTAGGCTAGGTTCAGCAAATACACAGAACCACCATTTCAGACCTTATCCGGGTACTACTAACGGCAAACCATGACAAATTAGATGCTTATACTGCACTCTGTCGGTGGCTTATTTAAAGTCTTTCCGAACGTGATATGGCGAAACGCGTCTTAGTATGGTCCAGCAAACACAGACAATACTTTTGGGAAATTCCAGAGCGCGGATCTTTCGATTCGCCTTTGGTTGCTTCACCAGGGCCATCTAGCCTTCGAGCGGGAAGCTAAAGAAGGTGCGCTTCTGCAAATTAAGTGTCAGCTGTGGTTTGACCGCTTATATATATATATATATATATATATATATATATATATATATATATATATATATATATATATATATATACATGTAAACATAATTTTTTTAGCTTTAAACTCAAGTATGTTCGTTTAGTATTAGATTGTCTTAAGTTGCCTAGAAAAGTATCTTCCCGACATAAGTCTCGACTTGAAATTATGATATTTAAAGAGTCAAATAAATATCTACTGTACCTGAGATGTTTCTAGTTCATGTAGTAATACCATATTTCTAATATGTCGATGTTCCTGTTCCGCTTTTCGAACATTTTTACCAGAACAAAAGGAAATTTTCACTTTTAAAATACCTTGCCTTTGTTCCTTGTTCTTTTTTTCAAGGGGATAAGATGTAGTCATACCGGAAGCTGGAATTGTCTAAAAGAAAATAAATATTTTAACTGAGCACTTGTAAATCCTAACAAAATTGGACAAACGAATGCAGATATAGATACTAATCGAAACGTTCGTTGTAAAACAATAAGAAGTTATTTATTGAGTCTATCCCTAAAGGATATTCGGAAATAATTTTGCTAATTACAAGGGCTACCTTTTAAGTTTTTACAAAAACAATGAAAGAAAAAACATTTTTTTGGTACAAATGGTTTTATTGTTTCTCAAAATATTCGATTTTAAGATTTACACACTTTTGCATGCGTTCGAACCAATTCTCGAAACAGTTTTTCCACTCTAAAGTTGGTACCTCAAAAACATGGAAGGATTCAACAGCATCCTAAGGAGATGAAAATTGCTGCCCACGCATTTTTTTTTAACATTCGGGAACAAAAAGTAGTCGTTAAGCAATAAATTAGGTAAATACCGGCAATGAAACCTTAATTCGATGTTTTTATCCATCAAATAATCAAGAACAACGTGAATCGCTTTTTTTGCACACGTGCCGCTCCTATAGCGTTTTAGGGACCTCCCTGCAGCACGTGTATTAGACCTATATAAAAAAAATTGTTTGACGTGCTATGTGAGACCTGGGCATTGTCAGGATGAAGAATGATGCGATGTTTCGGTTGTTTTTCCTGATTTCATCGACGATTTCTGGGAAACAAATTGTTGTATACCATTCCGCATTAACTATTCGTCGATCCTCTAAAGCAATAGTTGCAACTTGTCCGGTATAACCAAAGAAAAAAACGATCATTTTCTTGGAAGCGATTCACGAACGAACCACATTTTTTGGATTCAGTTCATCTTGGAACACCCAAACAGTTGATTGTTGCCTAGGTTCAGGCTCGCACGAATATACCCAAGTTTCGTTTCCTGTTACGATGTTGTATACAGATTTTGCATGTCCTCGGTCGAATTTTTTGAGCATTTCCTCGGTCAAATTATGCGGAATCCACCGGGAACAAATCTTTTTCACAGCTAAATATTCATGCAAAATCGAATGTACTACAATCTTCGATATGCCTAAGGATGCCTCTATCTTACGGTAAGTCACATGCCGATCTTCTTCGATCATGTTGCGCACAGCATCGATGTTTTTTGGAACAACAACCGATTTTGGTCACCCTTCACGAAATTCGTCGCTGACGAGAGCACAATCATAACGAGATTCTGAAAATCAATTGTAAACAGTCTTTTCTGATGGTATTTCGTTACCAAAAGTTGAACGAAGCGATTTGAAGCATTGTTGTTGAGTTAGGCCTTTACTAAAATCGATACAAATCATCCAACGAAAACCTTTCCGTGAAATTTCCACTTGTTCTTAAAACTGTTTTTTTAAACGCTCACTGTCAACAAACTACTTGGCCAATTTCTGAGCTGCCACTCTTTTGACAATAACAAATGTCAAATTTTACAACAATGCTAATGTCACCTCTTAATAACGCCATTTAGTGATCGTTTGTAAAAACTTAAAAGGAGACTCTCGTATTACCGTGCAATATTTTTTTACTTCAGAATACGATTAACTGATCGTGAAAAAAATGACCATTGATCTGAAACAATCGCAAACAATTTAGACCCTTTATAACTACTAATAGATGACGTTGACTGGTTGTAACGTGGAGATTTAATTGAAATATATAAAATTTGCGTTAGAAAAACGCATATACCGTTGATGCAGTAGGTCGTTTTTGGACAGAACAATTATCACGTAACAGATTCCGATTTCATCCTTCAAAAAGTTTTAAATCAGGAACGTTTTAGTTTAATGCGGTTTGAAAATCTGGAATTTTGTGGGTTATATATTTTTTGTTTATGTTTCCTTCAAAATAATAGCCAAAATAAAATTGCGCGTAAAAGAGTATCAAACGGATTTTGAAACTATCTGGAAACATTTACGGTAAACTTACATTTAAAAGAATTTTGGCTCTACCGATCAGCTTATGATCGTGCTGCCCTTTTCCAAGCTTCTTAATAAATTTTTTCATTCCTTTAACACCTTTGACTTCTCCCACTTTTTCCAATTTTTGTTTTAATGTTTCCGGAGCATCGAAGTCCCATACTTCAAAGCACAATTCATCATATTTTGTTGATTTTTCAGTGATTGATCTAAACAAAAAAGTCACAGTGTAAGTGAAAAAAATCTTGATAAATAAATACAGTGAAATTGAGATGAATAATACGAGGACGGATTGAAAAGTTCGCGGCCTCACCAAAAAATAATTATATTTTTTATTATAGTACCCTCAATAAGTTCATACTTTCTTTGGTTGTCACAGTCTAAAAATTTTGTTGATGTAGAATTTGTGGTTTTTAGGGTAGAACGAGTTTAGTGAGACCAAGTGCAGCGTTTTTGGAAAACACCAAAGGAGATCCACGATGATATGAAAACAACACTAGGGGAATCTGCTCCGTCATATACCACTGTGAAAAAATGGGTTGCAGAATTTAAACGTGGACGAGAGAGCATCGAAGATGACCCTCGCTCCGGCCGGCCCACGACGTCTACGACAGAAGAAAACATCGGCAAAGTGTGTGATCTCATATTGAAAGACCGTAGATTAACTATGAGGGAGATTGCAGACATTATAGGCATCTCGTATGAACGAACACAAAACATCATTGCCAACTAACTCGGATTTTCTAAGGTTTCCGCTAGATGGGTCCCCAGATTGCTGTCAGTTGAACAAAAACGAATTCGACTCACGATTTCTCGCGACTGTTTGGAGATGTTTGAGGCTGATCCGCAAGATTTTCTTAACCGGTTTGGACGAATCCTGGGTTCACCACTATACTCCAGAGTCAAAACAACAATCCAAGCAATGGAAAAAATCTGGTGAACCGACCCCAAGGAAAGCGAAGGCAATTCTGTCGGCTGGAAAAGTGATGGCGTCAGTTTTTTGGGATGCTAAAGGTATCATTACGGTGGACTACCTTTCGAAAGGCGAAACAATAAACTCGACTTACTATTGCACCCTTTTGCGTTGTTTACGTCAAGAAATTAAAGAGAAACGCCTAGGATTACTGAGAAAGAAAGTTTTATTCTATCAGGACGACGCTCGCGTTCATACGTCTGTTTAGACTATGGCTCAAATTCGTGATTGTAGTTTCGAATTGCGGCCCCACCCTGATTCTCCTGATTTGGCACCTTCGGACTTTCATATATTTCCAAACCTAAAAAAAAACACCTCGGTTAACCAGTATTTTGAAGATATTGAGGAATCTTTTTTTCAAACAGGTGTGGAAGTTTTGGAAAGAACGTGGAAGAAGTGCATAGAGCTAGGTGAAGATTATGTCGAAAAATAAAAATATTTTTGTACGTATTTTATTTTGTTTCCTTGACTAGGCCGCGAATCCATCCTCGTACGTAGCCAGTCAATTATATTCTAATTTGTTCTATATTTTAGAAACATATTATACAGGCTAACGCAAAACGGCAAAATCAAGATATCAGGTAGGTAAAGTTGGTTGGTGTAAAAGACGCCTTACACTTTGCTATGCTTGTACATTGAATGCAGGGAACCGATTACCACTAGAAACAAGCATCAAATACAGTTGAATTTGTTGAAAAGTTACATAATCAAAGAAAATATACAGGGTGTTTCATATAAAAATTGGCTTACTTTTTAATTTAGAAGTTATTGAATTTATTCCATAATTCCACACTTTTCAATGTTACTAAATACATCATTGTTATTTAAACAAATAAGGATGCTGTCTTTCTATTTTATAAGTAATAGTTATTTGTCATAGTAGGATTTAAAACGCACTATTAATTGAAACATAAATATTTTGAGCAAACACTTACAATTTAAATCTTTCCTTCCATACAGGATTCAATGTATTGGTAATAATTGACGTTTCATGACGAAAGGACGGGTTCGAAGTGAGATACAAAATTACAAAAGGATCACTTAAGCCATTCGGATTTTTAGCTTCTAGTTCTATTCCTTCAATAATTTCCACGTTAAGCATACGATCAGGATCTTCTTTGTTCTTTGCTATTTCAAAAAGTTTTTTATGCTTATTGTCTGTGATTTTAAAAGCTTCTTGAACGTATGAGAAGAGGGCTGATTGAATTATTTCGTCACTGATATCACAGCCGACATTGTGAAGTATAACGTAGAGGACTTCTGTATAGAGGTCATCAATCTACAATATAAATAGAAATTTAAAATTCGAAAAGCTAACGTATCAGTGAACTAAATAAATTAATAAATATAATATGTCTGGTATCCGTAAACTACCGTATAGGAGGGAAATTAGTGGCTTAACGAAGACTGTCAGAAAATTTTGAACTTACACTGCAATACAGGGAGACCAAGATAATGGACTTCCCCGGACACGTTCGTCCCTTACTGGTCAAACCTCTATGCGTTTGTGTGGCGCACCAGCTAGATATAAGCAAGACAGTATCAAGTGTCAACTACACCTACTTTTTCTATTATAGCAAGAGCTTTCTATACTGGTATATCCAGCCACTGTATAACATCTCTATAGAACTACTAAAATTAAAAAGTTTAATATTAAAAAACGGCCAAGTGCAAGTCGGACTTGCGTTCCGTACGGGGATTGCTTCTATAATATATATAAAATGCAACGTCTCTCTGTCTGTCTGTCTGTCTGTCTGTCCGTTAGTGACCTAATCACTGGAGAACCACTTATCCGATTTACGTACTTTTTTTTTTTTAAAACATACTTATGTTTTCTGGCCAGGTTATAGGCTATATTTTATTACGATAGGTAGCATAAGGAATGAGCAGTGACAATAATAGTGAGTGAAGTCGGAAAAAAGTTTGCTGCTAGCGCGTTCCCTTGCAATATACAGCCTAAACCATTAAATATGGAACAATATTATGTAGCAGAGAATATCTTTAATCTATAATCTATAATATATCTAAAATGCAATGTCTCTCTGTCTGTCTGTCTGTCCATTAGTGCGTTTATCACGCGAGAACCACTTATCCAATTTATGTGTCTTTTTTAAATTCATACATATATTCTTTGGCCAGGTTATATAATAATAATAATAATCTCAGACTCTGTCTGTCTGTCTGTCCGTTAGTGCGCTTATCATTGGAGAACCACTTATCTGATTTACGTGCTTTTTTTTAAAACATTCATATGTTCTCTGGCCAGGTTATCTATATATAATATATATAAAATCCAACGTCTCTCTGTCTGTCCGTTAGTGCGTTTCGTACTTTTTTTTTAAAACATACATATGTTCTCTGGCCAGGTTATAGGATATATTTTATTGCGTTAGGTAACATAAAGAATAAGCAGTGACGATAATAGTGAATCAAGTCGGAAGAAAGGCTACCGTTAGCGTGTTCTCTTACAATATACTGCCTAAACCATTAAATATGGAACAATATCATGTTGCAAAGAATACAATATATATATAAAATGCAACGTCTCTCTGTCTGTCTGTCCGTTAGTGCGCTTATCACTTGAGAACCACTTATTCGATTTACGCGTTTTTATAAAATTTATACATATGATATGTTCTATATAATTCGATATAAGCCTAGATAATGGGAGATAAGGTGAGATAATGGGAGATAAGTATAAATAATGGGAGATAAGCAGAGATAAGTCTAGGTAATGTAAGTTATGGTGAGATAATGGGAGATAAGGAGAAATAATGGGAGATGAGCAGAGATAAGCCTAGATAATGGAAATTATGTAGAGATAATGGGAGATAAGGAGAAATAATGAGAGATAAGCAGAGATAAGTCTAAGTAATGGGAGTTATGGTGAGATAATGGGAGATAAGGAGAAATAATGGGAGATAAGGAAAAATATTGCGAGATAAGTCGAGATAAGCCTAGATAATGGGAGATAAGGTGAGATAATTGGGGATAAGTATAAATAATGGGAGATAAGGAGAAATAATGGGAAATAAGCAGAGATAAGTCTAGGTAATGGGAGTTATGGTGAGATAATGGGAGATAAGGAGAAATAATGGGAGATATGGAAAAAAAAATGGGAGATAAGGAGAAATATTGCGAGATAAGTCGAGATAAACCTAGATAATGGGAGATAAGGTGAGATAATGGGAGATAAGGAGAAATAATGGGAGATGAGCAGAGATAAGCTTAGATAATGGAAATTATGTAGAGATAATGGGATATAAGGAGAAATAATAGGAGATAAGGGGAAATAAGGGCAGATATTTTATTACGTTAGGTAACATAAAGAATGAGCAGTGGCGATAGTAGTGAATCAAGTCCACGCGAGCGGAGCCGCGGGCGCGGCTAGTTTTAAAATAAAATAAAATCTTTAATTCTCTCTCTCTCTCTCAATACTTTCTCCCCAATAGGAGTATCGGTGACACTATGCAGTTGCTACCTCAACAGTCATTTTCCAGACATCTCGATCCTACGTGACGTAACTTGACTCGTGCATACCCATACCAAAGAGAGATCTTACTTTGTCGGACCATCTTGTTGGAGACCGTCCTCTTGATCTTCTACCTTCCCCGTTACTACAAGTTTTTCCATGGCATCCATTTTCCTCATAATGTGACCAATATATTTCAGGTATTGTCTATTCATTCTATTTGAAAGTCGGTCATTTATACAAGAATAGATACGTTAGTACGGTGGTCGATATATTACACTCTGAGAATTCTTCGATATGCCCGCATCTTAAACCCATTGATTCGTCTCTTGTCAGCTGGTTTAATGATCCATGTTTCCAATGCGTAAATTGCTATGGGGAATATAAGGCTGGATAGCAATCTTAACCTTGTGTTTTTTTGTGAGAGCTGGATCGTTACAGACCTCTGTGAATTTGATTGTCGAGTTCCTAGCCATAGCCAAACACCTTCTTACCTCCGCTTCACAGCCACCATTGTCAGTTATGAGGAATCAGAAAAAGTTGAAATGGTTTACGACAGTAAAACCAGTAATTTCATTTATGTGTGACAGATCTTCATTACGACTAACAATCATTACTTTGGTCTCCGCTCTATTAATTGTCAATCCATAATTTTTGCTAGTGATTTCCAGGCGCTACACAATTGATTCTAGGTCTTGCATTGAAGTTGCAAGTATGGCAGTATCATCCACATATTTAAGGTTACTTAACTTTTTTCCACTGATTGTTACACCCCACTCCAGCCATCCAAAATAGATCTCACTATATATGTTAAAAAGTAAGGGTGACAAAATACACCCCTGATACACCCCTGCCTGACGCCGGCTTCTACGTTAAAGAGATCGGAAAAATAATTATTCAGTTTAATTCTGCCATTTGTCTTCTTATACAGGAATCGGATAAGGTTTACAAGATGTATAGGTGTTCCCATGCTGAACGACCAGAGTTTGTTCCATTGTATCCAGTCGTACGCTTTAGAGTAGTCTATAAAACAGATATAGGTTATTATTTGGAATTCCCCGACTTTTTCTAATATCTGGCGTATGTTGAGAATTTGTTCTCTAGTCCCTCTTCTTGGAATGAAGCCTGTTTTTTCGGTAAGATATTTGCGGCAGTAGAAGAGTTTTGAGTCTTTCATTTAGGATCCAGAGAAACACCTTAGCAGCGTGTGACACAAAATTCTTACCTAAGCTAAGTTAATTACACCCCTGACATGTATATATCTTAAGTTTTTTTTTTAATTCAATAATGTATCTAGCACGATCTAGAATCTAGTACTCAAAGTGTAAAACAAATATTTACTACCTAAATATCTGTTTAAATATAAACAAATAAAATAAGATTATTTTCTCTCGATACCCATCTGTGTGTGTACTGACAAGTTTATTAACAAAATTTCCACAATATTGTCAAGGAACATAGTTCTCATAGTTCTTTTTAATATCAAATAAATTATCAAACGTAATGCACTCGTGATAATTTTTGCTCAATCTACACTTTATGACGAATATTCCAGAATTTTTTCAAAATTTATTGATCAGTACATTTCGTGACAGGGGGAAGGGCAGGGATTTTCAGCCATTTCTTAAAATAATTCAAAGTGTGCGCAAATATTACATCATATATATTTTTGAACTCGTGTTTTTCCAAGCTCTCATTTCCACTCACTTCCGATTTCACCCCCCAAAATTAACCCCAAAATTTAACTTCCAAAACTCCACGGCTCTGATCGGGCCATCAATTCCTATATTTGTGCCAAATTTCTACTTTCTATGTCAAATAGTTTCGGAGAAAATCGGGTGTGACAGACGGATAGACGGATAAAGCAGTTATTCCATAAGTGTTCTATTCGGAAGACTAATAACAAATATACTCGGAAGCAAGAGGAAGTTATGGATCGTCATTCGATGATAATGTAAATAAAATATTGTGAAACCGGTAAAAGTTACATGAGAACCAAAAACAACGGGAGCAGAGGTTGTTGCAGTAAAGGGTTGACGAGCTTCTAAGTGTGCATGTAGCTGTCGGTGAAGCTGCAGTATTTTGTTCGTTGGCGTCTTAAGATATTTAAGAGGACTTTACCGTTGCGTGCCCTAGGAATTTTTAGAGAAAATCTATTAAAAGAAAAACAACAAAATTTGGCAGCTCCCATCAATTTGCAGGGAGTAGGGTTTTCTAATATTCACATATAAATCAAAATCTTTTGCTAAAAATTGGATAAAATGTAAGCCTAAAATTTAAAAAAATTTCAATGTCAAAAAATAAAAGTGATTTATATATTTATTTAGTAAACTAAAAGCCTAACAAATTGATTTGAATTTTTCTTTCGTTTAGAAGATATTCTAATAAAACTAAATTTAGATATCCTGAGGGAATACAAGCAATTAAGTCATGTTAAGACTTCTGTAGTCGACACTGTCTTGTTGCATTGAACTGACAACACACTACTATACGAAATTTGAGTACATAACTTGAACATTCTTAGGTATTTGGATTAGGAAACTTACATTTAACGCATCAGATGAAAATTCATCGCTGTCGCTTTCTACATCGGTTTCAGTTAAAGTTAAAGTATCGACTTCACTCGCTGTAGTTGAAGGAGTACCATATGAGTTAACTTCTTCATCTTCTTCCTAAATAAAACAAGTTGCTAATTTAATTTTCTTCTTTTTTTTTAAATTTTCTTAAAGTTTAGTAGATTATGAGGAGCTTATTAAAGCAGATTCCTTGTAACTGCAAGAACTGATCAAAAGGAGGAAATATGACGGATTTTAAATATGAGCAAAGCAACACTAATGAAGAGATCCTCCTGACACAATAACAAACCTATTATGCTAAATGAATAAGGACAAATGAAGTATAACAATATATGTATTTGGGACAAAACATAAGAATAGACAAAAATAATTTCAATAGATAAATAAGATTCTCATGCACAGTTTTTGGAAGATTATAGCATATATTATCAAACAATAACAGAGGATTTAAAACAAAATAAAAATATTAAATCAATGTGTTATCTTAGTCCTGTTGAAACGTTGGCGCGAAACACAAAGAAAACAAGTAAGATGTAACTACGAACCGCCACATCGATAGAACAATCTTAAATATTATTTCAAAAAGTCTATAGAATGGAGAATATATCACCACACTGCAGCTCCGTATGCACCCATAGGTCAGCTCCTACATCTCATGAGACAGTTTTTTGCCTTATAAAGGTTTTAAAAGAGTATAGTGTGACCATTGTTAGACTGACTCCGATTTATGGAAAATTGTTGGATATTTACTTTTTTTAAAAATATGGAAGGATATAGTGCATATTAACGAGTATACTGACGTATTTGACATTTGATAGTGAAGACGACGCTGGGCACCGCGGCGCCAAACAACTTTTTTTTCCATTGACATACCTTTTGTAAAACGGCACTGGAAAGCCCTGATTTTTTTTAACATTTTTTCCTTAAACTGTTTTTTTTCTAATTTGTTTTGCAAAAAAGTTATTTAGCAAAAACTTTCTAAAATATTATTTTTTGATCATCGCGGTTGCCATGGATCGGATGTCATGTTTGGCGATGTTCAAACGATTTATCAAGTAGGCGGCTACCATGCTTCAATCTGACAGCTCTTGTTTGCACACCTATTCAATTCAATAGAGTTAAACTAAGTAAACTGTGTGTCAATAGCTTCTGGTTGAAGTATTTTCCCATGCTGAAAAAGTAGATATGATTCTTATTTATGGAGAAGCAAGAAGAAATTCTCGGGAAGGCGTTAGACTGTACCGAGAACGTTATCCCGACAGGTATATCCTGGATCTCACTATGTTGTCGATTAGAACGAAATTTGAGGAGCAATATGGATGCATTTTCTGAGCAAAAAGGTATTTCTAAACAAAAAACAGTTTTAACAGATGAAGAAGTAAAAGAAATTATGCAATATTTTCAAAACCATCCATATAATTCAGTCAGACAAGGAAGCAGGCAATTGAATATATTTTATAGGGCTATTCAAAAATCTCTTAAAGCTAACAAATATCCTGACTATATATAATATATAATGTATAATCTTCAGTTATTAACACAATTTGAGTCGGAACGACGACTGAGTTTTGTAGCAGAAATGATGATTAAATATGACGAAGAACATTATTTTCTGAATCAGATATTATGGACAGAGAAAGTCATTTTGTCAACAATGGCAACCTAACAGAAAAAAACCATCATTATTGGGACGAGAATCCATACAACGTTAATCAAATTCAGAATCAAGGTCATTATGGCGTTAATGTCTGGTGTGGGATAATTGGGAGACATTTGGTTGGACCATACCTTTTTGAGGGAACACTAACTGGAAATAGATACCTTAATTTCTTGGTTAATACTCTACCAGTTTTATTAGAAAATGTTTGCCTTATTTTAAGAAGGCATATGTGGTATCAACCCGACGGAGCACAACCTCATACAACTGCTGCTGTTAGAGAGTATTTGAATGAACGAAGATGTATAGGAGTTCGCAGCCCAGTTATTCAATGGGCACCTAAATCACCAGACCTCGCGCCGTTAGATTTTTTCTTGTGGGGGGGACACTTAAAGATACTGTATACAAAACTGCGACAAGTGATATTGAGCACTTAAAGGCAAAAATATCAGATGCGTGCAATAGTACATCTGGAGAAATTATTTACAAAACCACTCATCAAGCGTTAATGAAAAGAATGGAAAAATGCGTATTAGAAGAAGGAAGACATATAGAAAATTTCTTTTGATGTTTTTTTTTTATTTTTTAAGTTTCAAACATTTAATTTTCTAAATATATAATAAGTTATGTAATCTTAAAAGTTATATAGTTTTTTTGTGGTTTCAATAAAATAATGTATTCTTGTTTTTTAGTGTTCAAAAACATTTTATTAAATAAAAAACCTCAACAGCATAATAACTAATATTATTATAATTACTAGAGACCGGATTATATGCAACATAAAAATCTTGAAATATGCATGCAAATATGCATGAAAAATGCTTAAAATATGCATGAAAAGGGTCAAAATATGCAATATTAAATAATAAAAGAATAAAAGTAGTAATTTTTAGTTTTTTATTTCAAAATCAGCATAAAATTAACAAGTTATCGACGATGTTTAAATTTAATTAACAATTATTTAACAATTTTTAAAATTATTTAACATTTGTATTCTTGTACACGTAAACAATAAGGTATTTTTCCAAATGTTGGGTAGTAAGATTGTGTCTTCGATCACTTAAAATATTTTTATAAGTGGAAAAAGATCGTTCCCCATCCACTGAGGTAACTGGGCAATATTTGAATTTGGGTGCTATGTTAGCACTTATTGTTTCTGGCAAAAGTTCACCCGTCCCATTAATAAAACTATCAATTTGACACAAAGGTTCAAAGCCTGGGTTATTGCACAAAATGTTTTCAAACTTTTCTTTAACTCTACGCGGGAATACATCTGGCAATGTGGAGTGTCAAATAAACTCCACATTGCCAGATGATTTTATTCATTAACTGAATTGATTCGGTCAACGCCAAACCTCGAGTTTCAAGCTTTTTAATAACCGCAGGTATGTGGGAAAAGTGAGTGCTAATCAAAGCTATGTTTTTTTTAATATCAGAATCGTTAAATGCTTCCTTGGATTGACGAGCTGCCATAGCCTCTGCACTATCGAAGTCATTTACTACACCTTTGATGGCCTCGAAATGTTCATCGTGAAATAATACAGCTTCAATCCATGTTCCCCATCGAGTTACGACTGGTTCAGGAGGTAAAGGCACATTTGGCAGTTTTTCTTTATAGGCGTTATTGCGAGCAGGTGCCTTAAGAAACACTTTCTTTGCTGATGAAATCAGTTTATTTACATTACCAAACGTGGATCGTATTTCTTCAGCGAGTTGATGGACTCCGTGAGCAAAGCACGTCACATGAATTAAATTTGGATAAAAAACTTGGAGGACTTTGGCTGCCTTGATCATATAGGGAGCAGCATCTGAGAGAAATATAACACTCTTTCATCTGCAGAAGATTCAGGAAATATTTTTTTAATACCCTTATTCCGAAATCTGGCGATCGTAGAATGATTTGTCTTGTCAAGTTCTTTGCAGGCCACCAAAGAGGAAGAAGGCTCTAATCTTAACGCACCCACAATTAAATTCGCAATATAGCGACCACAACTGTCGGTAGTTTCATCAGCTGAAATCCAAATAATGTCATTCCTAAGTTCATTACGTATTTCTTCCAGAACATGTTGGTAAATTGTTGGTATGTAATTTTTATGCAGTGTTGATTCGTCTGGTATTTTTGATTCAAGCAATATTTTCGCAGAAAATATAGGATTTGTAAGTTTGTGGAGAGGAATATTACTTGCAAGCAATGCTTCACATAAATCCATGCTAAAGAAGTTTTTTGGTTTGCCTATAGAAGTGGAATCACTGCTACTTGCTGCTGTTATAAGTTGTTGTCGTGGGCCTTTTATTTGTAATCCTGCGATATGAAGACTTGTCTTGAAATGCTAGTCAATTTGAAACTTGTTTGTGCACGAAACATTTTTCTCGCAAACTCGACAATATAAAACATTTCCGTCGTATGTAAATGTTCCAGGATAATCAGCTACCCACAAAGAGACACTTTTTTTTGCGGGTGGCATGGTACACGTTAAACTTTAACACAACACGTTAAAAATTGCAAAAAGACTACACTGATGAAAGCGCGTTAACAATAATGTTAAAACTGATATCTTGTTTTAAAATAAAAATTCGTCTTCGAGAAAATTGTTTATTTGATACACGCTCAAACAAATATTCTTAGAAACTAACTACTTATCACTTAATATCCCGACCAAGAAACAAAGGAATAAAATACCGTCGTAATTTTGGGTATTCCCTTGGCACTATAACCTAATCGATGTTTAGACTATTACAGGTAATGTTCCGGCGATAAGATCTATTCCAGACGGCGACATTAATAATACCCTGAGCAATTCAATTGCCTAGTAATACCGAGAAATATTGTAAATATAGGGAAAATATGCATCATTACTAGATTTTGGGTAAAATATGCAATAATCGGTGACAACGGTCTAAATATGCAAATGCATATAATCCGGTCTCTAATAATTACTGTCAGATTAAAGTATGACAGCCGCCTACTAGATAAATTGTTTGAAAACCTCCAAACGTGGCATATGATCCATGACAACCTCGATGACCAAAAAATAATATTTTAGAGGGTTTTTGCTGCATAACTTTTTTACAAAAACAATTTAGAAAAAAACTGTTTAAGGAAAAAAATTTTGAAAAAAATTAGAGCATTCCAATGTCGTTTTACAAAAGGAATGTCGATGGAAAAAAACAAGTTGTTTGGCGTTGCAGAGCCCAGCGTCGTGTTCACTACCACCTGTACTCATTAAGGGTTTTTATCCGTTCTCGGAAGATACTTAGGTTGTTGTAATTGCCTTGGATCTTAGAAATTTTGGCACATGGGTTATTCCTGTAAGTTAATATATGTGCTATAGTACTATCTTTGTCAGTCCTGATAGACGAACAAAAAACGAAATCAATTACGTACTTGCTACCCACAAGGAGATAACTACAAACATTTTTAAATCAGTTCCACACAGGCAGCGACCACAGGCTAATAAGAACAACAATTTCCATCAAAACAAGAATTGAAAGAAGAAATATGTTCCAAAATAAAATAGCCAATACAACATCGACGCTAGAAAGATACAAATGTGAATATGAGAAGATCATAAATTCCAAATTGTCAATTGTATTAGACAAAAAAATATAAGTCAACTATCAGACAAAATTTCAAAAAACATTTGTTCAACTGTCAAGATAACTTGCACCAGAAATAAAGAACAAAATAACAAAACAAACTAAAGAACTGATCAAGAAAAGAAGAAAATTAGATCGAAACACAGCAGAATACAAAAACCGAAATAAAATAATAAAAAAAGAGATCAGAAACGACATTCGAAATTACAATATTAAAATTATCAAACAAAGCATAGAAGGAAAAGACCAAAGTACTAAGAACTAAACTGAACAGAGGAAAAACTAAAATGACTTGTCTAAAGACAAGGGATGGGGATGAAATTAATGACAGATTAGCAATAATGATTGAAGATTACCACATAGAACCCCTCAGAATATCAAGAATGTAAATTCGGAGGAAATACCTGAAATTACGGAAAAAGAAATCTTGACAGCTTTAGCGAAGATGAAAAAATGACCGCTCACCCGGCGAAGACCAAGTCACAAAGGAAATGATTATGTTCGAGGATCCTTTCTGCTAAGAGCAATAAAACAACTATTTGATCTATGTATGGAAGAGGGAATGGTTCCAGATAAATGGAAAGAAAGTGAGGTGATATTGCTGTATAAGAAGGGCAGCAGAACAAACATTAACAACTACAGGCCAATTAGTCTTTTATTCCATCTATATAAACTGTTCTTAAAAAAATAATCACAACAAAACTAACGAACAAACTAGACTTTTATCAGCCAGTAGAACAGACTGAATTTAGGAAGGGGTTCAGTCCTATGAATCATATACAAACAATGAGAAACATAATAGGGAAGTGTCAGGAATATAATATTCCATTGTATGTAGCTTTCGTTGATTTTCGAAAGGCTTTCGACACATTAGAACTATGGGTTATCCTCAATAGACTGGACGACGCAAGAATCGATTCTCGATACAGCAACATAATAAAAGACATTTACAATCATGCTCCAATGCACATAAAAATAAACGAAGACACCATAACTAGCAAAATTCCATTAAAAAGAGGCGTTAGGCAGGGCGATACAGCGTCACCGAAAGTGTTTAAAACAATTAAATTGGGAACGGAAGGGAATAAATGTGGATGGAAAATTTCTGAATCATCTGCGGTTCGCCGACGACATAGTCTTGATAGGCCCAGATCCCGAGGAGTTGGAGCTCATGTTAAATGAATTAAATAAAACCGCAGAACAGGTAGACCTTGAAGTGAACCTAGATAAATACAAATTATGTCAAACAGCAATAAAAATTTTAATATTAATAATAACACATTAACCAATGTACAGGAATATGTATATTTGGGGCATCTTTTTAAACTAGGCAAAGTAAACCAACAGGCGGAAATACATAGAAGAATCCGACTGGGCTGCGTTTGACAGAATGTCATGGATCTTGAAAAACAAAGATATCCCAAATTCCTTAAAAATAAAAGCATTTGAAAGTTGTATCCTGCCAGTTCTAATATATGGAATGAAAACGATCACTTTAACGGAAGACAGTATCAGAGAGTTGAGAGTAGCACAACGTGAAATGAAACGAGCAATGCTAGAGGTGAGCATAAGAGACAGAATTAGAAGCGTCGACATAAGGTCAAGAACTTGGGTTACAGATGTCACAGAGAAAGAGCAGCATCCCTCAAGTGTGAGTGGGCTGGACATGAGGCCAGGAAAAACCTGGACGAATGGAGCAACAGAACATCTCATTGGAGGCCAAGAACATCTAAGAGAAGTGTTGGCAGATCGCAAAAACGTTGGTTGGATGATGTAAGAAAACATGCAGGCAGGCGATGGTATGAGGTGGCTCAGGACAGGAGAAGATGGAAGAACATGAAAGAGGCCTATGCCCAGTAGTGGGCGGAGAGAGGCTGATGATGATGATGATGACTATCTTTGTAAAGAAAATGTTATTTAAAGAATTTTCAACTTATAAGGGAAATATTGTTTATTTAAGCCAAATGGTCATTTATTAATTTACCATATTGTTGCAATAATCTGGCTATAATAAACGGGATAAAACATAAAGGTAAACGTAGAACCATAAGAGAACTAAAAAAAAAGTTTCTCCATGAGGGTGGGAATCGATCCCACAACTTTTGGGTATACGCGCCTGAGCTTTTTAACAAATTAATCCTGCTCTGCTACCGCCTGCTAGTCGGAGATCTACTTCGTCATTTTTCTTACCCACGTTCCAGGACCAATTTACAATTTCCTCGAGGTTACGCTCTTTTGCAGCGCCAATAAACAAGCCATTCGGTTTAGCAATTCATGGGCACCAATATTTACAGATATTGACAACAACGGAAATTAAGAAAAAAATGTGTCGGCTGATAAAATGTATAATAATAATTAAATATTATGTTGGAAAACTATGTTTTAACATTCTAATTAGTATCCTGTGTAAGATGATTTTTCATTTATCAATCTGTCGTTATTAGTTTTAGGAAAAAAATATTTTAAACCCACTCAGTAATCATTAGAGATTAGCGAATTGTCGTCAATAACAATATGAATGAGTCATCTATCAAAAATGAAAAGCAACTATCACATGTATGATAAACTAAAGTTCTTGAGATATCAAAGTAAAACTTTTATGTAAGGAACCATATTTGCCAAAAAATATTGTCATTCAATTGTCCTGACAACAACAACAAATTTGCGAGAGGCAATTTTTAAAATTGATATCTTCCTTTTTTTACATATTAAATATTTTACTTACTGTAAGTTCTATTTTTGAGACAGATTTAAAAAGGTTTCCCAGTGTTAGCTTCTTCTCCACTTTCAATTTTTTTCGACTGGTATTCGGGTGATCTAATGTGTAAAAAATAAAAATCTTATTATTAGGAATTATATTTTATTCTGATTTTTTCATTTATTGTTCGCCTACCTTTAACAATTATTTTATTACAAGAAATAACTGTCAAAAATATACCAGGTCGGCATGTCAATGTGTTACAAAGTACAGGCTTTGATTACTTCCAAGATCATATTATTTATGAAGTAATCAACAGTATACCAATCATGATATAAAACCACAGTTCACCAAATTCAGTGAACTAGGGTAAACCTTCATATATATTCATTACTATATACTCGTTTAAACCAATCAAGTTAGAGAAAAATGGCATGTTGATGGTAGTAATTTAATTCAATATACAAAATTATCAGATCGATTTCCTCATAAATATAAAATAAATAACCGGTCAAGTGCAAGTTGAACTTGCGCAATTAGTGTTCCGTACGTTGATTGCTTTTAAAATAAAAAAATTGTTACGGAGGTATAAAACGATCAATGACTTCACAAATCACACCCCAAATGAGTTTCCATTAATGTTTTTATCCGATCTTTACTGAAAACTGATGCCTTTGAAATTTTTGTTTTTTTTTTATATACCAGATAAATTATTAAAGGTGATAATTTTTGTTCACTCCACACCCCGTGGAAATTATTCCAAAATTTTTTTCAAAAATTTTTAATAAGTACGTTTCGAGATAAGGCGAGTGGACAGCGATTTTTCGCGATTTTTTAAAAATAATACAAAGAAAAGTGCACGCAAGTATTACATTATATACAGTCCCTGGCCAAATTATTAGACGCACTGTATTTTTTTTAGTAATTTTATGTTTCTTAAGAGTTTTTATGCAATAATGGTATATTTAAACTACATAATATTATTGATTTTTATTTAAAAGAATTGTTGTAGACTACATATTTGTATTTATTTTTTAACATATGGCAACACTGTGTTGACAAAGTGATACATGAACGTAAAGAAGTACAAACCTGTATCAGTCGCGATCGGAATCGAGTCAGGTACGGACGTGTTTCTGTGGCTTTATGGACTGTGATTGTTTGTTTTAACAGTTTTTATACTACTCAATTATTAGTTTATTTTGTATGCAGTGTTTTTAAAAAAAGTAATTGGACTATTTTCATTATGGGTAGAAAAGGCGATCTTTCACCACGTAAAAAAGCTGAAGTGAAGGCCCTTGTGATTGCGAAAACATTTACAAACCGAGAAATATCACGAAGATTGGAGGTTTCTGAAGCTAGTGTACGACGCATAAAAAAGAAAATTGAGTCAGGGAAGGAATTAAGCCCGAAAAGAAAGAAAAAGATGCGGTAGAAAACCAATTTTCACTCCACGGTCAGAGAGATGTTTGAAGAAAATTTGTGTAGAAAACAGATTTGCTACCACAAAGGTAATAAAATCACAACTCCAGGATGCTAGCGTAAATGCTTCTGAGCGCACTGTTCGAAGAAAATTGAAAGAATTAGATTTTAAGGCCTGTGTCGCCCCGCCAGGAAGCCCAAGTTAACAGCTGCAATGAAAGCAAAGCGCCTGAAGTGGGCCAAACAATGGCAAGGCAAAGATGTGGACTTCTGGAGATCGGTAAGATACAGCAATTTAATCAATAATTGATACATTATTATCATTTTCAGTTAAATAAAGCAAATAAACATGGAAGTTTTATATATTTTTTTCCTATTTTCGACAGGTCTGCTTCAGTGACGAAAGCACATTCGAAATTTTGCAGAATAAAGCTCAGTATGTGCGTCGTCGTCATGGAGAAAAAGTTTCATCCTGATTGTGTCGTCCCGACGGTTAAACATCCCACCAAAGTGATGATTTGGTCAGTCATCAGCGACAAGGGCACTGGACGTCTGTACGTCGTCAAAGGAATAATGAGGCAAGATCAGTACAAAGAAGTATTACAAAATCGGTTGATTCCGCAGCTCAGAGAATGGTTTCCAAATGGGGAACCATTCACTTTCATGCAAGATGGAGCTCCCTGCCACAATTCTCGATCTGTTAAAGCTTTTTTTGGCAGAAAAAAATATCCCTCTGTTGGATTGGCCCCATTGAAAATGTGTGGGAGCTGATGAAAAAGAGAAGTGGCTAAAGATGTGATTACCAACAAAACCCAGCTCCTAAAAAAGATTATTCATGTGTGGAATCATCATCCTCAAATGCAGGAGACAGTACAATCTTGCATTGATAGCATGCCACGCAGAATTAAAGGTTTGATAGCGGCTAAAGGTGGCTCAACTAAATATTGACTTTTACTAACATTAATTTCACTTTTCTTTAAAACTTAATAAACTTATGCTTTTCTAAATTAATGCTGTTTTATTTATGTCAAATAAATAGGTAATTGATTGGATAATATAAAAATAAAAAACAAATCAATTTAAAATAATAAAACGGTACAATATCACTCGGTAATTAATATTTTACATGAAATCTTGCAGTGCGTCTAATAATTTGGCCAGGGACTATATATATATATATATATATATATATATATATATATATATATATATATATCTATATATATATATATATATATATATATATATATATATATATATATATTTACTCGTATTTTCACAAGCTTTCATTTGACATCACACTTGACCTAGTAAAAAAAAAAAAATTTTTCACTTCCGAGTTCACCCCCCTAAAACTAACCCCTTAAGTCAAAATTTAACTTTCAAAACTAGATGGCTCTAATGAGGCCATCAATTCCTATATTATTACCAAATTTCAACTTTCTATGACAAATAGTCTCGGAGAAAATCGGGTGTGACAGACAGACGGGCAGACACCGATGTCATCTTATAAGTGTTCCGTACGAAACACTAAAAAACAGTATCGAAATATAATATTCGACATGTACGCACATATATTTTTGGCCTATTTCATTGATACACAGACGGGCAAACTTGCGGTGCTAAACATTCTAATATTATACATTTTATAGTATGTAATGAACATAGTAACACTTGCCAAGAAACGAAACACTGCACTTGTACAAATCTAAAGAGAAAAACTTACAGTTCTTGTTACTGAATAAAGGAAGTAAACTCCAGAGGTTAAAAACCCTTCCTAAGAATATTCTTTGTTGCTTTTTAGTGTTCACTTATATGATGACTTCGGTGTCTGTCTGTCTGTCTGTCTGTCTTTCCGTCTGTCACACCAGATTTTCTCCGAAACTATTTGTCATAGAAAGTTGAAATTTGGTAATAATAAAGGAACTGATGGCCTCATCAGAGCCGTGTAGTTTTGAAACTTAAATTTTGACTTAAGGGGTTAGTTTTGGGGGGTGAAATCGGAAGTAAAAAAAATAAAAAAATTACTAGATCATCGAGTGTGGTGTCAAATGAAAGCTTGAAAACACGAGTAAAATATATATATATATATATATATATATATATATATATATATATATATATATACATATATATATATATATATATATATATATATATATATATACATATATATATACATATATATATATATATATATATATATATATATATATATATATATATAATGTAATACTTGCGCACACTTTTCTTTGTATTATTTTTAAAAAATCGCGAAAAATCGCTGTCTCCCCACCTTATATCGAAAAGTACTGATCAAAAAATTTGGAAAAAATCCTGAAATATTCTCCACGGGGTGTAGATTGAACAAAAATTTTCACGAGTGCATTAACTTTAATAATTTATCTGGTATATATATATATATATATATATATATATATATATATATATATATATATATATATATATATATTAAAGTCCTCAGTTTTCAGTAAAGATTGGAAACAAACTTTGTTGGAAACTCATTTGGAGTGTGTTTTGTGAAATCATTGATCATTTTATTCCACCGTAACAAAATTTTTTATTTTAAAAACAATCAACGTACGGAACACTAATTGTGCAAGTTCAACTTGCACTTGACCGGTATTTTTAAATCGTAATATACAACGACGTTTTTAAGATTTTGAGGTATCATATTACGTATTTTAGCTTCAAAATAAACACGACTTATTTTGTAAGCTTCTCAAAAATATTTCATGAGACATGTATTGGAATCAGAAAAAAGCTACAATATCACTCGGTAATTAATATTTTACATGAAATCTTGCAGTGCGTCTAATAATTTGGCCAGGGACTATATATATATATATATATATATATATATATATATATATATATATATATATATATATATATATATATATTTACTCGTATTTTCACAAGCTTTCATTTGACATCACACTTGACCTAGTAAAAAAAAAAATTTTTCACTTCCGAGTTCACCCCCCTAAAACTAACCCCTTAAGTCAAAATTTAACTTTCAAAACTAGATGGCTCTAATGAGGCCATCAATTCCTATATTATTACCAAATTTCAACTTTCTATGACAAATAGTCTCGGAGAAAATCGGGTGTGACAGACAGACGGGCAGACACCGATGTCATCTTATAAGTGTTCCGTACGAAACACTAAAAACAGTATCGAAATATAATATTCGACATGTACGCACATATATTTTTGGCCTATTTCATTGATACACAGACGGGCAAACTTGCGGTGCTAAACATTCTAATATTATACATTTTATAGTATGTAATGAACATAGTAACACTTGCCAAGAAACGAAACACTGCACTTGTACAAATCTAAAGAGAAAAACTTACAGTTCTTGTTACTGAATAAAGGAAGTAAACTCCAGAGGTTTAAAAACCCTTCCTAAGAATATTCTTTGTTGCTTTTTAGTGTTCACTTATATGATGACTTCGGTGTCTGTCTGTCTGTCTGTCTGTCTTTCCGTCTGTCACACCAGATTTTCTCCGAAACTATTTGTCATAGAAAGTTGAAATTTGGTAATAATAAAGGAACTGATCGCCTCATCAGAGCCGTGTAGTTTTGAAACTTAAATTTTGACTTAAGGGGTTAGTTTTGGGGGGTGAAATCGGAAGTAAAAAAAAAAAAAAAAATTACTAGATCATCGAGTGTGGTGTCAAATGAAAGCTTGTGAAAACACGAGTAAAATATATATATATATATATATATATATATATATATATATATACATATATATATATATATATATATATATATATATATATATATATATATATATATATATATATATATATAATGTAATACTTGCGCACACTTTTCTTTGTATTATTTTTAAAAAATCGCGAAAAATCGCTGTCTCCCCACCTTATATCGAAAAGTACTGATCAAAAAATTTGGAAAAAATCCTGAAATATTCTCCACGGGGTGTAGATTGAACAAAAATTTTCACGAGTGCATTAACTTTAATAATTTATCTGGTATATATATATATATATATATATATATATATATATATATATATATATATATATATATATGTATAAATTAAAGTCCTCAGTTTTCAGTAAAGATTGGAAACAAACTTTGTTGGAAACTCATTTGGAGTGTGTTTTGTGAAATCATTAATCATTTTATTCCACCGTAACCAAATTTTTTATTTTAAAAAACAATCAACGTACGGAACACTAATTGTGCAAGTTCAACTTGCACTTGACCGGTATTTTAAATCGTAATATACAACGATGTTTTTAAGATTTTGAGGTATCATATTACGTATTTTAGCTTCAAAATAAACACGACTTATTTTGTAAGCTTCTCAAAAATATTTCATGAGACATGTATTGGAATCAGAAAAAAGCTGTTAAGCCCTAATAAAGCTTTATTTTGCTGTATGTATACAAGTACTTTTAAAGCTAAACCACTATTAAAATATTATAATTTTTAAAAATCCCGCGGGCCCCTAGAATCATATCGTAGACCAAATATCAATTGACTTATTTTTTTTATTATATGAATGTCCACTGCTTGACCTCAAATTATATTATAGGACAATACTGAATAGACACAGTAAACATCAAGTAGAATTTTGTTTACCTATTAAAGTATTATTAATTTAAAAACCTATATTTAGTCTGGACATCAGTATTTTTTTCTGCAGTATCAACGGTATTCAATTCCGGAAGTTGGAAATCAGAAAGGACAACTTTTATTGGCCTAACCTCTAAGGATAGAGTTTTTTTACGAGGGCCTCCTTTTCAGTTTTTACAAATGACCATTAGATGGCGCTATTGAGATGTGATATTACCATTTGACATTTGTTATCGTTAAAACAGTGGCCGCTCAGAAATTGGCAGAGTAGTTCATTAACAGTTAAAAAAAAAACAGTTTTGTGAACAAACGAAAAATTTCACGTGAAAGTTTTCGTTGAAACATTTTTTACGAATTTAGTAAAGGTGTAACAATGCCACGAATTGCTCCGTTTAACTTTCGGTAAGGAATCACCATCAAACGGTTTACAATTTGTTTGCAGAATTTCGTAATGGTCGTGCTTCCGTCAGCGATGAATTTCGTGAAGGTCGACCAAAATCGGTTGTTATTCCAAAAAATATCGATGCCGTGCTCAGTGACTAAAGAAGATCGTCATGTGACTTACCATGAGATAGAGGCATTCTTAGCCATATCGAAAACTGTAGTACAGTCCATTTTGCATGAACATTTAGCGGTGAAAAAGATCTTTCCCCGATGGGTTCCGCATAATTTGACCGAAACTCAAAAACAGGTTCGTGTCAATTAGTGTAACAGTAGTAACAGGAGGCGAAACTTGTATGTATTCGTAGGAGCCAGAAACTAAGCAACAATCAACTGTTTGGGTGTTCCAAGATGAATCGAATCCAACAAAAGTGGTTCGTTAGCGAAGCACTTCCAAGAAAATGATCGTTTGTTTCTTAGGTTATACTGGACATGCTGCAATCATTGCTTTAAAGGATCGAAGAACAGTTAATGCAACAATTTGTTTGCCAGAAATCATCGATGAAATCAGGAAAAAACAACCGAAGACGTAGCATCATTCTTCATCATGACAATGCCAGCTCTTACTCAGCACGCCAAACAATTGATTATTTGACGGAGAAAAACATCTTATTGTCTGTATTTACCTGATTTATCACCTAACGACTTCTTTTTGTTCCTGAATGTAAAAAAAATGCGGGGACAGAGATTTTCATCACCTCAAGAAGCTGTTGAATCCTTCCAAAACCATGTTTTTGAGGTACGAACTTCAGAGTGGAAAAAATGTTTCGAGAATTGGTTAGAGCGCATGTAAATCTTAAAGGCGAATATTTTAAGAAATAATGAAATGATTTGTACCAAAATTTTTTCTACTCTCATTGTTTTTAGAAAAATTTAAAAGGTAGTAGTTATTCATGTTTATTGGCATTGCAGTGAGTGGAAAAAAAACTCTTGAAGGATGATAAGATAGTTTTCGTTAAGATATAGGGTCAGAAAGGTCTCAAGAAAGGCATTAGCAAAAAAAGAGAAAAACAAAGGGGGTTACCAAAAAAACATTATATATTCGATAATATATAATATTACTTACTTTTCTTTGGTTGAAGATTCTTCCTTGGGGTTTGTTAAATTGTTAAATAGGCGTGAAATCCTATTTTTCTTTTTTTGCGCTTGGGGTTCCAAGTTGTTTCTAATCTGCACATTGTTCATTTGCAATTTCCTAAATTTCTAGAATACACTCAAATTTCTACGAAGCTCACAACAGACTAATGTTATATTTCGCACTCTAATTCCAATTCATTTTAAATTTAAAAATATTCGGTACACCACTTCCGCGTTTTTTATTTTAAGCGACTATTTTTAGCGACTTTGTGACAAAAACCAAATGGTAAAACTTAAAGCCAAAAGCCAGATTATATATAATGTAATAAATATTATTATCTGAATATAAACATAGAACGTTATTAGGTTTAAGATTTATCCGAGATATCATTAAAACTTTAGACTATATCCTAAAATATTCCTTATTTTAAGAAAAAAAATTTACTGTTTACGTGAAACAATATTAAATAGTGATTTAAATACGCCTACTCTGATACTCTACATTTGATAGCAAATATCTAATTTAAAGTATTTGTGCAACATTTTTTCCTGTTTTATTTAAACAGGAATTACCCAGTGGCGCATTAAAATATAATAACAAAACATTTCAACATATTTTTTTTCATATTTGATCAACATTTGTATTTTAACCGTATCCGGTTATATATTCTATCCCGCCCCCCCACGGGATAACCCGTGGGGGGGCGGGATAGAATATCTCCCCCGGTATGTTCTGCCTGTCGTAGGAGGCGACTTAAAGAACAATCTAGATGGTAGATGCCCAGATCCCACCAGCATCGCCCGGTGTGATACCATCGCATCGGCTTAAGCTGCGTGAAGTTGCTTGACGTTTCGTGGCTGTGCCGATGTCCCGGACTGTGGGACCAAATAGCATGATGAGGCACCTGGATACAAAAAATTCCGGAGGTAAAATAGCCCCCCGTTCGGATCTCCGGGTGGGGGCTGGTTCAGGGGCGTCGACATGCAGAGAACAGAATTTCAAAATGGATTTTTGCAACATACGAGGTTTAAATTCGAACATAAATTCAGTGCACCAACACCTGCAATCAAATAAACCTCATGTACTCGCTCTCTGTGAAACTAAGGTCAGTTCATCGACCAGCACAGTAAACTGTCTTTATCCTGGGTACGATTTCTATTTCCGATTTAGGCGTAACTTTGGAATCTGTCTTTATGTCAGAAGCGACCTCTCTTGCCAACGAGAAGAGGCTCTGGAGCCCCCAAACTTTGATGTTATGTGGTTAAAAATAACGACCCAACCAACCACAAGGTTCGTCTGTATCCTCTATCGACCACCAAGTGATACAAACTTTAGAACACTTTTCGCTTCTCTTGCAGACAACATAGATCATTTACAAATTAACTATCCAAATGCCGAAATTGCCATCCTGGGCGACTTTAATGTCCACAACATCAACTGGCTTAAATATTCAAATACTACCGACGAACAAGGTCGTGAAGCCGAATCATTTTCAATCAGTTGTGGCTTGACTCAGCTTATTGATGAACCAACACGGATCCCTGATCGAGACGGAGAGTTCGCCAGTCTTCTTGATCTGTTTTTAACCACCAATCCGGAGATTTACACGGTCAGCGTAAATCCACCGTTAGGTTCTTCCGACCATAAACTGCTTTCGACATCGAGTATTCTACCAATCAGTGACAGAGAGGCGCCCAAACCGCGCAAGATTTGGCACTACAAATCTGCTAAATGGGAAGATCTCATGGAATATTTTCGAACTTTCCCTTGGTTGGACGTTTGTTTTCGATCCGACGACCCATCTGACTGCGCCAGGGAGGTTTCCGATGTTATTTTGGCCGGTATGGATGCTTACATCCCTTTTTCGAAGAAATGCCCTTCCAACGGCAAGCCTTGGTTTGACCTAAAATGCAAAGAAGCTGTTGCTTCTAAACATCTTGCATACCGACAGTGGCGTGAAGATCCTAACACCATAAATCGTAACATCTTTGTTCGTACCAGGAACAGATGCAAAAATTATCGACGAAACCAAGGAGGTACACAATCAACGGATTAGAAACAAACTTCTCGCTTGTCCCGGCAATTCCAGGTCTTTTTGGTCGGTCGCTAAGGCAGTTAGTCAAAATTTCACCAAATCCACCATACCGCCACTCACACGGCCAGATAATTCTATTGCAACGACACCTGTTGAGAAAGCGAACTTGTTGGCTGAACTCTTTGCTTCACATTCTACTGTCGATTTCCAAGGAAAAACACCACCTACTATTCCCATAGTGCAGTCAAGGATGCCCGATATTGTCTTCAGACAGCGTATCATAAAACGTATTTTGATGAAGCTAGACACCAAAAAGGCTTCAGGCGCTGACGGAATACCTGCCATAGTTCTCAAGAACTGTGCGAGGGAACTAACACCAGTTTTCTGTAGACTTTTCAACCTATCTTACAGAAAGGGAATATTTCCTTCCTGCTGGAAATGTGCCACAGTTCAGCCGATACCTAAAAAAGGCAAGAAGACCTTGCCAAATAACTACCGACCAATCGCACTACTCTCAATAATATCGAAAGTCATGGAAAAGGCTATCAATCAGCATCTTCTAAAATATCTTGAAGGATTCAACATTATTAGTGATCACCAATATGGCTTTCGTAAAAATAGATCAACAGGAGATCTTCTGACTTATGTAACACATGTTTGGAACAACGCAATTGAACACTTTGGAGAATCTCGAGCGGTTGCTCTTGACATATCCAAGGCATTTGACCGTGTTTGGCACGATGGGCTGTTGGCTAAGCTACGTTCTTATGGTATGTCTGAAAAGTTCTGTTTGTGGCTCTCATGTTTCCTCAGAGAGCGTTCTTTACGAGTGGCGGTTGACGGATTTCTTTCTAACACCTTCACTATCAACGCCGGTGTGCCCCAAGGTTCCATACTGTCTCCTACTCTCTTCCTCATTTATATTAACGATCTGCTGGAAAAGACCGAGAATCCAATCTACAGCTTTGCAGATGACAGTACACTTATCTCTTCATTCACTTTGAACGCTCGGACATCGACTACTCAGACGAATATCCGCAGACAGCAGGAAGTCATTCAACTTAACAAAGACCTGGAAGAAATTCTATCTTGGGGTGACAGTAACCAAGTGGAATTTAACGCTACAAAAACCCAGGCGGCAGTTTTTTTTCTAAAAAAGTTAACGTTGCAGAACCCGACATAGTTATGTCGGGGCACTCCATCCCTCTAACATCGACACTCAATCTGTTAGGCGTTAATTTGGGAGCAAATATGTCCTGGCATGAACATGTTGCAGGCATAGCAAGAAGAGCTTCTCAAAAGTTGGGAATATTGTTTCGAACCAGAAAGCTCTACACTCCACAACAACTGTTAATTCTTTACAAAGCTCAAATTCGACCAACTATGGAATACTGCTCCCATGTTTGGGGCTCCGCTCCCAAACATACACTGCATTTGTTGGATTCTATCCAGGGAAGAGCTGTTCGTCTGATTGGACACCCGGAACTAACCGACGGCCTTGATTCGCTGGAACATCGAAGAACGGTTGGCGACTTGAGCCTATTCTACAAGTACTTTCATGGAAAGTGTTCGAAAGATGTGGCCCGTTTAATTCCTCTCAGAGCGGTGCATATTAGAAGTACACGTCGCGCTAATGCTTCACATCCGTAAGAGGTTCAGCTTGTTACTCCTCGTACAACGCTTTTCAAGCAGTCTTTTATACGGAGAACATCATGCCTTTGGAATGGTTTACCCAGGACTGTGTTTCCCATCGAGTACAATCTACAGCGATTCAAGAACAACGTAAATCGCTTTCTCCGCACACGTGTCGCTCCTGTAGCGCTTTAGGGACTTCCCTGTAGCACGTGTGCTAAACCCATAAAAAAAAAAAAAAAAATCATATTTTCTGAAGTACAGTCTGTCAAGTAAGAACGTCTCCGCGATAATTAATTTTTGGTAAATGAGATTCTAGCGATTCAACAAAAAATCGGTAGATGGAACTTTTGTCTACGACGCATTTTAGTAAAAAAGTATCAATCGATTCCGAATTTTCGTCGAAATCACGTAAAATCTAAAATGAGTCACTTGTTTGCGCGTCGGTTCGAGGCAGTCTTTCTTGGTTCCCATACAAAGGGGTCTAGAATGACTCTTCCTGCGGCCGCTAAATATGTTAAAAAGTCGGTATCATTTGTGAAGAAGTGGGTAAATCATTTTAAAGAGACGATAAATGTCGACGACTTGCCAAAACGTGGCTCGGTAGGCAAAGTCACACCGAAAGTCGAAAAACGAATCGTGTCTTTGTTTTCACGGGACCCAGGGGCGTACCAATCGGAAATGGCGCCTAGGGCGAGCATCGAAGTTGCGCCCCTTTGTAAATTATCTAAATATAAAATAAACAGATACACTAAACAAAACAGTCATAAATCTTACAAAACAATCTTATTTTCTATTTTAGAAGGAAAATTAGTCCGTAAAAGTGCACTTTTAATTGTCTTAAACTTAAAATTGAAGATTTATAACATTTTCGAAATCTGTTTCTTTGGTTTCTTCTCGCTCTCCACTGAGCAAAGCTATATATGAATTATATTGTTGGTTTATTTTGATTTTTAAGTTTAATAATTTGCGAATTTTACGCCCCCCTTTGAAAGGCGCCCAGTGCACGTGCGTTTCTTGCCCCACCCTAGGTACGCCACTGACGGAACCCGAAATTAATGTGGAGTCAAGGAGCGACAAATTAAGAAAATCGGGTTTGAATGTGTCCCATGAGACCATTCGACAATATCTTCGTGCTCATGATGTCAAATTCCTAAGCACGTTGCTCGCTTGGGCTCACGATAAAATACTAGAGTGGCCCTCACAATCGCCGGACGCCAACCCTAGTGAAAACGTTTGGTCCTTTGTAGAGAGAAAGCTCAGAGGAAAGATTCTAGGGAGTTGGACTCAGTTGTCTCGCGAGATTCGAAAAATTTGGAGATCATTGCCGCGCGAGTCTGTAGAAAATCTCATCGACAGTATGCCTCGAAGATGCCAGGCAATTATTGATGCAGGAGGCGACTGGACAACTTACTAAGATAATTGCGCCGTTGTTAGCACACCAAAGAATACACTGAATGCAAAAAAATGTTCTCGAAACACAGTTTTTCAAGAATACGAGCGGTCACGTTCTTACTTGATACACTGTAGATCTAGGCAATTTTAGAGGTGAAAGGTTCAGACCGACGCGTTAGTCAATTATCACGTACCAGCCTATTGTAGTCCATTCGATCTACGTATGTATTACATCGTTTTCTTCTGGTTCTGGTCCATTTGGATATTTCTTGGATCTTACTTAGTTCTTGACATGCTGCAACCATTGCTTTAAAGGATCGAAGAACAGTTAATGTAACAATTTGTTTGCCATAAATCATCAATGAAATCAGGAAAAACAACCAAAGACGTAGTATTATTCTTCATCATGATAATGCCAGCTCTTACACAGCACGTCAAAACAATTGATTATTTGACGGAGAAAAACATCTTATTGCCCGTTATTTACCCAATTTATCGCCTAACGACTCCTTTTTGTTCCTGAATGTCAAAAAAAAATGCGTGGACAGAGATTTTCATAATCTCAAGAAGCTATTGAATCCTTCCAAAACAATGTTTTTGAGGTACGAACTTCAGAGTGGGAAAAATGTTTCGAGAATTGGTTCGAGCGCATGTAAATCTTAAAGGCGAATATTTTGAGAAATAATAAAACGATTTGTACCAAAATTTTTTTTTACTTTCATTGTTTTTTGTAACAATTTAAAAGGTAATAGTTATTCATGTTTATTGGCATTGCAGTGAGTGGAAAAAAACTCTTGAAGGATGATAAGATAGTTTTCGTTGAGATATAGGGTCAGAAAGGTCTCAAGAAAGGCATTAGCAAAAAAGAGAAAAACAAAGGGGGTTAATGATCTACCTCCCCCCCTTAGTACTTGGCCTGGTTATCAAAAAAACCTTATTATATATTCGATAATATATAATATTACTTACTTTTCTTTGGTTGAAGATTCTTCCTTGGGGTTTGTTAAATTGTTAAATAGGCATGAAATCCTATTTTTCTTTTTTGTGGTTGGGGTTCCAAGTTGTTTCTAATCTGCACATTGTTCATTTGCAATTCCTAAATTTCTAGAATACACTCAAATTTGTACGAAGCTTGTAGATCTTTGCTACGGATTCTGTCACTGATAGTTTTTCCATATATGTCTCTAATTACCTTCATTTCTGTTATCCTTATCATTTGTGCTGTTTTACATGTGTTAGCTCTTGTTTCTACAGCATATCGGATAGGTCTCATTGTTGTCTTGTATATCCTTGTTTTGATTTCCATTGTGAGATGTTTATTCTTCCAGACTATATCCTTCAAGCAACCTGCTATTAGTGATGCCTTCATAGATTGTTGTTTTTACTTCCCTGTTTAAGTCTCGGTAGTTTGTTATTCAGGTTCCCAGGTCTTTAACATCGTTAGTATGTTAAATAATATTTTTTTGGATCTCCAGCTTGCATCTTAGTAATTCGTTTGAAGCTACTATACATTTTGTCTTGGTTGTATTAATAATTATGTTTTAGTATCGTTGCTTCCAAATTGAAGGCATGAAAGATCTTCTGAAGTTTGTCCTCAGAGTCGGAGATGAGGACCGCGTCATCAGCGTAGCAGATTATGTGGAAGTGAGTATTGCCGATTTTGTATCCTCTGCTACTACTAAGCTGTCCATGACTAGGTTGAAGATAAAGGGATTAAGTGAATCGCCGTGTTTATTCCGGCGTTTATTTTCACTTCTTTGCTCAGTAAAAAATAATTTAAGAAAACTTTATTATACATACTCCTAACTACATCATACAGCTGTATTTTAGAACGACTATACTATTCTAACTACTTTTTACATAGAATATTCGAAAACTTTTTCTTTTCTTATATGTGTCTCACGTGGACGTCATGCCATAAACGACGCGGACAGCACGACTAGAGTGACATAATCAAAACAATTTTTGAAGCTTCTAGAGCGAACATATTTTTTGACATTATCGCGCGATTCAGGTCAGGTTCTAGTTGGTTTTGGTAAAAGTTGCTTGATTGCGAAAGAAGTTCTCGGTAATACGTTACCGATTTTTTAAATCTTGAAATAATTTAACTAAAGTAAGTGTCGTAAGCGTGATTAATAAGGATAATTTTAAATTTCTTGCTCGGTACCTATGTAAACTAGTTACAAATCAAACATGTTCCTCCTCACTTTTTAACCAAATAATTTAGTTATTTTATTTAAAGGAAACTTCCGTTATACCATAGAAAATATAGTTGTCACTACAGAAAGATAAACAGGTGGAACAAAGGTTGCTGTAAAATGAAGTCGGCTCGCCATCGCTGTAGAGTTTCTTGGAGACTTCGCGCGAGCAGAAGTTGATTATATGTAACAACTAGCCATGCCCGCGGCTCCGCTCGCGTGAACTTGATTCACTATTATCTTCACTGCTTATTCCTTATGTTTCCTAACGTAATAAAATATATTCTATAACCTGACCAGAGAACATATGTATGAATTAAAAAAAAAACACGTAAATCAGATAAGTGGTGAGTGAGTCAGTGACAAGCGCACTAACGGACAGACAGAGAGACGTTGCATTTTATATATATTATATTCTTTGCTACATGATATTGTTCCATATTTAACTGTTTAGGCAGAGTATTGCAAGAGAGCGCGCTAGCGGCAAACTTTTTTCCGACCTGATTCACTATTATTGTCACTGCTTATTTCTTATGTAACGTAATAAAATATATCCTATAACCTGGCCAGAGAACATATGTATGAATTAAAAAAAAAAAAACACGTAAATCGGATAAGTGGTTTTCGAGTGATAAGTGCACTAATGGACAGACAGAGAGACAGACAGACAGAGGGACGTTGCATTTTATATATATTATAGATAATAGGGATAAATATGTTTGAAAGATAATTGAAATTAGGCGTTAATTTTTTAAGATGATGACGGAAGCATAACTAGAATTTATTAAAACTCTTAATATTTTATTTCGGAAAAGCTCAGCTTGGACTTATAAGAAACGAGGTTCAGGTTTACATCTAAACACGACATTAACGTAGGCTCAAGGAAGGGTGACTGGAAACGATTTGGTTGCCTATAAGTGTTGTCAGATTTCTAAAATTTAAAATATTCAATGGTTCACCTGCCTTCGCTGTAGACCAAGAGCTACGGGAAAAAAGTGGCGTGGGCAGTAGCAACTTGCCTCTTTGACAGGTTGATCTGGCACAGAAACGGTTCACCTTCCAGATATTTTGGGCCGTCGCTACTGGCACATTATGCAATAAGGGCCAATTCGAATGTGTCATTTTTAGCGTGATCGATAGCACCGTAGGCATGGTACAGAATCATTAGCCATTTCAGTAGGACTTGCGTTCAATGATCGGCAGAAGTCGATGTTGGTCCGGTGGCCCGAGGGGCCTTTTTTCTTGGCTCAAGAAAAAGGGTCCCTTGCGCCCCCGGGCCAATATCGACTTCTGCAAATCATTAAGCGTAAGTCCTACTGAATTGGCTAATGATACTGTACGACGCCGACAGTGCTACCGTTCACGCTAAAAATGGTATATGCGGATTGGATCTTATTGGATAATGGGCCAGTAACGACTGCTCAAAATATCTGAAAGGTGAACGGTTTCTGTGCCAGATAAACTTACCAAAGAGGCAAGTTGCTACTGCCCACGCCACGTTTTTTCCCGTAGCTCTTGGTCCACTATATTATTAAAAGTCTAATCTAATGAGGTAAAATTAGTGTGCACAATTTGAGCTAATAGGAAAGAAATAAATAACATTTTATTTATACGAAACAGCTGAATATTTTCTGAATTTGTACTTAAATATGTTTTATATAACCATATGCCCCAACAATAAGAAAATACAAATAAAACTAAGAAATGAAGAAATTATAATCAAATACTGACAAATAGCTGATGAGAAATTCGAAAAAGAATACAGAAATATAAAATATGCAAATTTAGAAGAAAAATGGAGCATCTTCAAGAATATAATCCTGGACGGAGCTACCAAAGTATCCGGAGTGTGCAACGCAAACAACAGTAAAAGACAAACAGCTTGATGGAATCCAAGAAGAAATTATTGCGAAGAAGAAAGAATGAAAAAAATATCTCATAACGAAAACACCAGAACAATATGAACTATATAAAGGAAAAAGGAAAAGAGTTAAAGGGTTTGTAAGAGAAGCAAAAGAGCAGTCATGGGAAGAATTCGGAGATAAAATAGAAGAAAATAGTAAAGAAAATCAAAAACTATTCTACAGAGTTCTTAAATCATTCAGGAAGGAGCAACCTATAACCGAATTGTATGTGAAAAACAAAAACCAAGAAATCCTAACAACAGAGTAAGCAATAATGGAAAGATGAAAAAGAATACTTTGAAGAAAAAGAGAATACAAATTATGAAGAATTGGAACAACAAAATATGGAAGAAACAGAAAATAGGGAACAAATAAAATGGAAAGAGTTGGAGGAAGTTATACAAAAATTGAAAAAATTGGAAAGCCTTAGCCAGCGATAAGATAACGTTTGAAATGTTTAAATACATGGGGAAGAAAGGAAAAACAATATTGTTAGAAATAATTAATAATGCACGGGAAGAAGGAAAATTTCCGGCCGAATGGGGAATATCGTTTATTACACCAATCTATAAAAAGGGAGATCACAAGGATTGCAATAATTACAGAGGAATTACTATACTGAACACAATTGTCAAAATTTATGAGGGCATCATTAATAACAGGATAAAGAAAGTAATAAAACCACAACTATGGGAATCGCAAAGTGGATTTAGACCAGCAAGAAGTACACAAGACCACATATTTACACTGAAACAGATTATCGAAAAAAGATCAAAACAAGTCTATGAAAGCAAGGTCTACACCTTGCTTTCATAGACTTCGAAAAAGCATTTGACAGTGTGCCGAGAAATAGTGTGGAAAAGCCTAGAAAACAAGGTAATAAACAAAAAGACAATAAGAATCATAAAGGGAATATACAGCAACAATGTGCAGTATATAATAAAAAACATGAAGCCGGAGGGATTTGCAACACAGGAAGGTTTGAGGCAAGGAGGAAGCTTGAGCCCAACATTATTCACGGTATACATGGATGAAATAATCAAGAAATACCGAAATAAAAGTGAAAAGAATGACAATTGGATACTGGAAGCTGAAAAAAAAATAGAAATATCTGAAGCGGCTTTGCTCATGATATTGTGCTAGTGGCGGAAAATGAGAAACAATTACAAGGAAACCTCGATATTTGGAATAAAGCGTTTAAGGAAGAAGGTATGAAGATTAATATAGATAAAACAAAAGTAATGACAATGGAAAACCAACAAACGAACATTTACATAGAAGGGAATAAAATACAACAAGTGGAACAGTATAAGTATTTGGGAGTGGTAATTTTTTTTTTTTTTTTTTTTTTTATTGGTCTAGCACACGTGCTGCAGGGAAGTCCCTAAAGCGCTCCAGGAGCGGCACGAGTGCGGAAAAAGCGATTCACGTTGTTCTTGAATCGCTGTAAATTGTACTCGGTGGGAAACACAGCGCTGGGCAAATTATTCCAAAGGGATGACGTTCTCCATATAAAAGATTGCTTGAAAAGCGTCGTACGCGGAGTAACAAGCTGAACCTCATACGGATGCGAAGCACCAGCGCGACGTGTATTTCTAACATGCACCGCTTTGGGAGGAATTAAGCGGGCTACATCCTTCGAACACTTTCCATGAAAATACTTGTAGAACAGACTCAAGTCGCCAACCGTTCTTCGATGTTCCAGCGAATCAAGGCCGCCGGTCAATTCCGGGTCCCCAATCAGACGGACCGCTCTTCTCTGAACAGAATCCAACAAATGCAGTGTATGTTTGGGAGCGGAGCCCCAAACGTGGGAGCAGTATTCCATAGTTGGTCGAATTTGGGCTTTGTAAAGAATTAACAGTTGCTGTGGGGTGTAAAGCTTTCTGGTTCTAAATAATATTCCCAACTTTTGAGAAGCTCTCCTTGCTATGCCTGCAACATGTTCATGCCAAGACATATTTGCTCCCAAACTAACGCCCAACAAATTGAGCGACGATGCTAGGGGAATGGAGTGCCCCGACATAACTATGTCGGGTTCAGCAACGTTAACTTTTTTAGAAAAAACTGCCGCTTGGGTTTTTGTAGCGTTAAATTCCACCTGGTTACTGTCACCCCAAGATAGAATTTCTTCCAGGTCTTTGTTAAGTTGAACGACCTCCTGCTGTCTGCGGATATTCGCCTGAGCAGCCGAAGTCCGAGCGTTTCAAGGTGAATGAAGAGACAAGCGTACTGTCATCTGCAAAGCTATAGATTGGATTCCCGGTCTTTTCCAGCAGATCGTTAATGTAAATGAGAAAGAGAGTAGGAGACAGTATGGAGCCCTGGGGCACACCGGCGTTGATAGTGAGGGTGTTAGAAAGAAATCCGTCGACCGCCACTCGTAAAGAACGCTCTCTGAGGAAACATGAGAGCCACAAACAGAACCTTTCAGACATACCATAAGAGCGCAACTTAGCCAACAGTCCATCGTGCCAAACACGGTCGAATGCCTTGGATATGTCAAGAGCAACCGCTCGAGATTCTCCAAAGTGTTCAATTGCGTCGTTACAAACATGTGTTACATAAGTCAGAAGATCTCCTGTTGATCTATGTTTACGAAAACCATATTGGTGATCGCTAATAATATTGAATCGTTCAAGATATTTTTAGAAGATGCTCATTGATAACCTTTTCCATGACTTTCGATATTATTGAAAGCAGTGCAACTGGTCGGTAGTTATTTGGCAAGGTCTTCTTACCTTTTTTAGGTATCGGCTGAACCGTGGCACATTTCCAGCAGGACGGAAATATTCCCTTTCTGTAGGGTAGGTTAAAAAGTCTACAGAAAACTGGTGTTAGTTCCCTTGCACAGTTTTTGAGAACTATGGCAGGTATTCCGTCAGTATGGTAATGTATGAAACTGGAAAACAAGACAAAGAAATTAATGAAAGAATCGAAAAAACGAACAAACTTTACTATGCAATAAGTAATAAATTCATTAGGAAGAAAGAAGTGACGAAACAAACAAAAATAAAAGTGTTCAAAGCAATTTATAGGACAATCCTAACATATGGATGTGAGTTATGGACCCTAACAGACAGGCAGAAAAACAAGATACAAGCCGTCGAAATGAAACACCTGAGAGCAGTACAGGGAATTACACAGGACAGAATAAGGAATACAGAAATAAGGACAAGGCTGAGAGTACAAGCAATTATGGAATATATACAACAAAGACAGCTGGAATGGTAGAGACATACACAGAGAATAAAGGATGATAGACAGGTGAAACAAGTGTATGAAGCCCGAATAGAGGGAAAACAGAAGCGAGGAAGACCTAAACAGACCTGAAATGGGAGTATTGGAGGTATACTTAGGGAGAAGCGAAAAATCCTGGAAAGAAGCAGTAAAAAATGGCAAAGAACAGAGACAGATGGAAAAAAGTTTATATGTGGAGATTGAGAGGGAATATATATATATATAATATATATATATATATATATATATAATTATATATATATATATATATATATATATATATATATATATATATATATACAAACCATATACAACCTGTTATTAAAATGAACAAATATAAGTGACAACACCGATAAACATTCCCCACAAGTTTTACAACTAGACCACGTGCCATCATTACGGTTTTTAGCGGCACTGGACAGACGCGGAATACAGTAATTTTTTTTTGCATAAGACAGCTTTGAAATTTTATTCAGTGTTTTTTACTTGTCTTTACCGCACTCCTAATGGATCACTGATTTGTCGAAAAATCATGTTATGAATGACATACTCAATAGTTTTTTTTCCGTCTGAGACAAGAACTCTAATATTTCATGAGGTAGGTCTTGGTGAACGAATTTTCAGTTTCCTCAAATCAATGTACGACTGTCCCAATTGCTTCAAATGCGTAGTAGAACTTGGTTAAAAGTTTGTATTAAGATAGGTAATTTAAACAGCTTCTTGTTAAAACTGCTAACAATCCCGGCTTTTCGGCTCTAAACCTAGAGAAGTAGATGTTCGGCTTTAAAACACTATTTTTTAGTGTTCTTGAAGTCGTTTAAAAATCAGTGTTTCCATACTAACGATAAATTTCTCAAAATATTTTAATCAATAAGTAATATTCAGAAATTCTGGCTACGCTAGTGATAACAATAACGAAATTATTAAAATAACAAGTAGTAGTTTGTTGTCGCTGATAACATGATAAGGGACGTAGTGTGATATTTACTCTTCGAATTAAAAAAAATTAACCAAGATAAGATAAGAATTTCTGATTGTTTGTAGTTTGAGAATTTGTCAAATTTATATTTTTTATATAAAGAAAACCTTAAGGGGTTACATAGACCTCGAATTTTCAAAAATTCGATTTTTTTACGTATTTTTATTCTCTATACTTTTAAGAATTATTAAAAAAAATTTTTAAGAAAATTCCATTCCATTACAAAGTTATAGCATTATATGTGACACTGTCTGCAATATTTCATCAGTCGTGAGTCAATTTTTAATATTTTTTAACAATTTGTTATAAATAATTAAACATAAAATTGCATACTAAAATTTGAAACACCGTAATTTTTTTTATTTTTGAAAAAAAAAACCTTCGGCAATTTTTAACTACTACATTATTTTACCAGATTAATTTTTATTTTTGCACATTGGATTATTTTTTGTGAAGTTATCCTGCAGACAAGAAGGCGCCATAATTTTCATCAATGGTCCATTTAACCCGATTTAAAATATATTAAAAAAAAATTCTTATAATTTAAAGTACAATAAAAAATATATAATCGCCATTCTTTTGTATTATTTACTTAATAACCTTGAAAATATTTTTTCAAATATACAACGCCCAGGTGTATGTAACCCCTTAAATGTCACTCGGAAATCAAAGCTGCGATTCCTATTTTATTTATAGCCTGTGCCAAAATATAAGATCCTGATTTTTGCCGTTTTAAGTGAACAATATAAAAATTCTGACCTTTTGTTTATGACAGGTTGCAGAGATGGACTTAAGAATTTTATTCATTAATGCAAATAAATAAAATTATAAGTGTTTTTGGAGATGTTTATTTATAGATGCATGTAAAAAACAAATGGATAAGAAGTACAAAATATACAATTTTCAATGAATGGGGTTTACAAGAGGGGACATATTGTATAAATAAAAATATATTTTAACTTAAGCCTAATTCGGTTTCACTATCACTGTTATCAGCTGAGGTAATTATCAGCGGTTTTATATTATTTGCATAAGTATATGAATCTTCAACTTTAACAGCGTGCTGAATGGAATTCTTCCAGCTTTCACAAGGTATATCATTGATAACTTTTTTTACTAATTCAACCACTGACATGCTGAAAGTAGGAGAAACATTTTGTGCCCTTATTTTTGATTTAACTTGATGCCAAATATGTTCAATTGGATTAAACACACAATAATACGGCGAAAGCCGCAAAACAGTGTGTCCCATTTTCTCAGCCATACTATCACAAGAATATTTCTTTTTCAATTTATAGTCTTTCAAAACTTCCAAAAGATCACTTTTTTTATAACTCAAGTCAAAATAAATGTCATTTTCTAACATATATTCCTGTATTTCCGATTTGGTGTTGGCTGCATTAGGAACCTTATTTAGTAGGCGACTATGGTTAACTTGCATTGTCCATAACTATAACATTCTGTTCGGGAACATTTGGCAAAAGGGAATTTTGAAACCAAGTTCTGCGGTCGTGTCTTCGTGATAGTCCAAATTAGAATCTTTTATGTTTTTGCAGATAATAGTAGAGAATTTGAAACCCAGCCCTTTTCAGATCCAGCATGCAAAATGGTTATTCGTTAACCTTTATCTGACGGTGCGTTAGTCTGACATTCTGTATTGCTATCAACCCACCCTTTTTGCACAGTGTCATGGGTATCGAGCCATGCTTCGTTAAGGTAAATTATTGGCCAATTCTCTGATCGATACTTTTTAATTTCTTGTAAATATGTATGTCGCAAGATTCGTAATCTTTGTGACTCCATCACTACTTGCCTTTTGTTGATTTTTCGGAACGTGAATCCCATTCTTAAGAGAATTCTGTGAAGGGTTGATCGGCCACAATGTATATTGGTCCCGTTCTGCACCAGTCTTAATTTTATATTGTCTAGTGTCAGCACCAACTGCTCTTCATACATAAAATATATTTTTCTCCTGATGACGTCTTTTTCACAATCGTCTACATGATGCATTTGAAAATCTTTCCGTTTTTTCCTGTTCCTGAGTGATGGTTTTCCTACAATACCCCCAATCGTAGAAATTGAGGTTTTTGTTAGTTCACTGGTTTCTTGCAAAGCACTTTGTTTATTCAAATTTCTTTTTATCAAACTGTCGTAAACATTTTTTACTATTTGTTTAGCGTCAAGCGATAAATGTTTTCTCTTGCCATAGCCACTATTGCAATTTTCCCACGGATGCCACATAATTAAAATAGAACCGTTACGTTGTAAGTCCAATATGATTGCAGATGCAACCGAGGGCGGTATACAAAGCAGGTAAAATAAAAATACGTTTTTCGTAATACCTGGCATCTATGCACAAAACCTTAATAGGGTCGTTTATTGCCCCATTGAAAAAGCAAAAAGGCAGGATCTTATATCTTGGGATTTACTTTACCGAATCTATATCCAAATGATGATAAATTCAGCAAAATTATATATACAGAGTGTGATAAAAATAGTTTAATATATTCAAATGGGTAATACATTTTGGCCGAATAAAGAAACATTCCCTACTTTTTTTTCTCAATTCACGCATATTTAAAATTTTGTTAAAGTCCCATTTAGCAGTCCGTTCAGACGATCGTAAAAATGTTAAATGTTCTCTTCTTCTCAAAGAATCATACCCTCAATATTATGTCACTTGTTTTTTGACGTGTCTATTTGCTAGCGTCGTTAGCATACATGCTGAAAAAGCATCAAACTTCAGGATCAATTCTCTCATTTTGCAACTGCCTTTGACACAAGGTCTATTGAAAAGTACTGCTTCCATGTCTCTAAAATTCGTTCTGGTAAAAATAAATACATAAAATCAAGTTCA
>CM032454.1:146533065-146735565 GCA_019049505.1 Pachyrhynchus sulphureomaculatus | reverse complement strand
ATATATATATATATATATATATAATATATATATATATATATATATATATATATATATATATATATATATATACGTTGTATAGATCCGGAAGTACATTAGTTGATCAGTGTTGTTAGTTGATCAGTGTTTATTTGGTAGTTGCAGACGTTTCACCCAAGTTTCATTTGGCCTTATCGAGGTTTACTGGTCGATGGTTGACGGTTTTCATAATTTTTTGAAAGTTATGGTTTACAGTAAACCACCGACCAGTTAAACAATATATACCATTTGAAAAATATACAGATCATTGTAAACTGCTAAAAAAATACCGAAAAATATCTACAACAATTTTTTATTTGCCTACAGGTAATAAAAATATACATAAATAATAAACAATATAAATAATTCTTCAATATAATCATTACCCTATAGAGGTAAAAAATCTATCTATCTAAAACTTAAACAAAAAAGCTATTTCAAAATATGATTGCGTGCAGATCGGAGTTCTAATTTTAACAAGTTTAAAAAAATAAAAAGAGTATAAAAATTCCAATGCGAAAACATGTTTTCCGATTTATTCTGGTAGCCGCAATATTTTTTTTTTTTTTTTTCGCTTCAAAAGCTCAACATTTTTAAAAGTTCTTTATAATTATTTTGTGCTTATCTTTATTATTACAAAAATTTGCTAAACTGTATCCCAATAAAGCCTAAATTATTAAAATTTGATAATAGCGATAACATGAAAATTCGCTGCAAGCAGTTGACCTACCTGAACCATCACACTTATTTATGGTATTTGCTTATAACATATAACACAGAAGGAAGTTTCTACTAACGAAGAGCGGAATTATAAAACGTAAAAATCTTAGTACTGATAAAACTCACAGCAAATTAATTTTGCTTGCTTAATAGACCAGTATAAACCCCAATTTGACTATTAAAAATATTGTACCCCAATGCAATCCGTTTTTTTTAAATTGTGAATATTTTCATAAACTGTAACCCCCAAAAACAAATACTATTAGTAACTTGCTAGTCTTGTTTCGTCATCAAAAAAAACTTGACTCGTGAATTTTTGATTCACATGGCTAATGTGTTTATAAAAAAGCATTAAAAACATTAAAAATCCTGAGTAAGCTTAAATCTCAACAAACTATATATTCTTGAAATTGGCATTTGATTCTACTTTATTTATACTTAGTACAGTAAGACATCATTCATTAAAATTGACTAAGTCGTGGAGATTTTAGAAGACAATAAGATTCAAACGCAATTTCCAAAGCGGTCACAGCCCAGCGCAAATTTGAAATAGACGGTTACGGCAGATACTATGTGATCACAGCTCACATTTATAATGAGAGAGCAACTAATAAGTTTAAAAAAAAACAAATTGCAAACGTATTTTTTTTTGTCTTACGTTTTTTCCACACTATACCGAGTGGGGATTTATTCAATTAGTTTTTTCTTTTTTTAAATGTCCAAAAATTCAAGATGGTGGAGAGTTTTCCTGCTGCCAGCTGAAGACTTATTAGGTATGTTAAAATAAGCCGAGTAGTATTATCAATTTTTGGCAGTACCAACTTTGCGAACATTTTTACAATTTCAACAATGAAGAAATTTTCATTGTTTTCGAGTACTGATTGATATTCTACGACACAACCGATAATAATGGAAAATATCAAGAAAATAAAAACGAGAAACTTCAATGAAAAAGCCACACATTTGTTTATACAAAAATAAAATAATCGTCGTTTCTTCTATTAATTGAAAGTTTAAATCTTATAAATTACACTCTATTTGAGAAGTATCTATGTGCGATATTACCTGGACTTCATTTTTTTTTCTAGAAAGGTCCAATCTGATATTTGACATTATTATCTTGTTACTTCTGGTTGTCTGCTGATGTAAAAATAGCAATCATTTTATACAGCCTGTTTGACAAGAGATTGTGCGGCTAACCTTTTTTCTGGAAATCGTTAGAGGGGAGGATTCACACGTGATCAGGTAGCGGAGCCCATAGTCCAAGATGCTTTGTAGAGAAACCATCAGTTGGCACCCAAGCTTGGTCACAAAAGGACATATTTCACCATGAGTGCAGCATAGGCATCCTGGTATGAAGCTGAGTTTCTGTTTGCACCAGAAAGGATTGAAAATGTCGCTCCGTAAAAAACGTGGATGACTTGCCGGATCGTGAATATGTACCGAAAAACAACCAGAAAGGAGGTTTAGAGAAGAATCCTCGTCTATCATTCTATAGTAGGCTCGCCGTTAACGTAAAAAGGGTCTATATTTGTCATACTGTAAGATGTTTACTGGCTCATAAAAGAAATTTGGAAGCACAGTGAAAAAGCTGCTTCTGTCGAGAAAACACTTCAACTAAGAACTCATTTAGCCTAAAGAAAATTTGGAGCAAAATTGCGACGTGTTTTTTTCGGGCGAAGCCTCTTTTTGGACACACGCGGTAAAGGTGCACGTCTGGGTCTGTTTCTCAAAGCAGGGATACCTTGCATTGTTGTGACCAAGGGTGAATGAAAATTGAGTTTTTTCTACCCAAAGCATATTCGGGGAAGAGTCCCACTACCTGCTCGCATTAATCCTATCTCTTAACGTTACCGGGAAAAAGTTTCGCCATACAGACTTCTGTCAAACAGACTGTATGTAGGTTTGAAGATTCTTGCGTTTAAAAACTAACGAAAATTGCTTGTATAAACTATCTAAATATTTTTAAGAACGTAATATCAATTACCTCTCTAAAATACTTTTCTACAATGTTTTGATTAATATCCCTTTTAAAAATAAATCCAGAATCATAATAAATCTAAATTCTTCAAAAAACATCTGCTTATGATCTGAAAGTTTTATGTAACGTTAATGGAATTTTACATATGATTTATTTTTACTTAAAACTAGAATTCACACAATTTTTTTTAAATATTGAAAAATGGCAGAGTTAAACCACTGTCTTCGGACAAGGTTGTGTGGCGAGTGGTAAAATAGCATAACCTCTAGTTATTTTTAGTGTTACGTACGGAACACTTATAAGATGACTTCGGTGTCTCTCTGTCTGTCTGTCACACCCGATTTTCTCTGAAACTATTTGTCATAGAAAGTTGAAATTTGGTAATTAATAATGTAGGAATTGATGGCCTCATCAGAGCCGTGTAGTTTTGAAAGTTAAATTTTGACTTAAGGGGTTAGTTTTGGGGGGTGAAATCGGAAGTGAAAAAAAATTTTTTTTACTAGGTCATCAAGTGTGGTGTCAAATGAAAGCATGTGAAAACACGAGTAAAAAATATATATATAATGTAATACTTGCGCACACTTTTCTTTGTATTATTTTTACAAAATAGCGAAAAATCGCTGTCCCCCCCGCCTTATCTTGAAAAGTACTGATCAAAAAATTTTGAAAAAATTCTGGAATATTCTCCACGGAGTGTGTAGATTGAACGAAAATTATCACCTTTAATAATTTATCTGGTATATAAAAAAAAATTAAGGTCATCAGTGTTTAGTAAAGATTGGAAACAAACTTGTTGAAAACTCATTTGGGTGTGTTTTGTGAAGTCGCTGATCATTTTATACCACCGTAACATTCTTTTTTATTTTAAAAGCAATCAACGTACGGAACACTAATTGTGCACTTGCACTTCACCGGTTTTTTAAATTTATTATTTATTACATTCTGACGGTGTGCTTTTTTTTTTAAAAAATGATTTTCCATAAAAAAAATTTACCATAAAAAATAGCGTTATTTAATGATTTTTAAAAATATTTAGGTTAAAGTACGAGTTAATACTGTTATTTAGATGTGTGCAAAATTCCAAATAAATCGATCAAATATTCTCGAAACGTAAAACGCGTTTTTTTCAAAGTTGTATTTTCGAAATTGGCCTAATTAATAACTTAAAAAAAATATTTGATCGATTTCGTTGAAATTTTGCACACATCTAAATAACAGCATTACCTTTTCTTGAACCTAAATATTTAAAATAACCGGTCAAGTGCAAGTTAAACTTGCACAATTAGTGTTCCGTACGTTGATTGCTTTTAAAATAAAAAATTTTGTTACGGTGGTATAAAATGATCAGTGACTTCACAAACACACCCCAAATGAGTTTTCAACAAAGTTTGTTCCCAATCTTTACTGAAAACTGATGACCTTGAAATTTTTGTTTTTTTTTAAATACCAGATAAATTATTAAAGGTAATGCACTCGTAATAATTTTCGTTCAATCTACACCCCGTGGAGAATATTCCAGAATTTTTTCAAAATTTTTTGATAAGTACTTTTCGAGATAAGCGATTTGTCGCGATTTTTTAAAAATAATACAAAGAAAAGTGTGCGCAAGTATTACATTATATATATATTTTTTACTCGTGTTTTCACAAGCTTTCATTTGACATCACACTCGATGACCTAGTAAAAAAATTTGTTTTCACTTCCGATTTCACCCCCCAAAACTAACCCCTTAAGTCAAAATTTAACTTTCAAAACTACATGGCTCTGATGAGGCCATCAATTCCTATATTAGAACCAAATTTCAACTTTCTATGTCAAATAGTTTTGGAGAAAATCGGGTGTGACTGACAGACACGCAGACAGACAGACAGACACCGAAGTAATCTTATAAGTGTTCCGTACGGAACACTAAATATATATTAATTATATTCAACTTTTTTTTAAAAGCATTCTCATTTAAAAAAACTTATTTGTTTCAGATCAATACAGCAGAAGCTAGAGGTTATGCCCTTTTGCCACTCGCTGCATAACTTTGTCGGAAGACAGTAGTTCAACTCTGCCATTTTTCAATATTTAAAAAAAAAAATGGTAATTTTAGTCTTAAGTAACGACAAATCATACCTAAAATTTCATTAACGATATATAAAACGGTCTCATAAAAAGATATCAAAAAATTGTCTCATTTTCACCTGACTAAATATATTTCCCCCTCAGTTCTAACAACATGTAACAAAAATGTAAAAAGTGTCATCCTATAGAAATAATAATTAGCCTTTTTAAACAAAGTTTGATTCTAATGAGCAAAAATACTACTTTAAAGTTTCGAAATATGTAGATTATACACTGAATGTAAACACTGAAAAAAAAAGCGTGTTGTATTTGGAACAAAAGTTACTTTTATGCCTCTCCTGTGGTTACCGCAGGATTCACTGCGATTATTTTTCAACTTCACAGCATTTTATTCAGAATTTAAAAGCCAGCCAAGTGCAAGTAGGGTTTGCGTAATTAGTGTTCGGTAAGGTGATTGTTTTTAAAATAAAAAATTTTCTTACGGAAGCATAAAATGATCAGACACACCCCAAATGAGTTTTCAACAAAGTTTGTGTCCGATTTTTGTTTTTATATACCAGATGAGTTATCAAAAATAATGCAATCATACTAATTTTCATCCAATCTACACTTTATGGAGAATATTCCAGTATTTGTTCGAAATTTTCTGACTAGTACTCTTAGAGATAAGGGACAGCGATTTTTGGCAATTTTTTTCAAATGATAATAAAGAAAAGTTTGCACGAGTATTACATCATATATATTTTCGTTTTGTTTTCACAGGCTCTTTTTTAAATAACATAAAGAAAAATTTGCACGACTATTACATCACATATATTTTTGAGCTCGTGTTTTCAAAAGCGTTCATTTGACACCCCACTCGATGACCTTAAAAAATAATTTTTTTTCACTTCTGATTTCACCACTCAAAACTAAGCCCTAAAGGCCTTAGGCCACTGTAATTTTTTAAAAAATATAATAGAAATCGTTTTATACTGGAAACAAATTTTTAAAAATATATTTGAACACTCTAAGTCAAGAAAGTCATGCCATATCGGAACGTATGAAATTATGTATTTCGCGCGCTTCGGATTTTTCACGATTATAGTAAAAATGAGAGCTATTTTTACGACGTGCTTTTGGAACGTGATAATAGGGGGCGCCTGTAATTATCCAATAGTCAAATTTTTTCACCATAGGGTTGGTACAACCGTTGAAACCACGCGGTTTACAATACGTTCGACGTATACGCTGCAAGTACGAGTATATGTTGTAAGATAGAGATTTTGTAATTTTTTTGTAAAATTCAGTTTTGTTTTTATAATAATCAAGTGAATTATGTGTGAAAATAGAGTTTATCGTGGCAACGTGGCACAAAAAGCTCTACGTGGTCCATAAGAAGAAGCAACGCTGCAAAGAGGCTGCTGCTGAATAGACACGAGGCGGAGACGGAGTCGGAATTATCAGACGAATTCCTCCAAATCCACGAGAATGACAGAAAACCAAGAAAATATCAATTTAGAAGGTCACTTATATGGTGCCGGGGATTGCAGACTAATAGTAAAATTTTTTTATTATAGCAATTTTCAATTTTAAAACCTAGAAATCAGTAGTTGAAACTTTAAGCGCGTTTATCTCAAAACTATGTGTTTCAAATCGGCTTGCAGCATAACTCAAACAATTTTTATCCGATTGACTTCAAGTTTTAAGTGTACCTTCTATATTAGATTCTGAAGAGAAGTACGTAGGATTTTTACATTGCAAAATTGCAAAAGTTCCGCGAAAATCGAGATTTTTTTTTCAAAAGCATGCCATTTTTTGAAAAATCAATATTTTAAAAATATCCTACGTACTTTTCTAGGTATTTACGTGTAGATTAAGCAGATTTTTTTTTGTTACAGGATCAAATTTACTCAAGATATGCTGCAAGACCCGGAGCGCTTTTTTGAAAATATCTTTTAAAAAAGCTGCACTGTGCCACCGTTTTGTAAAATATATTTTATCAAAAAATATATTTTTGTACCTCAATACTTATGTAACCATGTGATATAGTTCCTTTTGAATACGAATTTTTTTCAATCCGAAAAAAAATGTTTAAAAGTTGGTTCATTTTCATGCTCCTACAATGGCCTAAGGCTTTAAGTCAAAATTTAACCTTCAAAACTACACAGATAGACAGACCCCGAAGTGATCCCATAAATGGTCCGTACGGAACACTAATAAACCAATGTACAATTAGTATCAAATAAACATAATCGTCCAACTGTAAAAATTGAAAATAATTTTCCCAAAAATTTTTAAATTAATTGTAAACATGATTATTTATTATTCTGTTAGAATAAAGAATATGGGCAGATCTGGTTGACAATCAATTACCAACATAGAAGCTTAGTATAAAAAACTTTTTGAACTTTGGTATCTAAATTTGGTTAATTCCAAATATAATAATACTTGCTGTATAATGCCCAAAATATTCATTGATAAACGTACTAATAATCTCATTTAAAAATAGGTATCTACTTCTCTTAAACACTCTGGAAGACCTATGAAGACCCATACATTATTAAAATGCGAGTTGTTTCGAGAGAACTACAGGTAATTAAGTTTTTGCCAAATAATAGAGTTAATTTGAAAAAAAAAAAGATTAACTAGTCCCTTCGGAAAAATCAGTAGTAGGGTCTTCTGTAAAATCAGTCGTCAAATCATCCATAACAACATCACTTAAAACAAAAAGACTTGGAACTTGCCACAATTGGTAAACTTTGGCTTCAATATCTCTTTCTTTCTCTTTCATTTGCGCTATGTCTCTTTGTAGTTTAGCGTGCCTCTCATTTAACTGGACAAGTTGTTGACATAATGCCTTCTGTTGGTCGATGGCTTCTTGTTGTCTATTCTTTAGAGTTTTTACCTCTTGTTCTCTTTCTAAAATATTAAAAAAAAAAAAATTATACTATAAACAAGGGGTAGGTCTGAAGATGAATAAATTTATTTCAACTTTATGAGAAAATATATTTTGAACTGGAACAAAATACTTTCTATTTCTCAAAAAACTAACCACACTATAAATCTCTAATTTAGGGAGCAGTACGTCATGGTTTATGAAGGTAAAAACCCTGCTTAAAGGGCAAAAAATTTTCTTCATTGTTTTTCATTAAACTCCATGCGATTTTGCATCAAATGGTATAAATTTTAAATCTATCTGACCACTAGAAGTGGGTCAAATAATTGTAAAAGTTGGCTAGTCATGATCGTTTTTCTTACTCAGTTCGATTACACCTCGTACCCCATTCCTTTTATTGCAGGATTGGACTCGAGTTGTTTTGCCAAAACATGTTTACACTTAACTAGAATATTGTTTATTACTGAATAGTCCACGATATCATGTTTACTGGAACAGTGATAACTATCATAACAATAAAGTTCCGGAGATATTTTGACAGAAGTCGAAGAGAACGAGAATTGTGGATCCCATTACTGGAAACAGAGGAGCAGGATGTTGCTGGATGCGCTGTCTCTGGGTTTGGTACGGATTCTTCGTTTTTTAAAAACTTTAGGGACACTAGAACGTGGCATCACACAAAAGAAAAAAAGAGTCGCAAGGTCAAGCTCAGGTAGCAACAGGTGGACAGGTCCCAAGTCCACACAAGTTAATGATTGGGTATATTCATTATAAAAACAAAATAGATACTGTGTCTACTATTCTAAACGAGAACCGAGCAAAAAACAGCGAGGTTTTGAAAAATCTCTAACGCAATTGTTCTAAAAAGTCAGGTCTTTTGAGACACCATATTCTTTTTCTCAGCTATCATAGTAGATATAGTTACGATTTCTTTAGTAATTAAGGACATGTCCCGAACATTTAAAAAAAAAAAAAAAATATCAGAAGGAATAAAATTGAGACGCATTTTGGTACTTTAGTTTTTTGTCGAGCTGTAATTAGACAAAGCAAAATTTTAAAAATCTACCACGCTCAAATTGTTTCCTAATAATTGTGAAATAGCTAGAAAAAAAGAAGTTGAAAATCGGAGCAGTAGAATTGTAGAAAAGGAACATTATGTGCAAAAAAACACAGATTTTCACATCTCTTTTACAGTTATTTTTTTTTTTAAGTTACCACCAGCTTGAAAATTGAAGTTTTTTGATAGGACCAGAGTTAAATCAAAGCTTAAAATACAATGATTCAAACAAAAAAAAAAAGGTTAGAATCTACGGAATAGTTTTTAGCCAATCAAGTTCAGAAAGAAGTCGGGCATTTTCGGACGGAGCGCCAAGCAGACACGGTTAGAGTCCCTTTAAGTCACAGAGGACACAATAAGTAGGTAAATGTATTTTTCATTTATACTTACTTTGAACTAATGTTGCTAAATTACACATCGCTTCATACACTGTACTACCGATCTTTTCAGTCTCTTGGTTGCTTCTATTCATAAAACTAGATTCATCCATACTAGATTCATCCAATGACGTAATCTAAAATAAAAACTCTATTTATTGTAAGTGGTAACTGATTCTGTCCGATTTACTACATTTCAATATTGTGGTAGCGTTAGCTCCGCGGTATAATTTCGGTTTACCGTTTCAATTCCCGGCAGCCATATACGAGAAGCAGAAAAAACTGCCGATGAAGACGGTGTCGTTCCCACACTGCCCTAGGGTCTAAATGGACAGACTGAGAGCTGACCTCGACGGAAACTGCCGACGGCATGATGCTGGTGCGGGACCCCTTGGAGTGGAAAAGATATATAAGATATTCTTCGTCGCAATGTCACAAAGGTGTAGATAGCAGGCTGGCTTTCGTCGAGGTTCGAGATAACCAGGAATGGTAGAACAAGTCCAAAACAAGATACAGCAGCGATCTGCGGGTACTATCTGCCCATCATGTAGTTTGAATCCCATGCTAACCTGTAGGTTCCGTGTGGCTGAGATCCTTCAAACGTAAAATAAGGTTGACCAAAAGAATTTTTGGAGTGTTTACCTGACCATAAGCCACCCCATACCATACTCCCCAGCTTCTAGAAAAAAAACTCATTTTCAGAAACCACAGGACTTCACTTTAGTCATTTTAAATTAATAATACAATGTTCTTATTGTAGGAGCTACACACTTTTAAATAAACTATAATTTTAAAGGATATTTTATTTAAAACTTCAAAAAAAATTTAATAAATCAAACGAAAGTTTCATTCACTTCTAGCTGCAATGACTGCGAGAGGAAGAATTATTTAACAAGAAAATGGTCAACAACAGCAATTTTTGATATTTCCATTTGATAAATAATTTGGAAATAATTGACAAATTTTTTGGTTAAAACCTGAGTACATAAGTTAAGAAAAAATGTTTTATTAACACAGCTAGAATCTTAAATATCTGATCATATATACATCCAGTGGTTTCCTTATGTTTATTGTTATTTAACTGCAGTATGTGGGTTTCTACAACAACATTAGCAAGTGAGTCTGAAATGAAGCTTTTGAGAAATGTTTGATGTTTAGGACAATTTACTTACTGTACTACTAGCAGTATTAACTGTAGTTGAAGATTCAATATCAGACAGTTCCCGGTGGATATCTCCAGCTAGAGAAGTCAAGTGTTTTTTCGCCTGAAAATGTTCTCTCTTGTTGTGCATACTATGAAACCATTGATCACAGGTACGGCAATATAGCTCTTCGTTATCTTCTTCCTAAAAATAATAATTAAAAAAATGTAAAAACTGATTATATAACAATATGCTTTTTTACAACTAACTCTCCCATTGCCAACTTTTAAACTAGACAAGTGTTATTTCTGTGGTTACAGCTTATGTGTTGCATGTTAGGTAAGATCCAAAGAAATAACAACTTTCGGTATGGTGTAACTTACAGCGAACATTATTTAACGGAAAGATACCGTTTATTGATTTATGGCCCCTGCTTAATATCAAATCGTCGTCCAAAAAAGAGTTCCCTATTTTCCAAGCGGAAATCTGTCATCCTCTTGTATAGCTGCGCAATGGCGAAAAAGAACCTAACGCGGAGTATTCGCGCGTCAATAGAGCCGCCGTTATGTATCTCAAATAGGCCAGAGTAAGCCCACAACTGGTAAGCGAGTTTAAGGACTTGCTGGTCAACCTAACGAAGAGAAACAACCTGCTTTTTATCTGGGAACCTGGCTATATATATATCCAGGGAAATGAGATGACCGAATCACTTGCTAAACTCTAGTCCTAGAAACCCCGAGTAATATGGGCGGAGCGGCGGTCGCAGATCTGCTATCAAATTGAACAATGATGGTATTTTGTTAACATGTCTAGTTAACCAAAAAGTAATAATTACAGGGACTACGTAGTGTCTGTCATTCTTGTGATTTTTGGTTTACCAGGCTAGTGAGGGGCATGCCACCACATGTTATAAAGCTTCTAAGGTTTTCTTGAACCTCTTTTTCTGACGGGTAGGATGTTAAGAGAAAATTAACTTTCTGGTTTCATACTGCATAGCATCACAACTTTAGTTGGTAGTGATGTTGTCAATTTAAACCCTTAATTGTCAAATTAGATCTGTTTTAAAGTTAAACCTTTTCAGTGAACGAAGAAGTTATTACATCAAAATCTGATATTTATATCTACAGTACTTACATCAAAATCGTCTGTAGCATCCATATCACTTTCAGATAAAACATTATTTTGAAGTCTTTTTCTTCGTTTCTTATTCAGATAGGATCTATAGGCTTCTGATTGCCTGTACTGTTTTAATTCTTCTCTGTACCTAAAAAACAGATTACAATTATAAACACCTTTATTTTTTGTAATAAGTCTACAATACCTCTTTTTGTCTTCTTCTGCTTTATCTAAGTAAGGTTTCTTCGCCTCTAAAGTTAAACTTGACCACCTATTACCAATAATTTTTGTAATTTCATAAAACTGCAATTTACTATCTTTAAAAAAGCTCCTTTGTTCATTTAAATAAAGGTTATATCCTGTTGCTGGTGCCTTAGGAGGCAAATTAAGGAGCTCGGGTTTACGTTTTCTACCTTTTGGCCATCCACCTCTACCTTTTTTCTTAATTGGAATTTGGTGGGGCAATACACAGCCATCATTTTTCATTAATTCTAAAGTACGCTTGGTTGAATCAGATTCTTCACTAGATTTATCAGTACCTGCAAAAAAAAAAACTTTGGTTTTTTTTTAGCTTAGAATATTGCAAATTATGTAAATATAATTATTATGGAATACTATAATTGCGCCTTTTTAGAATAAAAAAATCGCACAGCCAACGTATCAGAATATTCCTTTAGTAATATTAAAGGTTATGTAAGCAACAGTGATCAAAAGTGTGTTGGGCAAACTAAACGATACGGTAGAATAGAACGGTCTAGCATTGCCGACCATGCTTTTGAAGCTTGAATTAATTAAAGATTTTCAACTCTGATATTGGAGATAAAAAGTTTTTAGATTTTCACTGGAAAAGATATTCTTTTATTAACGAATCGAGCATGAGATTAGAAGATTAAATTTAACAAGAGTTGAATAAAATGGATTTTCATCAAATAACGGTCAAGTCAATTATAACACGTAGGCTGGAAAGTTTTTGTAGATGTCGCCCTTTTCAAAAAAATCCATATGACTTTTACGAAGTACCAACCTTCAAAGGATACGTGTCCAAATTTCATGACATTTCGACCATTAGTTACAAGTTACAGTGGTTTTAGTGACACTACTTTTGATACTTTCAAAACAATGGAAAAAATCGAATTTCATGTGTTGATTACACACTGTTTTTTGATGGGAAAAAATACCGTTCAACCAAAGCAATGACTTGATAAGTGTTACATCACTTATCATTTACTGGTATGTTGAATTTAAACGTGGTCGTACAGATACAAATGATGCTGATCGCTTTGGACGCCTAAATGAGGTGATTATACCGGAAAACAAAAAAATCCACAAAATTGTTTTGACCATAAAGTGAAATTGCGTGAGATAATTGACACCCTAAAGATATAAAAAAAAAACGTGTTGGTCATATTCTGCATGAACATTTGGGCATGAGAAAGTTCTGTTCGAAATGGGTACCGCGTTTGTTCACAGTGGACCAAAAACAACAACATGTTGATGATTCTGAGAGCTGTTTGGACCTGTTTAAGTGCAATAAAAAGGATATTTTCATGCGATATGTGACAATGGATGAAACACGTATCCACTATTACATACCGGAATCAAATCGGCAGCTGAGTGGACAGCAGCCGGTGAAAGCCGCCTTAAGTGACTAAAGACACAACGGTCGGCCGGAAAAATTTTGGCCTATGTATTTTGGGATGCGCATGGAATAATTCTCATTCGCTATGCTGAGAAGGGCAAAATCATCAATAGCGAATATTATATAAAGTTATTGATGCGTTTGACGGCAAAAATCGCAAAGAAACGGCCCTAAATGAACAAGAAAAAAGTGCTCTTTCATCAAAACAATGTACCGTGTCACAAGTCACAATGGTTACGATGGCAAAATTACATAAATTGAATTTCGAATTGCCTCCTCATTCACCGTATTCTACAGATTTGGCCCCCAGCGACTATTATCTATTCGCAGACCTCAAAAAAAACGGTCGCGGGAAAGAGATTTGGCTACAATAAAGAAGTTATCGCCGAAACTGAGGCCTATTTTGAAGGCAAAGACAAATCCTTCTACAAGAAAGGTATAGAAATGTTAGAAAAGCGTTGGACTGATTGTATCGCTGTTGAAGGAGACTATATTGATGAATAAAGTCGAATTCTACAAAAAAAAAAATGTGTTTTTTAACTAGCTAGACCAAAAACTTTTCAGCCTACGTATTATAATTAAAGATGTGCCTGATAGGAGATGGTTAAATGTATACGAAAGTATGAAAATTATAAAATGTAAAAGTAGTTTAAATAAAGACAGAGGGCCTATTTCTTATAGCCCCCTCTACTGGTTACTTGACCAGAATTAATGGCTTCTCCAATGCCATTAGTTCCGCTTGAGTAATTCACATGTTAGGCTAAGTATAACTACGTTAGTTTAGCTTTAGTCAATCATCGCTCCTGATGAAGCTAACATGGTTAGAGAAACGCGCGTCGAGTGCACAAATAAACTGTTTGGTATAGTGGTGATATATACTGAGTAATTTGGATTACAAGTTATTTTTCGGCTCCTACTCTGCATTAACTACAGCCTTTTATTTAAATTAGAATTTTTTCCCACCCTATCGTCATTTTTAAGTGCCATCTTTTAGCCATAAAACGAGCATAATATTGAATGCTACTGCGATTTTAAGCTAAAAAAAAGTGAGGGTTGGACTTGCGCAATTAGTGTTCTGTATGGCGATTGCTTTTAGAATAAAAGTTTTTATTACGGAGATATAAAATGATCAGTGACTTGACAAAACACACCCCAAATGAGTTTTCAACAAAGTTTGTTTCCGATCTTTGTTTTTATATACCAGAAATTAGCAACCAATATCGTGAGACTCGGCTACGAAAAATTACAGCAAATTAAGCAACTGTAACTAGCACATCAGAAGTGAAAGAAACACACCACTAATTAAAAAACATAGTAAACGAACTCTTAATCTACTGGAATATCAACAATGTAATAGTTAATAGTACTAATGAACAAAATCATAAAACAGAAGAAATTACCCATGGAACTGAACAAAAGCATCCCTTTGTTAGTCAATAAAAAAAGACGACAAGAAGAAACCAAAAAAATTAGAAAAGAATCAATGTACTCACTGCCACTCTAAACCATGATAATCTTATCTGAACCGAAAAACAAGGATAATATTGGCAGATAAACAACAAGGATTTCGTAGTGGGAAATCATGCATTTCTAGTAAAAAAAACACAGAAAATGTAATCGATTACAACAAATTTGCACGACCACGTTCTGTGAACCAGAAATGCAATCAACAGGGTATACCTTAGAGACCTAAATCACTTTGTGTATAACAGAGACATCCCCTAGTTATCATTAAAATAAATGAGGTCATTTATGGTAAAAACAGAAAGTAAGCTAGGACAGAGGGTCAATTGACCAACGGACACAGGAATCAGAATAAAACAGGCAGGTTTAATCTCCATACTATTCAATGAAAAGGAGGAAGAGGGTACGAAAATAATAATAATAAATTATCACTTATACTAACTTTCATTCAATCCAATCCAATTTTTCTAATTAGTACTCTTAGAAATAGGATTAGGAGACCGCGATTTTAGCTTTTATTTGACACCCCACATGATGACCATGAAAATAGTTTTTTCTAATTATCACATAAATTATCAATATCATATGCACTCGTGATAATTTTCTTTCAATCTACACCTTATGGAAAATATTCCTGAGTTTTTTCGAAATTTTCTGGTTAGTACTCTTAGAGATAGGGTGGGGGGACAGCGATTTTGGATTTTTTTTCAAATGATAATAAAGAAAAGTTTGCACGAGTATTACATAATATATATTTTCGCTTTGTTTTCACAGACTTTCATTTGACATCCTATTCGATGACATTGAAAATTCTTTTGTTTCACTTCCGATTTCACCCCCCAAAACTAACCCCTTAAGTCAAAATTTAACTTTCAAAACTACACGGCTCTGATTCCTATATTTGAGACAAATTTCAACTTTCTATGTCAAGTAGGTTTGGAGAAAATCGGGTGTGACAGACAGGCGGCAGACACCGAAGTGATCCCATAAGTGTTGCGTACGGAATATTAAAAATCAGTTGTAGAAATGGAAACTAACCGGAATCTCTTGTCTGATTGTAGACATGATGTTCAAAAAGCAACAAGTGGTTCTACCAGTTTCAAGACGGTAATATCAACCGTCAGAATGATAAACCAAAAATCATCATCATCAACTATGTAGTCCATCGTCGGACATAAATCTCCCCTAAGTACGTTCATCTTCTTCCGTTTTGGGCCTTGTTAATCCAGTTGTATCTCACTAGTCTTTTGATATCGTCAGACTATCGGGTTTGCGGGCGTCCTCTCCTTCTTTTCTCATTCCAGGGCCACCAGTAGGTTTTCCTATGGGTCCATCGATTATAAGAGAGTCTTGCGATATGACGTGCCCATCTCCACCTCAACCTGCTTACCCTCTCAGCTACATCAGTTATCTTCCTTCCTCGAATTTTTTCATTGGTCAGCCTATCCCTCGACGATATTCTTGATTCAAAGCCCACATTTCCGTTCCGTATGTCAATACTGGCAATAAGCATTGATCAAATGTGTTCGCTTTTAGTCTATTTGGGATATTGGAAAGGAAGATGTTCCACAATCTGCCAAATGCCGACCAAGCCAATGATATTCTTCTTGATAGATACGCTTTCAAATTTTCCTTGGATATTACTATTTTTTGTCCAAGATATACGTATGAATCCGTTCTTGTTTTCGTCTTCTTTCGCGTTTTCAATGTTCAGTTCTGCTTCTTTAACACAGTCGTCATTTGTCATGAACATGGTTTTGGCGATGTTCATCTTCAGACCAATCTCACTGGACCTGTTGTTAAGTTCGTTCGGCATTTCTTCCAATTCTTTTTTTTGTTGTTAGATATAAGCACAATATCATCCGCGAATCGCAAATGTTTGTGTTGCTCTCCTCCTATATTTATCCCCTTACTTGTCCATGGAAGTTGTTTAAAAACGTAAACAATTTCGGCGAGATGGTGTCCCCTTGACGTACCCCCCTTTTCATTTCTATTTTATTGGTGTTTTCTTTCAATACTATCTTAAATGTTACATTTTTATATATATTTTGAATAATCTGCGAGTATCTGCTGTCAATTCTATAGTTACTTAAACTATTTAATGTTGTCCAGATTTCAAGGGAGAAGAACGCTTACTCGTAATCCACAAAGGCCACTCAAATCTTAAAATTATACTTGTTTGACTTTTCTACTAAGGTTCTTAAAACTTGAAGGTAGTCCAGTGTACTAAAGCCTTTTCTAAATCCTGCTTATTCTCTAGGTTGGTAAGCGTCTAATTTCTTTGTGAGTCTCGTAGTTATTATTTTCATAAATAACTTGTACATTATGGATAGTAGGCTGATTGGTCTATAGTTGGTTAATTTAGACTTATCTCCTTTTTTAAAGAGCAAGACCACCACAGCATTATTCCAGTCTCGAGGTACATCGCACACATCGAGACACTTATACAATATAACTAGCATTCATAATCTCCGCCCTGTTTGCAACATTTCGACAAGTACGCCATCTTCACCTGTTGCTCTTCCTCTTGCCATTTTATTTAAAGAATCTTGTATTTTGTATTTGGTGATGTTGGGAATATCTTCGGATCCTTCATTCATTACTCATATTCGAACTGACTTGCTTTTGTCTGGTGGTGGTTCAACTTTACTCTCATAAAGATCCTTGTAGAATCTCTCTATATTCATTCCTAGTTCATTCCAAAAATGGTGAACCAAAAAGAGGAGAAGATGAGAATCCCTGCCAAACCCAATTAGAATTTGCAAATACACTTAAAGTGACCCAGCAAGCTATTTTCCATTATCTACAGAAGCAGGGAAAGATCTCCAAGGTGTCTCAGTGGGTTCCTCATGGGCTCACTCATACTGCTAAGAGACGTTATGAATGATGACTTCCTACAGCCGATCCGTGTGACGCAGTCAAGGATAAATACCTTTATTTGCAGTGGGAGAAGGATGGTAATCTAATCAAACAAAATAAAAGATATATTTCTAGTTTTGCTGAAGTTGGCTACGCACATTTTACGATAACGCAGATTTACAACGACATTTTTCTATCTTAAAAATCTTAATAATACGAAGGTAACATTAAATGTGAAAAAATGGTTTTAACAACTGCCAGCACAACAGGAATATACCAGATATTGTGGAAGGCAGAGAAGAATTCCTAGCTTAAATAACTTAAAGAATATATAACCACATCTTAACTGAAACAACACTGAAATATAAATAACGGGCCAAGTGCAAGTCGGACTTGCGCAATTAGTGTTCCGAACGTTGATTGCTTTTTTAATAAAAAAATAAAATAAAGTTTTTTGGTAGGGGGGTATAAAATGATCAGACTTCACAAAACACACTCCAAATGAGTTTTCAACAAAGTTTTTTTTCAATCTTTACTGAAAACTGATGACCGTGAAATTTTTGTTTTTTTTTTATATACCAGATAATTTATTAAAGGTAATGCACTCGTGATAATTTTCGTTCAATCTACACCCTGTGGAGAATATTCCAAAATTTTTTCAAAATGTTTTGATCAGTACTTTTCGAGATAAGGGGGGCAGCGATTTTGCGCAATTTTTTTAAAAATAATACAAAGAAAATTGTGTGTAAGTATTACATTATACATATTTTTGAACTCGTGTTCTTACAAGCTTTCATTTGACACCCCACTTAATGACCTGTTAAAAAAAAATTTTTTTTCACTTCCGATTTCACCCCCAAAACTAACCTCTTAAGTCAAAATTTAACTTTCAAAATTACACGGCTCTGATGAAGCCATCAATTCCTATATTAGTGCCAAACTTCAATAGTTTCGAAGAAAATCAGGTGTGACAGACGGACAGACACACATTGAAGTGATCTTATAAGCCTTCTGTATGGAACACTAAAAAACAAGTTTGTTCCTCTGATTTTAAATCTGGTATTATTACTATTACAAATAAATTAAAACTGATTATGATAAACGCTCAACATGTCCCCCATTCTGTTCAATATAAAGACCTTTTTGTTTTTCTACGATTGTTAAAATTATTTCTTGGCCTTGATCATTTAAAATTACGACCTCCCATGTACTTTTCCTTCTGTCACTCTAAAGTTTCAGTCATTTCACTAATTTATCTCTTAAATACTCCTCTAAAATGGACACCATTTTAGAGGAGTTAAATCTATGCTATTAGTGGCTATATATTCCAATCCATAAAAAGAGAAAGTTTAATTAAAAAAATATATTGCTATGAGAATGTTGTGTGGCAAAGTGCCAACCTGCAGCCAGATTATTTGTGGATTATATGTGGAAAAAAATTTCAACAATTTCCGTTATTATTTCCAAGTATGTTGCTCCATTTAAATTTAAAAATATCCGTCCTATTCTATTGTATACTGCAACAAATCCTGGCAACAGAGTTTTCTTTATTGTATCGCCCGAGGATTTTCGTTAACCCAAAAGTGAACATTACTTTGAAATAAATTGATTAAATAGTTAAGCATCTTGTTCCATATGTTGCATATCTGTCCTAACAAAATCCTAAATGTTTTATTTCCCTTATGCTGCACTGATAAAACTTTATATGGGTGATTACAATGTTGCTGTAAAACCATTTGAATCCCATAATATGTTTTTCCAAGATTTTAACAGCATCTAATATAAAACCTTCTTGATTTTCTATAGTCAAAAAAAGTAACCTCAAAAATGCGAAATAATTCCCAGTTCTTCATTTTTCTTGTCTTATCCTCTGTGTGCAGTCCTTTTTTGATTTAAATGTTGCTTCAGTTAATATATGGTTATATATTTTTGGAAATGTGTTTAAGCTAGAGAGTCATTTTTCTCTTCCATAAAGTCTTGCATATTCTCGTTGTTCTTGCCTTTTGTTATAACTATATTTAATGAATATAAAAAAAATTACTTTTATACCAATATATGGCAAAATTGGAAAAAACGTTTTCTCCTCCTTATTTTCCCCAATTTAAAAATATATATATCGGCGTTTCTAGAATTAAGAGTTCTAAATGAAAAATAATGAACATTTAAAAAGTATAAAGGTTGTGTCATATATCAAAAATGCAATGTAGTTTGGTTTGTTGCAACTCCCATGTTTTTTTTAAGCAGTACAACATTTAACATTCTTGTCAACCCTCTAAATAAATAAGTAAGAGAGATGGTTCATTTATAATCAATAATATTGTATGACTAGTACATCAAGGAGTAAGGCCACTCAAGGTCCCAGGAAAAAAAAAACACTTAATTTCGGGAATTTTTTTCAATAGTCTAATAAAAGCAATGGAAAATTTATTTGAAATACTTTATTACACGAATAGTTAAGTGTACAAAAATACTTTTTTGTATATTCAAAATGGCCGCTTCAGAACCCAAGACGTCAAGGCACCTTTTAAGGGAGGCCCGAAACGGGCGAAACGATAGCTAGCGTAGATTTCAACCTAGAACAAAAAATTAAAAAATTTTCATTAATATATGACAAAAACTAATGGATAACGTGTGGAAATTTAAAAATATCGTTTTGTCGAAAAATAGTGCACATTTGAAAAAAATGTTCATTTTTCACCCAAAAATTTAATGAAAAATTGCTTATAAAAAAGGAAGTTTATAACTTATGGCAAAATCCGTACGTTATCCACTAGGTTTTGACATATATTAATAAAATTTTTGTTGTTTTTTTTGTTCTAGATTGAAAGGCCTCGCATAAAAGGTGCATGGTCGTCTTGGATTCTGAAGCGGCCTTTTTGAATTAAAAAGATATAAAAAATCCTGGAACCTGGAGTGGCCGTACCCCTTAAGAACTCTAAAAGCTTAGAATGTTTTTTGTTATCATACCATATTTATTTTTTTTAATCGGTGGTCTCCCCACCTGAATAGGGATCGCCCTTTTTGGATGGATATTGGCAAGGATGTCAACTTTGTACAAGCTCCAAAACATACGTTTGTATTTTAAGGCACCTTTTAGACAACGTGGCAGTGCTACCAAAAGTGTTATTACATTTCTGCAACAACTACTACCTATGTATGAGGCCACGACAAATACACTTAAATAACTAAGTACACAGGCCTGCCGGGCTTGGAGCCCGGGACCCTTAAGGGGTTACACCATCTTGAGATCTTCAAAAAATCGAATTATTTTTTTTGGCTAGATAAATTGTTTATACTTTTAAGAATATTTTAAAAGTTTAACCATTTCAAAATTCAAATTATTTCCGAAGTTATAGCAATTAGAAGTGAGCGCGGCAGAGAGTCGGCCCGAAACTCAGGTAGCGATCGGACCGGCACGAGCGGTCAAAGCCTTGACAAAGGATATTGTTCTTTTAGTCAGTCCTTTATAAGAACGCTGTTTAGAAGGATATACTCAGAATAACAACGAAAATATAAACCCTGTCATTTGGTCTATGGCTCCAAAAGTGCATTACAGTGGCACAAAAATTGTTGAGACTGCATCTTATGTTGCAGCTAGTATATTTAATGATGGATATACTAGTGTATTACAAATAATGCAATTTATAAACCTTGTAATTGGCCCAAGCGCGCTGCGATTTATCGAGACCTTGGATTCTCAATGAATATCTATAGCCAACATGAGAGCCCAACAGGAGACTAAAGAGGCCAGAAAATTGACAGTTGGAGAACATCGCGCCAACAATGGAAGACCTCATGTAGGGTCCGGGAATCGCAGATTGAAGGTAATTTAAAAAAATATTTGGTTTCAAACATTGACGCCGTACTGTTTTTTCTTTTGCATTTTTTCGAAACTACTTTTTTCAAACTGGTGTAGAAGATATCTTAAGACATACCTAACCGATCTTGTTAAAATTTACAACACATATTCTTTAAAATAGTATCTAAGATGTAGCATAGGATTTTTTTGATTAGGTGCCACATTCCTAAGTTGCATTGCAAACTCTGGTGATTTTCAATGCAGTAGGCTGTCAGTACTTATTGGTTCTCTGCTCAGTGTTTAGAGGTTGTTCAAATTTGTAGTTTTTTATTATTACTATTTTTATTTTTTTTTAATTTGGAGATTGTTCAAACATTTTAATTTTATTTTAACTGTATCATGTTCTTCTTTTATATGTAGCTCGTTAGTATAAACGTTATTCCTGTAATTGAGCCCTCGCCTGTTGGAATTGAATGTATAAATAAATAAATAAATAAATAAATAAATAGGTTCAAAATTTACACTAAAAGAATTATTTTGGGTGAATTAATTATATGTCTTATATCTTGTGCATTTCTGTCAATGTTTATAAGTAAATCAACAAATAAATAATGAAAAATTTAGGTTTGGGATTTAATTTGATGTCTTTAAAAATCATATCAGTTTTGAAGGTGCTACAAATGAATAATATACTTAGTGTGTGAGTTTTGATAATACTTGTAGATAAGCACACATAAAAGTTTTAGTGGTAAGAACCAGACAAAAAATACTTAATTATCTACTTAAAAAACAAAAAAAAAAATTATTTCAAAACATTTTAAAACAATAATTATAATAAAATTCTAAAGATCATCAAACTTTAATTGTTAAACCTATAAAAACACCTGAGATTATGCAGTGACCTATTTAAGGTCAAGTAAGCACATATATGAATTTTTGTATTTTTGTGTAGTTATCAGCGCAAAGCAATGTCATATAATAGAGTTATAATTGGATCTATGTCACATTAGTAGAAGTAATATACTAGCTATACATATAACAATATATTTTGAGAAGTATCAATATATGCTTTTCTAATAGTAATCTACCATTATATTAGAAAGTTTTTAAAAAACACATAAATCGGATAAGTGGTTCTTGAGTGCTAAGCGCACTAACGGATAAACAGCCAGACAGACAGAGACGTTGCGTTTTATATATATTGTAGACATTTTTTTGATAAATATTAAGCTAAGAACTAAAAAGAACACGTAAATCGGGACAGACAGAGAGACGTTGCGTTTTATATATATTATATAGATTATTATTATTATTGTATTACCTGGCCAGAGAACATATGTATGAATTTCAAAAAGAAAAACACATAAATCGGATAAGTGGTTGTCGAGGGATAAGTGCACTAACGGACAGACAGACAGATAGAGAGGGAGACGTTGCATTTTATATATATATTGTATTTGTTGTTACATGTTATTGTTCCATATTTAAAGGTTTAGGCAGCGTATTGTAAGAGAGTGCGCTAGCAGCAAACATTTTTCCGACTTGATTCACTATTATCGTCACTGCTTATTTCTTATATTACCAAACGTAATAAAATATGTCCTATAACCTGGCCAAAGAACATATGTATAAATCTAAAAAAAAAAACACGTAAATCGGATAAGGGGTTCTCTAGTGATAAGCGCACTAACAGACAGACAGACAAACAGACAGGGAGACGTTGCATTTTATTTATATTATAGATAACCTGGCCAGAGCTGAGTTTTGATAATACTTATAGATAAGCACACATAAAAGTTTTAGTGGTAAGAACCAGACAAAAAATACTTAATTATCTACTTAAAAAACAAAAAAACATTATTTCAAAACGTTTTTTAAAACAATAATTATAATAAAATTCTAAAGATCATCAAACTTTAATTGTTAAACCTATAAAAAACACCTGAGATTATGCAGTGACCTATTTAAGGTCAAGTAAGCACATATATGATTTTTGTTTTTGTATTTTCGTGTAGTTATCAGCCCAAAGCAATGTCATATAATAGAGTTATAATTGGATCTATGTCACATTAGTAGAAGTAATATACTAGCTATACATATAACAATATATTTTGAGATGTATCAATATATGCTTTTCTAATAGTAATCTACCATTATATTAGAAAGCTTTTAGTTATATCAATTTTAGTTATGAAAATTGCATAACCATGTACCATTTTCCATAAGATATAATTGGTAATAAGAGTAACAATTTTGCAGGAATGTACTTACCTTGTGGTCTATTTATAATATTGGTTAGCTGAACCTCATTGGCTAATGTAGAAAATTTGGTGAACGAAGGATACATATTACTTGATCTACTGGTGGTATATGTACTATCACTACATTCACTAGAAAAGCCACCATCACTATCACACACTAGCCCGAATTTTGGTACCGCTCTATCCTTGCCAGCAGTGATATTTTGCTGTATAATAAGCTGAGTAGCTACTGTTCGTAGATCATCTTCTGAAAGGTTAAGATCAGATTCCAAAGCATCATTTAGGGACATACAAACAAGCCTAAAACACAAACTTATTATTATAGATGTAATTTAACTAGGAACATGATATTTATATTGACCCTCCATAGACTTAACACTGAATGTTACGACTCTCAGCAAGCAATACTGTTTATTTGATAAAGTAACAAATATATTTTATTGCATCATAGTGTTAACATGTGTAAGTCCATGGAGGACTAGTCAAGGTACAATATCCATGTTTTACTTAACAGGTTACATTACCCTTTGTTAGTTTCAATTAAAATTCCATTTCCTAATATATCCTTGGCTTCCTGATCAGTTGAGATCACTGGTTCTAAACGTTCATTTTTAACATCCACCTTTATATCCATTTCTATAGAATATTAAAAAATGAACTTAAAATTTAAGCAACTTTACATTTTTTTAATTGTCTTTTATTAAACTTAACTAAAAACCAACACAAGATACATTTTTGCTTTGCAAATAATCAAGGTCAGTGTCGATTGTCGTATTGAAATTGGTTCTGTCGAATAACTCGAAACTTCATCGTTCTACGCTTCTCGTTATGTTTTAAAATAAAATTAATTTTAACAAATGTAATTAAGGACTGGTAGTAAATTAAGACTATGAATTACATTTATATTCAATTAACTAAATAAAAATGAGAAAATAGAAAGGTTTATATTTCTGATTTGGCAACATCGCATCTGAGGCACATTTCTGTGGGATATAATGAGTCCCAATTAACCTGGTAGTACCAACTTGGGACTAACAAGAATAGAAGGAAATTTTCGGTCAAACTGCCTGTAGCGGTTTTTTTTAACAAAATTTATGATTAGAGCAAACGAGAGAGTAATAAGGATTGTTGAATTTTAAATCTCTGAGGATATAAGCCCGACTACGTGAAGATTTTATGAAGACACCCTCAAGCTCGAGAATGTATAAATTATTTCCAAGGGTCGCTAGAATTTTCACTAAGTGCCTGAGTGGGAATGACCTGGCGTACCTTTCTGTTCTGTAGTTGCAATGACCTCTGGCCTTACAGCATCCAGCCAAGTTTTAAATAACCTTGGCATACTGTTCCAAACAGAAAGAGCCATAGACATAGAGGATGGACTGAGCATTAACCTCACAAAATTGACCTCTCTCTAAAAAGGGACAAAACGACTGTGCAGCCAATACCCGTCTCTTTTCTGTAGGCCTGTAATAAACAAGATGCAGTACCCCGACGCGGAATTCAAGGCGAGAAAAGCCCTCACCCGATTTTAGTTTAAATAGAACACTTAAGCCGGGTTTTCCTGGGAGCAGGATTTTTACGCCGCGTACGACGTGAAATGTCCAGGGCAACACGCCGGCGACTCTCCAATAGGAAAATACTGCTAGCGTTCTCCTACAGAGCGCAACACGTTCTGCGCCAGCGTATTACGCCAAGCGTGATAGGGCGACTACTTTCGGAGGAGTCTATTGCGTCATACGCCGCGTGTTAGTGCGTACAAAATGGCTCGGAGTCCTAAACCTAAAAAGTTAAGGTTTTCCTCTGAAGATGACGAACAACTAATAGAAAACATAAGCATGTACGAGCTTATATGGAACAATCAAAACAGGGAATATAAAAATGCTACAAAAAAGGACCAAATTTGGCAAAAAATTGCCGATTTGCTGAAGAGATCAAGTAAGTACACATTTTTATTTGTATTTATATTTTTATTTAAACACTATATCAGTGTTAAGAAACAGATATTTTTATTGTTCAGTTTTTTATTAATTAAGAATTTGAATCATCAAATATTTTTCATTACAATATAATAAAATACAAGAACTTTTTGGTTGTTAAATGCTCACTTTTTATGTTGTTCCCCTGTTAAAATAGTCTGTAAATCTGCTTCTTACTTGAAAACCTTCAGATTTGGCAAAACCACCTAGTGCCTGCTAGAGGAATCATATTGTCTGAAGGAAGCCCCTCTGTGTTTTCTTCGTCAGTAGAGGGGCGAGCAGATGAATAGTCTCTCAGCATGTTGTGTAAACAACAGCACACAAAAATGATCAAGTCTGCGGTTTCAGGCTTTATGTTTATGGGTGTAAAAAATATTCTAAAAGTTGCACACATTATCCCAAAGGCATTCTCAGAAACTCTTCTTGCTCTGCTTAAATGATAGTTAAAAGTTCTTTTTTAAAAATCTGTCAATGCTTGTTTCTTACAGTATGGTTTCATGATATGTTCGTTTAGAGTGAAGGCCTCACCTCCAACTATTACATGCGGTAGCAATATATTTGAGTCAGGTAGATACTCAGTAGGAGGAAATATAGCTTCTTTTCCTACTAAACTCTACATCCGTGATTTTTTGAAAATTCCAGAATCGCCTTCCTTACCATATGAACCCACATCAACAAGTAAAAACTTGTAATTGCCATCAACCATTGCAAGAAGTACAATCGAAAAATACCCTTTGTAGTTGAAATAGATACTTCCTGAATTGGCGGGTGCTACTATTCTCACGTGTTTCCGGTCAATAGCTGCAATACAGTTCGGAAAGTACCAGCGAATACAAAATTCCTCAGCTTTTCTTTTCCAGTCTATTTGGTCGTGGCTTGGCAGAAACTTGAGCAGTAACTTTTCTTTTAGTGATTTCAGTACTTGTGGTACAATTACACATATAGCAGACGGGGAGATGCGGTAACTGAATGCCAAAGATCTATGAGATTCTCCCGTGGCAAGAAACCTGAAACAATATTCACAAGAGCTATTGTACATGGAGTAGACTAAGGAATGTTCACAAAAGTTGCATACTCAAAACTGTCAATTTTATTGTTGTTTGTAGTGTTGTTATAGTTATTTATTCATTTTATTCTGTTTTCCCTGTGTTAACAGGACCTGAATGCCAAGCGCGATGGAAGAGCATCCGTGATCATTATAAAAGGCAGAAGAAAGAAGACAAAGGCAGGACAGGATCTGCTGCAAAAAAGAAGAGGGCAAGCTACTGGGACAGGTTGTCATTTTTGGATACGGTTGAAGACGAAAGGAATACGATATCAAACATCCCTTCTGAATGCAATGAAAACGATTCTCAGGAGACCCATCAACCCCATGCAACCAGCATGGAAGATATCTCTTTGTCAAGAATGGAAGAAACAGTTTCCAATGAATCTGGGACAACGGTACAAACTGCAGCAGTCCGGGTTCCAGTGCCGAAAAGAAGAAGGGAAAATTCGATAATAGAAAAATATTTGAAAGAAAAAAAAACTCAAACCACCTAGTTGACTGACTGTATTAAACAGCTGACACAGCCTGACGAAGAAGATGACGTTGACTTTTTTTTTAAGAGCATAGCTTTGTCGGTAAAGAAACTTCCACCTGAACTTATTACACAAACAAAGGTCAAAGTTTTGGACACGGTAACCAAGATGGAGCTACTTCACCAGAGAGGAGTGCGTAACCATTCCCTCTATGTGGCATGCCCGAAAAATTATCTCACCTCAAGCCAGCCATCTCCTTTGTCACCTTCACATTCCGACAACTCATTTTCTTCAGTTTATAACTTAGAAGTCTGTCCGTCTTCCCACCACTCATCAGAGGGATCTCCCGTGACAAAGGTTTCAGGAACTGTCGAGCAACGACCTAGATGCTCCTTCACAAACTGTTTCCATAATAAATAAAGCATTTGAGTATGCATTGAAAGACTGAGTAAAGATCCTTTACTGATTTGTAAACATGACGAAATAAATAAGGTTAACAAATATGTATGTTCTATTTTTCTTACCTTAGAGCAGGGCTGTCAAGGTCATGCACAATTCGAGCCAATTTCGGAGGTAACGCCTCCCGCTGCCCCCACCACTGCTAGACGTCAAGCGGCCGAGCCGCAAATTGCGGCTCGGCCGCTTACCAAATACAATGCGCTCCTCCTATGTCTCTCATAGCCGCTCCAGAGACTGCGCGAACGGCGGCAGCAGCAGTGGTGGGGGCAGCGGGAGGTGTTACCTCCGAAATTGGCTCGAACTGTGCATGACCTTGACAGCCCTGCCTTAGAGTAACAGCTAGTTTTTCAGCAGGAGTTATTGGTGTCTTCACTCGATTGTAGGGGTGTGCTTCCAGGTCATCTTTGATATCATTCAAGATAAAATTAAATTGCTCACGAGTAAATCTAAAATATCTTTTAAACTTTTCTTCTTCGGCAATCAAATGGTTTTTAAGCAATATGTTGAAAGCACCTTCGTCTTGTCGCTTCAAAAATATCCTACTGGCAGGTTTTCTCACAAAAGTTTGTAGGATTCTATCGTCTTCTTCATCGTCCTCCAGATATTTAATTAGCAAAAGAGCTAATACTTTTTGTTTTCGCCCCCGCAAACTGCTCATTCTCACAAAGCGCACGCTACACTAATATATACATGAAGGAAAACAGTAACGCGCAGCGTGATAAAGTTATACGCCCCTGCCGACGTATAATAGGTAAATTCAGTTCGCGCGGCGTAAAAAACTTGCTCCTAGGAAAACCCGGCTTTAGAAATATTATTTTCAAGAGCGCCGTAACTTAGCAGCATTCTAGAAAGAGATAGCTACTGGCAGCTCATTCGCTTTGTCTCTCTCACACTTTTGCGTCCATATTTACTTCACAGCGGGATACGGAACACTCGGTTTATCCTCTGTCTGTGGAAAAAGCCATTGAAGAAGACAAAAAGAGAGGAAAAGACCTTGGGTCTGAAAATCGATGTTCACCAAATGTAGCGCTATCATTCCGATCAGCAATATCCTACTGAATGCTATTTTCGAGGCAATCAGTACAGGATTGTCACCTGAATGGCTATCATTTTTTGAAGTGAAAATAAAATGATCTACTTTGTTACGATCATGATCAGTTTAACATAAAATTGTCAATTGCCTATCATGCCTTCAAAATAATTTTGAAAAACATTTCCAGTCGGATTCTGTAAAGTAGCTATCCAGTTGATTTTTGTTTTGACAGTGTAATATTTTATATTGTAAATATCAGCAAATAAACGTTTTTATAAAAAAAATTAATAGGTATAAAGAGTTCTAGTGAAGTCCTTAGACTAGGTAGAAAATAACAGAATTTTTAGAATTTAATTCATTTTATTTCTATCGGTGTAATCATAAATTAAAACGAATTTTCTTGTCTTTTACTGCACATCATTATTTCGGTTTACCCCCTAATTGTCCTTTTTTTTAACGGATCCTATTTATTTATTAGACAGAAAATTTGAAGGAAAATTACTTTTTGTTAGTTAGTTAGTAGCATACCTGTTCGCCAGAAAAATTGATCAGTGAAGCATCGCTGACTTAGCGCTTCTAAAATATCTACTTTCTGATGAACGCAGCCGACGACACAGCGATTTAAGTTTAATTTTCGTACATGGAAAGCGCCTCAAAAAAACAGTCGTATTGTCGCTTTCGATTAGTATTTCCGGTTGTCAGCTCTGTGACGGCATACGTGATATTTCATGCGTTGATAGTAAAATTGATAAAAAAGTGGCCAAATTTCTACTTGAACAAGGAGCACATAAATCTTAAAACATTGAACTGTCACATTTTTTGATTTACGCAACATTGCTAACATAACCTTTATTCGGTCTGTACTTGGAGAAAAATTGTAAGCCTCAAAATTTGGTAATTTTGTTGATAAAATGGCTTTAATTGGGATAAGAAATGTTCTACGATGTGGGCAAACTATCAGTGAATCCTTACTTTTTAACTCTAGGTAAGAATATTTGTCTTAAATAGCCGTACACCATGACGGTAGTTTATAGTTCAAAGCAATGTGTTCTGTAGTCTTCTACAAAATTTGTAAGGTCAAAGTGCCAAAAAATAATGGAAAACAAACATGGTTACATTTATGTAAATATTTAAAAATGTTGCTATTTAAGGATTTTATACAATGTGTTATAAAATGAATTTGAACAAGATTACTAACACCTCGAAGCACGCCTGAACATTTTTTTACATACTTTTCTGTTTAGGAGTATAACTCTTGCAAGAGTGAAGTACAACACAGCTGAAGAAAGTAAGAAGACTGAACAAGAAGTACCACCTGCCGGTTCTACAGAAACAAATATTAAAATCAATGAAGAATTAGAAAAATTAAATAAACAGATCTCAGAACTTAATGAAAAAAACTCTGAACTACTAGTAAGTTTAATTCTAGTGTTAAAGGTTTTTAAAAGGATTGCCATGCTTTATAAATATGTATTTTTAAAGTAAGATATTTTGGATAAGCAACCTTCATGTATAAATTTAATTATATATCCATTATTTAGGGTAGTATGTAGCATACTATATGTCAAATCTTGTTATTTCTCTATTTAATTTAGGATAAGTACAAACGAGCACTAGCAGATGGAGAAAACTTACGGCAGCGACTTACAAAACAAATTGCAGAGGCTAAAATTTATGGTATACAAAGTTTTTGTAAAGATCTCCTAGATGTAGCTGATGTACTCAGTAAAGCAACAGAAACTGTGCCAAAGGATGAAATAAAAGATACTAATCCTCACCTAAAAAGTTTATATGAGGGTTTGGTTATGACTGAAGCACAATTAAAGAATGTTTTTAAAAGAAATGGATTAGAACCTGTAAATCCTTTAAATGAAAAATTCAATCCTAATTTTCATGAAGCTCTATTCCAGCAGGTAATTTTCATTGATTATTATTGATGTGTTTTCTGACAATAATAAAACTATAATCAAAAATAAGCTCTAAAGCACATATTATCTGTCATTTCTGAATAAATAAAGTTACACTCATAATACACAAACTGGCAAATTGGTCATTGCTTAGTTAAACAAAAAGATGTTTAGTGTGAACTGTGGATAAGCATGTATTGTGAATTGAAATCATCTCATGGAATAAAAAAATGCTTGTTCCAGATTGGCCATCATGTTTTTTTTAGTTGGCAGCAATAATTTCCAATCCTTTGTTTTCTAGAGTATTAATAAAAAAAACAGAAATACTTGAAAGTTTTCTCTAGACAGTAAATTGAAAACTCATAATTGAAACTTGTTCTTGACATCAGCAAGTTTTTGAAATCTCTTGTTTAAACAGGATTTATAAATTACGGGTCTGATGTAATGACATATTCAACATTTTGTTTTGAATTAATTTAGTAGTTATTGTAAACCGCATGCTTGCAAGAGAAATACTGGGTAAATCACTTTACCAATTTTTTTTATTTAAATTGGAAGCCCAATTAGGGCATCTAATTCAGCTGTCGGCATAATCCTTATTGCACTTTTGATACTTAAACTATCTTTGAATTCCTCACGGCTTAGCTGACCTCATAATCTTCTCCACTCCAGGCCACTGGTGATCAGCCAAAAGTGACTCTTGGCATGATTACCGCCATACAGAACCAGAGCATAACCCATCCCTAGCACATGCTGGAACAGCCGGAAAGATACCGACGAGTTTCGACATTTATAACCCAGATCAGTTTGTGATCCTAAGTAATATCTAAAAGTCATGAAACTTCTTTTTTGTACTAAAGAGAACTATTTTGTATTATATGGATAAACAGACAAGCTTCTCTCTGCATACCAATCCTATACAGTTCTGCGTGCAACTTCCATCTTGTTGCAAGTGACATTGAATTTCTGAGTATTTTTTTTTTATGGGCCTAGTACACTTCTCTATATAAAAGACTGCTTGAAAAGGGTTGTATGGGGAGTAACAAGCTGAAGTATTAGCGCGACGTGTATTTCTAGCAGGCACCGCTCTGGGAAGAATTAAGGACTCCACATCCGTGGAACACTTTCATGAAAATACTTGTAGAATAGACTCAAGTCGCCAACCGTTCTTCATTAGTCCAATAAATCAAAGTTGCTAGCCTGTTCCAGATCTTCAATCAGGCGAACAGCTATCTTCTGAATAGAATCCAACAAATGCAGTGTATGTTTAGGAGTAGAGCCCCAAACATGGGAGATGTATTTCATCGTTGGTCAAATTTGAGCTTTGTACAGAATTAACAGTTGCTGTGGAGTGTAAAGTTTTCTAGTTTGAAATAATCTTCCCAGCTTTTAAAAAGCTCTCTTTGCTCTGCTTGCAACATGTTCATGCCAAGACATATTTGCTCCCAAATTAACACCCAGCAAACTGAGTGACGATTCTAGGGGAATGGAGTGCCCGACATGACTATGTCTGGTTCAGCAACATAATCATGTCGGGTTCAGCAATGTTACCTTTTTTAGAAAAAACTGCTGGTTTTTGTAGCGTTAAATTCTACTTGGTTACTGTCACCCCAACATAGAATTTCTACCAGGTCTTTGTTAAGTTGACCGACTTCCTACTGTCTGCAGATATTTTCATGAGTAGCCTATATTCGAGCTTTCAAAGTGAATGAACAGATAAGCATACTGTCATCTGCAAAGCTGTAGACTGGATTCCTGGTCTTTTCCAGCAGATTGTTAATGTAAATCTGAAAGAGAATAGGAGACGGTATGAAGCCCTGAGGTGCACCGGCGTTGATAGTGAAGGTGTTAGAAAGAAATCTGTCGACTGCCACTCGTAAAGAACGCTCTTTGAGGAAACATGAAAGCCATAAGCAAAACTTTTCAGACACATCAGAAGAGAGTACCTTAGCCAACAATCTCCATCGTGCCAAACACGGTCGAATGCCTTGGATATATCAAGAGCTCAAGATTCTCCAAAATGTTCAATTGAATTGTATTGTTCCAAGTCTATGCTACATAAGTTAGAAGATCTCCTGTTGATCTATGTTTATGAAAGCCATATAGATGGTCGCTAGTAATATTGAATCCTTCAAGGTATTTTAAAACATGCTGATTGATTGCCTTTTCCATAACTTTCAATATTTTATTGAAAGCAGTGCGACTGGTCGGTAGTTGTTTGGTAAGATCTGAACTGTGGCGCATTTCCAGCGGAAAGGAAATACTCCCTTCTGTAGGATAGGTTGAAAAGTCTACAGAAAACTGGTGTTAGTTCTCTCGTGCAGTTTTTGAATACTATGGCAGGTATTCCGTCAGCGCCAGAAGCCTTTTTTGTATCTAGCTTCATTAAAATATGTTTTATAATACACTGTCTGAAGGCAATATCGGGCATCCTTGATGATTGCACTATGGGAATAGCAGGTGGTGTTTTTCCTTGGAAGTCAACACTAGAGTTCAGCCAACAAATTCGCTTTCTCAACAGGTGTTGTTGCATTAAAATTATATGGCTATATGAGTGGTAGTATAGTGGGTTTGGTGAAATCTTGTCTAACTGCCTTAAATCAAAATCAAATCAAATAAAGCATTATTGTAAAAAAAGATTGTTCTTTTGTCTACAAAGCTATCTATGTTATATATATATATATATATATATATATATATATATATATATATATATATATATATATATATATATATATATATATTATTTCTAAAGGTTAAAATTAATTCATGAACAGTGACATGTACAAAAGTTCACATTTTCTTAATAAATAAACTGTCCAATTTATTGTAAAACTAGTTTAAAATTTACAACATTCAAGAATATCCAATGAAAGCTAAAAATTTGCCATGGTATATTTTCTACTGCTATTATACTACAGATGATTTTAAAAAATCTTTTAAAAAATGGCAATGGACAAGAGCAGTTTAAATATTGGAACATTATTTCTAATGGTGGTGACCAATTTAAAATCGAAGATCCATCCATTGGAAGTGATCTATTACCAGAAGGTGTTCTAGATTTTAAAAAGAAAAAGACATGTACACCTACACGCCTTGTACACACTCGGCAATCAAAGAGTGTCATCAAAAAACTCCTTAACTAAATAGTAGGCCCTCCCAATTAAGAGCTTCCGAACCTCCCTCCTAAATCGGTTATTATTTAAAAATTTTCCCGACGTTCAAAGGCAAGTGGTTGAATATTTTCTTACTCATATATATTATAGAGTCCCTTATTGAAGCTGAAGAGGGAATGGGTAGTGAGGCCACATAAGATGAACGCGTCGTGGACGCACAAGAAGTCCCTATCTCCCTCAAACTTACTATGTATAAGGCAGGCTGTTTCAATAATAAATATACAAGGCAATGTTAGAATTCTCTTAGTAATAAACACACTCCTGCAGGATTGCCGAGAACTCAATTGGAACATATAACGCAGTGCTCGCTTTGTAGCATAAAGACTTTATTCAATAATTGGTTAGAGCAGGAACCCCAGAAACATACCCCATAACGGAGGTGCGATTCAATCAGAGCAAAGTATACATTTCTCGCGATAGAAACATCTAATTCCCGAGACACTACTCTCAAGGCAAAACATCCCTTGGCAATCCTCTTACAAAGCTGCAAAATGTGAGTAGAGAATCTCAATTTAGTGTCTATAAACAAACCCAAAAATTTGTTTTAAGTCAAGCCTTCAATAATTTGCGAATCAAGTGAGATATCGTTCAATTGACATTTAAATGAAACAATGTTAGTTTTAGAAATATTCAGGGTTAGATAATTTGAATGACACCAATCTATGATTTTCACTATATCATCACAGTTGTGTCATCGGCAAACATCGTAAATACCCCTTTAACATTAAGTTTTGAAAGGTCATTAATATAAAGTAGAAACAACAGAGGACCCAAAACAGAGCCTTGTGGAACTAACTAAAAGGGCCTGGAATTGTTGGGGCAAGCAAGAAGTTTCTTTCTAATTCGTTGATTGTGTGTCTCCTTGGTTTTGTCGATAATTCCTTTGCACCTGTTCTGGGCACAAATAAAGATGTTACGATTTATGATGTTAGGATTTTGACGCCATTGTCGGTAGGCAAGATGTTTAGAAGCAACAGCTTCTTTGCATGTTTGGTTGACTAGGGCATTTCTTTAAAAAAAGGCCAGCCAAAATGTAGTATGCTAAAATATGGAAGCCCCATTCGGCCAGACACAATAAGCAAATGAATTGTAGACTACTCGGAGTACTATTTGTCTAGATTTTGGGAACTATTAATTATAATAGCGGACTTAATAAAAAAAATTGAAGTATTGGATGTCTCACTAAATTAATCCCTTAAATAAAAAGTTTTTTTTTTTTTTTTTTAGGAAGTAGAAGGTAAAGAAGCTGGCACAGTAGTAGTTGTTTCAAAAATTGGATACAAGTTACGAGATCGAGTGTTACGACCTGCGTTAGTTGGGGTTTCAAAATAAATCTATAAATAAAAAATAATTTAATCTCACTTATTTGTACAATAAATTGAGCAGTATGTTCCGGTGTTAATTTCTTTATATCACATAAGAGCTTTTATAATTTTATTGTTTTTATATTAAATGCTGTTGATTAGATATCGTGTTTCGTTTACATAGCGACTTCTCTATTAATATACCAGGTGTACAAGTATGAAATGCGAATTTCAGACAACAGATGATGTACCAATGCAGTTGTTTGTGCTATAAAGATTTGACACTGCGCCATTTTGTTGTGTCATCAACAAGTGTCAGACGCGCACGAGTGATAAATTGGAAGAGTGTGTGCATAATGTTGTGTTGTTGTGTTCAATATGTCGAAATTTATACCAAACAAAGAGCATTCGCGGATAGCACTATTTTTTTGTTTTCATTTGAAGAAAACTACTGTTGAATCATACCGATTACTTCGAGAAGCTTATAGTGAACATGCTCCATCGCAAGATACGTGTGAACGATGGTTTCGGCGTTAAAAAGTGGTGACTTCGATGTTGCAGACAAGGAACGTGGAAAACCGCCAAAAGAAAATACGAAGATGTGGAATTGCAAGCATTGTTGGACGAAGATGATTCGCAAACACAAAAACAACTCGCCGAGCAATTGGGCGGTAGTCAACAAGCTGTTTCCAATCGGCTACGAGAGATGGGAAAGATTCAGAAGACCGACTTTAATGTCCACAACATCAACTGGCTTAAATATTCAAATACTACCGACGAACAAGGTCGTGAAGCCGAATCATTTTCAATCAGTTGTGGCTTGACTCAGCTTATTGATGAACCAACACGGATCCCGGATCGAGACGGAGAGTTCGCCAGTCTTCTTGATCTGTTTTTAACCACCAATCCGGAGATTTACACGGTCACCGTAAATCCGCCGTTAGGTTCTTCCGACCATAAACTACTTTCGACATCGAGTATTCTACCAATCAGTGACAGAGAAGCGCCCAAACCACGCAAGATTTGGCACTACAAATCTGCTAAATGGGAAGATCTCATGGAATATTTTCGAACTTTCCCTTGGTTGGATGTTTGTTTTCGATCCGACGACCCATCTGACTGCGCCAGGGAGGTTTCCGATGTTATTTTGGCCGGTATGGAGGCTTACATCCCTTTTTCGAAGAAATGCCCTTCCAACGGCAAGCCTTGGTTTGACCTAAAATGCAAAGAAGCTGTTGCTTCTAAACATCTTGCATACCGACAGTGGCGTGAAGATCCCAACACCATAAATCGTAACATCTTTGTTCGTGCCAGGAACAGATGCAAAGAAATTATCGACGAAACCAAGGAGATACACAATCAACGGATTAGAAACAAACTTCTCGCTTGTCCCGGCAATTCCAGGTCCTTTTGGTCAGTCGCTAAGGCAGTTAGTCAAAATTTCACCAAATCCACCATACCACCACTCACACGGCCAGATAATTCTATTGCAACGACACCTGTTGAGAAAGCGAACTTGTTGGCTGAACTCTTTGCTTCACATTCTACTGTCGATTTCCAAGGAAAAACACCACCTACTATTCCCATAGTGCAGTCAAGGATGCCCGATATTGTCTTCAGACAGCGTATCATAAAACGTATTTTGATGAAGCTAGACACCAAAAAGGCTTCAGGCGCTGACGGAATACCTGCCGTAGTTCTCAAGAACTGTGCGAGGGAACTAACACCAGTTTTCTGTAGACTTTTCAACCTATCCTACAGAAAGGGAATATTTCCATCCTGCTGGAAATGTGCCACAGTTCAGCCGATACCTAAAAAAGGCAAGAAGACCTTGCCAAATAACTACCGACCAATCGCACTACTCTCAATAATATCGAAAGTCATGGAAAAGGCTATCAATCAGCATCTTCTAAAATATCTTGAAGGATTCAACATTATTAGTGACCACCAATATGGCTTTCGTAAAAATAGATCAACAGGAGATCTTCTGACTTATGTAACACATGTTTGGAACAACGCAATTGAACACTTTGGAGAATCTCGAGCGGTTGCTCTTGACATATCCAAGGCATTTGACCGTGTTTGGCATGATGGGCTATTGGCTAAGCTACGTTCTTATGGTATGTCTGAAAAGTTCTGTTTGTGGCTCTCATGTTTCCTCAGAGAGCGTTCTTTACGAGTGGCAGTCGACGGATTTCTTTCTAACACCTTCACTATCAACGCCGGTGTACCCCAAGGTTCCATACTGTCTCCTACTCTCTTCCTCATTTATATTAACGATCTGCTGGAAAAGACCGGGAATCCAATCTACAGCTTTGCAGATGACAGTACACTTATCTCTTCATTCACTTTGAACGCTCGGACATCGACTACTCAGACGAATATCCGCAGACAGCAGGAAGTCATTCAACTTAACAAAGACCTGGAAGAAATTCTATCTTGGGGTGACAGTAACCAAGTGGAATTTAACGCTACAAAAACCCAGGCGGCAGTTTTTTTCTAAAAAAGTTAACGTTGCAGAACCCGACATAGTTATGTCAGGGCACTCCATCCCTCTAACATCGTCACTCAATCTGTTAGGCGTTAATTTGGGAGCAAATATGTCCTGGCATGAACATGTTGCAGGCATAGCAAGAAGAGCTTCTCAAAAGTTGGGAATATTGTTTCGAACCAGAAAGCTTTACACTCCACAACAACTGTTAATTCTTTACAAAGCTCAAATTCGACCAACTATGGAATACTGTTCCCATGTTTGGAGCTCCGCTCCCAAACATACACTGCATTTGTTGGATTCTATCCAGAGAAGAGCTGTTCGTCTGATTGGACACTCGGAACTGACCGACGGCCTTGATTCGCTGGCACATCGAAGAACGGTTGGCGACTTGAGCCTATTCTACAAGTACTTTCATGGAAAGTGTTCGAAGGATGTGGCCCGTTTAATTCCTCCCAGAGCGGTGCATATTAGAAGTACACGTCGCGCTAATGCTTCACATCCGTATGAGGTTCAGCTTGTTACTCCTCGTACAACGCTTTTCAAGCAGTCTTTTATATGGAGAACATCATGCCTTTGGAATGGTTTGCCCAGGACTGTGTTTCCCATCGAGTACAATCTACAGCGACTCCAGAACAACGTGAATCGCTTTCTCCGCACACGTGTCGCTCCTGTAGCGCTTTAGGGACTTCCCTGTAGCACGTGTGCTAGACCCATAAAAAAAAAAAAAAAAAAAAAAAAAAAAAGATGGGTACCACATGAGTTGAACGACAGGCAAATGGAAAAGCGCAAAAACATGTGTGACATTTTGCTCGCTCGGTACAAAAGGAAGTCGTTTTTGCATCGTATGGTTACAGGGGATGAAAAGTGGATTTATTTTGAGAATCTCAAGCGCAAAAAATCATGGGTAGACCCAGGCGCACCATCCACATCGACCGCAAGACCGAATCGCTTTAGCAGAAAGACGATGCTCTTTGTTTGGTGGGACCAGAAGGGCGTGGTCTATTATGAGCTGTTTTAAAACCTGGGGAAACGGTTAATACTAAACGTTACCAACAACAAATGACCGATTTGAACCGTTCGCTGCTTGAAAAAAGGCCAGAATACCGAAAGAGGCAACACAAAGTCATTTTTCTTCATGACGCTGCTCCATCACATAAGGCAAAACCAGTTCGCGACACGTTGCAAGCACTCAGCTGGGAAGTTCTACCCCATGCGGCTTACTCACCAGACTTGGCTCCTTCCGATTACCACTTGTTTACATCGATGGGTCACGCACTTGCTGAGCAGCGCTTTGGTTCATACGAAGATGTGAAAAAATGGCTCGATGAATGGTTGGCAGCAAAAGGGGAAGATTTTTACTGGCGTGGTATTCACAAATTGCCCGAAAGATGGGGAAAATATAAGCGATGGAGCATACTTTGAATAAAGCACTTTTTATAATTCTTCCGAATTTAACATGTTTTTTTAGAAAAAAAAATCCGCATTTCATACTTGTACACCTGGTAGATCTCCATTAATTTACGGTTATAACAAATATTGATAAGTCTAACATCATGAAACCAACTAACATTTTTAAAATCACTAAAATATTTTCTGGCTGAAACAAAAGCAAAGTAAAAACTGCTTAGGCGAGAGGCTATAAAAGTACCCTGCTAGGTTATTTAAAACATCGCCGACTTCATGCAAGAGAATGAGTGAATCAGCAGCCTGTTGAAATTTGATGCGTATGTACGTACATTTTATTTAGCTGATACTGTAACTGCTCCCTTATACAAAACGAGGTTTTATTGGCGTACATTTTAAAATTAGACGGGTGACGCATAAAGAAGACAAGCATAGTAAAATTCGATTTTAGAAATGTGAATATCTAAGAGAACTTATCTTTTCTCTAATTAAACTGTTAGGTTGCTACCTGATTTGTCGGTGCGGTATCGTTTTTCTCGGTGTGCCTGACTTGCACGGGATGTGCAGGCGCGGAGCAAGTTAGGTGGGTTTTATTTAAATATAGGCATTCGGCATGTTTTCATTACCGAATCGGTACTGAGCACACCGAGAAGAACGATACCACACCGACAAATCAAATCAAATAAAGCCTTATTGTGAAAAAAGATTGTTCCTTTGTCTACAAAGCTATCTAATCTAACCTGGAGTATGAGTCAAGTCATTTACATCAATACAAAAATAAAAAAAAATTAATATAAAAATTAAATAAAATATGAGTCATATGAGTTCAAAAGTTAAATAGCAGGAACAATACAATACATTCAATCAAAATATCAGTCAGTACAAAAACAATGCAGAAACAAAAAGATGCCAATAATATAATTCAGAAAAAGACATACACCTACACGCCATACACATACTCAGCAATCAAAGAGTGTCATCAAAAAACTCTGTAACTGAATAGTAGGCCTTCCCAATCAAGAGCTTCCGAACTTCCCTCCTAAATCGGTTATTATTTAAATTATAGAGTCCCTTATTAAAGCTGAAGAGGGAATCGGTAGCGAGGCCACATAAAATGAACGCGTCATGGACGGATAAGAAGCCCCTATCTCTCCCTTAAACTTATTATGTATAATGCAGGCTGTTTTAATAATAAATATACAAGGCAACGTCAGAATTCTCTTAGTAATAAACACATTCCTGCAGGATTGCCGAGAACTTAATTGGGACATATAACGCAGTGCTCGCTTTTGTAGCATAAGGACCTTATTCAGTAATTGGTTAGAGCAGGAAGCATTCAATTCCCGCGACACTACTCTCAAGGTAAAACGTCCCTTGGCAATCCTTTTACAAAGCTGCAAAATGTAAGTAGAGAATCTCAATTTAGTGTCTATAAACAAACCTAAAAATTTGTTATAAGTTAAACCTTCAATAATTTGCGAATCAAGTGAAATATCGTTCAACTGACATTTAAACAAAACAATGTTAGTTTTAGAAATATTCAGGGTTAAATAATTTGAATAACACCAATCTACGATTTACACTATATCCCCACTGATGTCACATTCCAACTGTACCCCGTCTCTATTGTGCCACATCACGGTTGTGTCATCGGCAAACATCGTAAATACCCCTCTAACATTAAGTTTTGAAAGGTAGAACTCCACGGGTTGACACTCAATTGCCGCGACTCATCACCGTTAAAAAAGGCAGATTGACAGCGCGATGATAAGTAAGATGCCAACCAGGCCAACACCACACCTCTGAATCCTTAGATTTTAAGCTTACTCAGCAATATCCCATGATTCACACAATCAAAAGCTTTTGCGAGGTCACAGAACACCGCCGCAGCAACCTCTCCATCATTTAAATTACCATATAGGTTTTCTAGAAACGAAAAAATCGCGTCATTAATGTTTCTGCTAGCCCGAAAACCAAACTGAGAGGTGCTCAACAAGTTATGCTTAAGGACGAAATGGAGAATACGACAAATCAGGTAGCGGCCTTATATAGGGTATATTTAGGGAAGTAACTTACTTACTTTAGTGAGTATTAAAACCTGGTGAAAATAGTGTTCCAATTTTAACACCCTATAATACATGGATACAAACAAGCACAACATATAACCCACCTGATTGCTATACTCGGGTAAAAGTAGGAAAACAATCATTTAGCAAATTACAATATATATATTTATTTTAAAGTAATATAATAAATGTGATTTACATAAAAAATGTAATAGGTGATCATAATAACTTTTAAATCAGACAGAATTTTTCCTAATCTTATTGTGCAGATTCTTACTTTAAGTTACGTGACTAGAACATTATATTACTTTGGTCTTAACAAAAATGTCAGGATCAGTATAAAGAAAATTATTAAATTAAAGGTTAGTGTGAATAATATACAGAGGATAGCACTGTTTAAATGCATTAAAAACCTACAAAATCTAAATAGGACCACGGCGAATAGCTGTTAAATAGATTTGTAGTCTAGGACATAAGTTGAAACAATCCTCCGCATTGCTAAGAACATAAGGCCTTTGTAAGCTTTATATCACGTTAATAGGCGGACTCTTAACATGCGAATAATCGCTATATACTGGGACATTTTTTTCTTAACTAAAGTACTGTATTAATTCACTGCTATAGAACACTAAAGGTGAAATCGATGACCAAAGGATAGAGATTTTTCGCAAAAAATAACCCCCAATAATAAAAAAAAAAGAACCGTTCCTTCATTATTTTCTACATCGATAGGGGGTAGCGGAGGCTCCGCCGCGGAGCATATGCCCTCTTGGTGACATAAGAGATTTATATATGACATAAATTTCCACACATACTTTCATTTCGGTTCCTAAAGACTACAATTGATTGATTACACATAAAAACCAAAAAATATTTCCTTGGGCTGAGTATTTACTTCGAAGTAAACTTAAGAAATCCACAAAATCTTACTTTCTCCGAGCCACAAAATCTTACTTCCTTCAAAAAATTTTGTCTCTCAAATCCCTTCAAAATATGCAAAATGCAGCTCTTCGCTTTCAATTTGAAGATATAGATCTGCAAAGCAGATATTTTATGTGGTGATGTATGCCATGCATGTAAAACCTTTCCTCCTATAGGCGTTTTTAATTTCAAAAATTTATTTTCTCCCTCACCTCGTTATTTCAATGTAAATACGAGGGTAACGAGAATTTATTTTTAAAAAAAGTTTTATTAAATCTTTCTACAAACAACTATCCTTCAAAACACTCTTCATCGGAGGTAACACACACATCCATCCAATCTCTTATTCCGTTGTTCAAAACATTTTTTAAATTCGTCTGATCCATTGTCCTTCACAGCCTGCGTCGTTTTTTTGTTTCGCCTCTTCTATGTCAGCAAAACGTCCTCCTTTCAGGTCCCTTTTCATCCTGGAACTCGAAAAGAAGTCTTATGGAGCCAAAACCGGCGAGTAGGGTAGGTGGGACAAAGGGGTCGTGACGTTTTTTTTGTCAAAAATTAGCGCACAGTGAGAGAAGTGGGCTGGCGCGTTGTCGTGATGGAAGATCCAATCGCCCGACTGCCACAAATCAAGGCGTTTCCTTCGCACACTGTTGCGCAACCTTTTTAACAATTCAAGGTGGAATGCTTGGTTCACTGTCTGACCTAGTGGAACAAATTCCGATTTCGAGGATCGCAACTGTAGTACCATGATTCATCTCCTGTGATGATTTTGAATAAAAATCGGGATCAGTTTCGAACTGCTCCTTAAGTTCACAACAGGCTTCCAGGCGACCTTCTTAAAAAATGAGTACATAAAACAACTTTTACAAAAAAAATTTCAGGAGCCCCTCACAATTTTCTATACCGATGCCGCTTGGCAGACTGACTTGGGAGGAGTGTAGCTACATCACTCTAGCGGGCGAACCGTGTACTACATGTACCAACCTAACCTCAACACAATTCTCGTTACTTTTGGGTCCCCCACGTATAAAACAAAACATTTAGAACACTTTGCTTTAGTAATAATAAGAATTAACAATTATTCAAAATGGTCCTTAAAACGTTCTTATATTAAAAATACATCTAAATCTAAAAGGGAAACTCACTATTTGAACAAAAGTTACTACGTAATATAATTTTTCTTCTTAATGGCACTAAAGTCTTATAAATGCAACAGAAACTTCTGAGAGATAATTGACATAAAACATTATTTCATTTCAAAAATGTATTTTTATCTTTAATGAGGTTTATTAAAGTAATACTGCCTCAAGAGTAGGTTTAATTATCAATTCCGATAATATATTTATACCAATAGAAACATGTTTGATGCTTAAAACTACAAAATACCTACATTCAGTAAAATTTTTAGAATATAAATCAAATGTCTGTAGTAGTTAAATAAAATAAGATACTAGGAAACGATTATATTAAGTGATAAAAAAGGATCGTGCTTTGACTATAAAAATTGCACGTTTAGGTTAGTAGCAAAACCATAAATCAACATCTTAAGATTTTGTGAATTTTTAGCTAGTACAACACATAAATTAATTTTTTTTTGTAACGAATATATAAATAACCTAATTTAGAGCTAAAGGCGACGGTAAAACGAGGTAGTGCCACTTAGCTATCGACACGAAATGTGCGCAGTGATTTTATAGTTTTGAGAAAAATTACATTAAACTCAAAACTCTGTTTCCTGAGCTCTAGTTTCACAAAAGGCTTCACTAGGGTTCGGAAATGTCCACAGTAATGGCTGACTATTTTTTCTAAAGTGATAAACTAGGTCTGACATTGCAATTTTCCTTCAAGTCCAACGAACACACGTTTGGCTTGTACTAATTTTCTTTCAGTACATACTACCTGCGATCATTTCGGTTTAGTCATCTTAATATCACGTACCAAACAATATTTATAGTCATTCAATGAAGGTTGGAGAGGGAATTTTTGCCAATATAAAAACATAGCAAAGGTTTTTTCGTGTCTGAAACAGCCTATAAAAGTGCCTCTAAATTTTAAACAAAAAATTATTTTTCTAATGAAATTTTATGATTTTTGTAATATATTTGGAATTTTTTCTTTATTTTTTATTCAATGTGACATAAAACTTTTTCGTTAAGGTATTGGTTCTGCATTCTTAACATCTTCTAAGTTAAATGTCAGTTTTTTATCACCTGTTTGGTCTATAAATAACTACCAGATTATTATTCTATACTATATTTTCATTTCTTTATTTTTGTTATTTGCCTTATGAAAATATTAGCTGTGTTTGCATTAGCATTTTTAGAAACTAAAGAAAAAATACCCCATTGAATCCTTGGATGACTCTGTACTTACATTTAGCTTGTCCAAGCCACCAGTATGGTACAAACCAGCTATAACTGCCTAAGGGCCCAATATTGTCGTGATTTGATTCCTCATATAGATTAGCATTTGTCAACAAATGGCAAATACTTTGTAAGTGGTGCAGTTAGTCAGTTAATGTCATACTCGCTAAGATAAGATAATATTTGTGTGGATTAAAATCATGTTTCTCTTGGAAAAGTTAACTGTGTTGTAACTTAATGTTTTGAAAATTGTTATTCTTGAACAGATATATGACCAGTTGCAGTATTGTCATTTGATTATTTATATATAAAAAAGAAGTATAAAAAGTAATGAGATAATATATAAAATGATAGTTATATAAATGTACTTTACTTTTAATAATAGGTTTTACATTAGTGTGTTAAATTAAGAAAAAAATTCTATGATCATTAACACATCTAGATGAAAAAATTTTATACACTATACAGAATCTGCCAACTTTTTCTTTAAAATATTTACAGTGTATAGGTTTAGATAATGGAAACTTATGTAAATAATATAAACTATTCGTCACTTCTCATTAACATAATACATATAACATATAATATTATCAGTATACCGAGTGGTGAAAAAAAAATTACTTTGAGTATTCAAAACTGGATAAATCACTATATAAATTGTGTTGTTTGAAAAGTGAACTATTTATTTACCATCCACTGCTATAGAAATAAATCTCCTTTAAGGTGGAGAGACGTAATGCAATTTTTAACAGAAATTTTGCATTCATTTTTTAACAGACAATGTCCTTTAAAAATTTGACCCACCGCGTCTCATCCCAATTACGTAGAACTGACATAAATAAAAATCGATCAATCAATTTTGAGGTAATTTGGATGGCAGCCCGTGTCGGAGTACTGGCTTGCGGTGCAGAAGGTCTTGGGTTTAATCTCGGCAGGTCGGTATACTTATTTATTTAAGTATATCTGGCCTGGCCACGTACATTGGTAGTAGTTGTTTTCAGAAATGCAATAACGTCGAAATACAAAAATGTATGCTTCGGCACTCGGACAACGTTGACGGATATTACGACATCCCCGCCCGGTATCCTCAGGATTTGAAAATACCTAGTCAGGCGGGGAGGTGAACGATAAAAAAAAGAGAAATATGTTACAAAATTTGTGTTTGAAAAAGTCTGCAAAAAAAATGTACGCAGAAATTTTGTGAAAAATGCCACTGTCTTTCAGTTTAAGACTTGTTTATCTGGCAGTTAAAAACACAATGTCTATAATTTAAGTGGCATATAAAATAAATTAGAACATAATTTGGTTTTATTTTTGCTATTCAACTACACAACATCAATTTTGGAAGTATAAAAATTTAATAAGAAACATATAAACGTTTATCTAAATATCTACTCATCAGTCAGTCTGGAGCTGCCACTTGGTATTTTTCTTTTATTATAAAAAAATCCAATAAAATATCGTATAAAATACTAAAAAAAATTAACAGTCACTTAATAGAAAAATCAGTACAAGCTATCAGAGTTACAAAGATTATAAATCAAGTAAGATTCAAATGAATTAAAATAAGGTGTAAAATTTACATTTTATGTAGAAGGTTTTTGCAATTTTTCTTGTAGTCATTTTGTGATACTTTATATGCCTATGTTTCAAAATATATATATCAAGAAAGTAGCCATTATAAAAAGATGAACGAGTGTAAAACGACTTATGTATATAATATGTACATGTAACTTTCTGTCGTTGTTGTCGAGATTCGGCGGTAACCTGGTAGCCTTACTCCTTAGGGTCTTGTATGTTAAAGTAGACCACCACTTCTTTTTACAATTTGCATTTGACAAAAAAATGCTAAAAAAAGCCTTTAATTTAATTACGGTCTAATATTAACATAGTGACCTCTGTTATTAAGTGATTTACTTACTTCCTCGATCTTTAAAATTGTAGGCTGAATAAAAGAAAGCCTATCCATTTCAATAAGTCCTTAAGTACTTTAAATTCAACACGTTTAATGAACCAGAGTATTTTTACTATGTTTCAGTTATTTTACCTGTTCTTTTAGCCCAGTCGCCAGGGGTTTTGAGCTCTCATTAAATGTTAACAGACTGCATTTTGGCAAACGGGTAGTTTTTTGGACATAAAATAGGATAAAAAAAAGTTTGATCAAAATCCAAAATAAAATCAAAAATTCAGTTTTTCGGTAATATCGCGAAAAATAAAAAAGATATCGAAAAACTAATAGCGCCACGTGAGAGAGCGGCAAATTTTACAAAAAAAATAGTCTATAGATTTCTTTATTAGCGTGAGAAGTTATTAAAAATTTGGATAGGTGATTCAAAAAGTGTAGAGCGCTAAAAGTCTATGCGGTTAATCGATAGTACTTGTTTTCAAAAATTAAAAGAGAGCTTTTTGAAGAGGAGACTTTCAGCTTTCCGATGATACTAATAGTTTTTTTTGTTACGTTATAATTTGCAAAACTTAAGACGAAATTTTTATTTGCATGTTTTTAACGAGACACAGTAAATTAGAAATACTTAATAAATTACAGTATTGAAAAAAAAATCCTTGTGCATATATCATTATTCTACCTTAAGTTTCAATATAAGAATAATTAGAAATACCCACATTATCTGTGTTATTTAATAATTGAGTTTTAAAATATGAAAATTTGACTGCCGTAGTGCGCCGCCAGCAATTTTACGTTCAAAGAAGTACGAAATGGTCAAAAAAAGTCGGACAATTTTCTTTTAGTTACAGTTAAAAGTATACTTGATATTAGAAAATCATTAAAAAATTTTTAAAAAATGCTCTTTTTTTTGTAATTTTGCTCTTAAAAAAGTGTTCATGATAAACGTATTTTTTGCTTATTATTAATCATACAACTTAAACTTAAAATAAAAAAAAATATATTTAAAGATGAAAAATGAAAGATAAAAGTCTAAGCTTTAAGTATAAAGTATTTATATTTTATTTAAAAACATCCAGTTACAAAGAAAACATTTATCGAAAACACAAAAATTCTACATTACTCGAAGGAATTTTGTTCGTTAATGTGGCGTTAATATTGGATCCACCATTTTGAATTTTTCAAATTTGTCACCGCATTCTTTATCAGCACCCCGAGAAACCCCTTAATAGCCAATTTCAAAATCTTTAGCAATATTAGTTGGAAGCATGATTCCCACTACAACCACCCATTTTATTTTAAATATTTTTTTCAAATTACGGTAAAACTAAAAAAAAAAAATAATCTATATACTATTTTCTTGTAAAATTTCACGTTCTTTCACGTGGTGCTATTAGTTTTTCGAAATTTTTTAATTTTCGAAATATTTGCGAAAAACAAATTTTTCATTTTATTTTCGATTTTGTAGGCTTAGCGTACAATTTAGAACAGCAAACTTTTCTCTTATCGTATTCTACGTCCAAAAAACTCCTTGTATACCAAAATGCATCCACTAACATTTAATGAGAGCTTTTTATCAAAATTTGCGTCTGACGACTGGGCAATTTAATAATATACTCTATCATCTTTGAATAATCATGCATACTATACATCGCCCTGCTAAATCGTTAAAGGGAACTCCAACCGTTTTTTCGGTAAGAAAACATTTTCTTATTATTTTTTTTTATTAAACTACATGCTATTTTGCATCAAATGGTGTACATTTTAAATTGATCTGACCACTAGTAGTGGGTAAATTTTTTTGAAGTCTAGTCGTGGTCGTTTTTGCACTCCGTTCTATTACTACATCACGTACCCCATTCCTTTTATTACAGAACTGGACTTGAAGAATTTTACTAAAACATGTTTGCACTTATCCACAATATTATTTATTAATGAATAATCCACGATATCACTTTTATTGGAATAGTGATCACTATCATAATAGTCAAGTACCGGAGACACTTTGACAAACGAGAATCGTGGATTTCATTTCTGGAAACAGAGGAGCCGGGTGTTGCTGGACTCGCTGTCTCTAGGTTTAGAACGGACTCTTCGTTTTTACCACAGAATCCCCTCCGTTTTTTAAAAACTTTAGGTATACTAAAACGTGGCATCACACAATAGAAAAGAGTCGCCAATAAACGAGGTCAGGCTCAGGTAGCAACAAGTGGACAGGTAGCAAGCCATACAAAAACTTATCCCTTGCAATAGTTGGGTATATTCATTGTAAAAACATAATAGATACTTTTCCTACTGTTCTGAATCCTATACGAGAACAGAGAATTAAGAAAGGAGCACGAAATCGGGAGTTTTTAAAAAATCGCTTGTCCTGAAAAGACGCGTGTTTTGAGACGCAATATTCGTTTTCTCAGCTATAGTAGTAGATATAGTTACGATTTATTTAGGAATAATTTTTTAAATTGAGCGGTACAGATTTTCCGTAAGTCAAAAAATTCCGAGGAAAAAATTGACACGCATTTTGGTACTTTAGTTTTTTTGGGGCTGTAATTAGACAAAGCAAAATTTTAAAAATCTACCACGCTCAGATCGTGTCCTAATAATCGAAAAATAGCAAGAAAAAAAGACGTTGAAAATCGAAGCAGTAGAATTGTACAAAAGGAACATTAAGTGCAAAAAAAAACAGGTTTTCACATCCCTTTTACAGTCATGTTTCCTAGGTTACCACGAGCTTGAAAGTTTTTTTATTGGAACCCGAGTTAAATCAAAGCTTAAAATACAATGATTCAAACAAAAAAAAATGCTAGAATCTATGGAATAGTTTTTAAACAATCGAGTTGAGAAAGAAGTCGGGCATTTCCGAACGGGGTGCCAAGCGAAAACGGTTAGAGTTCCCTTAAGTAAAAGGGGATTAAACTATTAAGATGCTACCATATTAGAGATTTGAAATGTTTTGTCAATGTTCATATATACATTTTTATAGATAAATTCTCAGTAAAACTGTTTACCAGGAACATATAAACGTGGTCTTTGTCATATTTGATTTAATCTATTTAGTATAAAATGCAAAAACTTTCTAAGGTATAAAGTCGTTTAAATATAAAGATTTATTTTGTTCCTACTGTATAAGTATAAATTGTAAATAGAAGTTTAACATACTTCTCTACTCTAGAACATATTGAAAAATAATTTTAAAGCCAGAAGCAAAAGAGAATAGTAGGTTGCATTAAACAATAAATGAACGAAATCTTCCATTTAATGATCTGAAATAAACTCTCGAGTATCCTATCCTTCATTACTGTCCTGAAAAAAAGAAGGATAGAAAGAGTCCGAGATTGCTTCAGAAGCAAGTGGTGAGGGATATTTGCTAAATTATTTATAGTATTCAGCACTTGTTTAAAGTTTACAGTCCCCTTCTCTATAAAATTACAGAAGTATGTTTCATGCAACCCACTGTAAGAGTATTAAAAAATTATACAAAATACAACCGAAAGTATTACTTTAGGGACGGAGTTCTTTTGCAAACGTATAGTTCCTTGTGACGCTGTAATAAAAAAGAATATATTTTTCCTTAGTATTAGTTTACAGAAAAACAACACAGAATAAAATTTAAATCGTTACTAATATTCAAAACAGAATATTTAAAACATGGTTGTATTTTGTATGGCTTTAAAAAATTAATGAAACAAATATTTTGAAAATCAAATCTAACTCTAAAACAAATTCGTTGTAAAAAGATTCAAAAAATCTCAGAGATTCGAGAGTTAAAGCACAATAAAAACTAATGGTAAACAGGGTATTTCTCTCATTTAGAATTAGAAAAGTAAAAATATTCGTATAGAAAAATACAGTCTGTATATAGTTTGTTTATGAGCGATTTTTTTATGTCATTTCCTCCATCTGTTACGATTTAACAGCTTTTTTTCATTTAGTTCCATTATTAGAAAAGCTGCAGACACGCGACCATCTTTTTCATGAGTGTAAATGGCTACTGAATGTTTATTCTGGTCCTATATGTTTTATCAGAAATTACAGATTATGGAGAAAAAAGGTTTGGAGATTTTAAATAAGCGTAAATTATATGTAGTTAGTATGTATATATGGTGTTTAATTTGCTCAACCCAAAGGACAACTTTCTTAAACTGCGAGGAGAGGTTCAAAAGTCCGCGGAATGGAGGGGACGCGGTGGGGTAGGAATACTAGCTTGGTACCATACTAATTGGGGACTCAATATAAGTATATATTTATTACATTTCAACTATATAACGTCATTCGTTTCCGAGTAATCGACCGACAGACAAGTCAATTCAGAAGAAAACTGCACTTATGGAGCAACTTGAACTTCGCGCTGTGAAAAAGTTCCTGAGCCAGTAAAGAAAAATCTGCTCAAACTATAATGAGTAAAATGGGAACCGTTTATGGAGATCAGTGCCTCAGTAAAACAATTATTTACAAGTGACATGGTCTATTTAAACCTGGCTGAAAATCGATTGAAAACGACCCCGCGTCCTGGACGGCCCAATTGAGGCCACCACGGCAGACATCATCGAAAACATCGAAAAATTAGTAATGGAAGATGCCCGTCGGAAAAAAGAATCAGTTATCTACATTAGTTGGAGTATCAGATACCACCATTTTGAGGATCCTACACGATCTTCTTGTCATGACAGAAGTCAATGCAAAATGGGTACCAAGAATGCCACCTCAAAAACAACAGCAAATCGACGCGTCTAAGCAGTTTTTGGAGCTGTGTGGCGACGATTCTAACCTGCTTTTGGAGCGGAATGTAACTGGAGATGAAACATGGGTTCATCACTTCAAGCCTGAATCTAAGTAAGAGTCGATGCAATGGCACAAAAAGAATACACCACCCCTTAAGAAATTTAAGGTGTCTGAATTGGCCTGAAAGTCGATGGCTACGGTTTTTTTGGGATTGTGAAGTAATTTCATTAATAGGTTAGGTAGAAAGGGGAAAAAAATTTACTGACGATAATAAGGTCAAAGAGACGATAATAAGGCCAAAGACAAAAAGTATTTTTTCGATGGTTCAGAGAAGCTAATTTCACGATCTATCAACTGTATTGCGCTCAGGGGTGATTAGGTTGAAAAAAAAAATAGTTTTGTTTTATTTAATTTACAACCGTTCCATTCCGAGGACTTTTAGACCCCCTCGTAAATAAAACATCTATCATATTAATCACAGTACACCTAAAGTGATTATTTTTTAAGATATTATGATTTAAAACTGGCAACGTTTGAACTTTCACAAGCTATAGCATCTTAGTTTGTATTAATCTGCTTATTTACTTCTAGTTTATTCGGAAGGTGACAGGCTATGAAAAACTGGAATATGAACATGTATTTTCCTCTCAAAAGTACCCTTTAAATAAAAAAAAGTGCAATATTCCAATGCCTATATCTCAAGAACTGCAATAAAGTTTAAGTATATTAATTTCAAGTTTAATATAGAATATAACTTTAAACTCTTAGAAACAACGAAAAATAATATATTAATTTTTTTTTCTTTATCTTTCATCTCTGAAAAAAGGTATAGGTCGAACTAAACACGCTACTTTATACGCGCTAATAACAAAGGTATATATGTATGTAGATATAACAGATGATCACTTGTCTTTAGCGGCCTTAAAAAGAATTTTATATTAAATCCGACAGTATACAAGAGAAATACCCACTAAACAAAAACTATAACTTAAACTTCACATAGAAAACAATAAATATAAAAATTTAAAAAAATCTAAAATTACATCAAAATGCACTTGCGTTGACGTCTTTTTTGAGGCTCTGGTCGCAGAACGGCACGAACTGCCTCGTCGAACACCTGTTTTAATCCACGTTGCGTTAAAGCCGAACATTCCATATATTTGACAGCCCTTATTTTATTTGCCAGCTTTTGTCCTTGTTCTCTTTTTATGGGACTTAGACCTTGGTCCGCCAAGTTATTTAGCGTTTCCCTATCGTCTCTTAAGTCTATTTTGGTACCTAAATGACCGAAGTTATTACTTGTTGAGTAACTATTTTTTGGTATAGATTGAAAAAATAGGTTAATAATAAAAAACAGGTCAAGTGCAAGTTGAACTTGCACAATTAGTGTTCCGTACGTTGATGGCTTTTAAAATCAAAAAAATTGTTGCGGTGATATAAAAGGATCAGTGAGTTCACAAAACACACCTCAAAGGAGTTTTCAACAAAGTTTGTTTCCAATCTTTACTAAATACTGATGACCTTGAAATTTTTGTTCTTTTTATATACCATTTTTTACATATTTTACTCGTGTTTTCACAAACTTCCATCTGACACCACACTCGATGACCTAGTAAAAAATTTTTTTTTTCACTTCCAATTTCACCCCCCAAAACTAACCCCTTAAGTCAAAATTTAACTTTCAGAACTACACGGCTCTGATGAGGCCATCAATTCCTATATTATTACCAAATTTCAACTTTCTATGACAAATAGTTTCGGAGAAAATCGGGTGTGACAGACAGACAGACAGACACCGAAGTCATCTTATAAGTGTCCCGTACGGAACACTAAAAATATACTCGTAAAGCAGTCCACTAATCTAATAACCGGCCAAGTGTAAAGCCGGACTTGCGCAATTAAAGTTCCATATGTTGACTGCTTTTAAAATAAAAGTTTTTGTTACGGAGGTATAAAATGATCAATGACTTCACAAAATACACTCCAAATGAGTTTTCAAGAAAGTTTTTTTCCGATCTTTACTAAAAACTGATGACCTTGAAATTTTTGTTTTTTTTTTAATTATTAAAAGTAATGCACTCGTGATAATTTTTGTTCAATCTACATCCTGTGGAGAATATTCCAGAATTCTTTCAAAATTTTTTGATCAGTACTTAACAATATATTTTTAATACAAAGAAAAGTGTGTGCAAATATTACACTATATATATTTTTGAACTCGTATTTTTAGAAGCTTTCATTTGACATCACACTTGATAACCTGGTAATTTTTTTTTCACTTCCGATTTCACCCCCCAAAATTTAACTTTCAAAACTACACGGCTCTGATGAGGCCATCAATTCCCATATTAGTGCCAAATTTCAACTTTCTATGTCAAATAATTTCGGAGAAAATCGGTTGTGACAGACACAGACAGACACCAAATGATCTTATAAGTGTTCTATACGAAACAAATTGCCATAAAACACACTGATATTGAAGATTCAGATGTTTTAGATGAAATTGTCGGAAGACAATACTGCCCACAATGCCTTATATTTTAGAAATTTCAAAGCAAATATGTAACAGGCTTATAAAACATTATCACATCAGTTTTTTTTTTTCTTTAAAATTATATAGAGAGCACTACACCTCTGTAGTTTCCTTAGAGGAATATATTGGATCACAGCCAATCATCACTATCTATCATTTTCAAGCCTTAAAATATCTTTAGGTCAGGTTATTTTTAGAAAACTCTAAAAAATTCGCTATAGTTGTCTGCACTTTAAATTTATTATGCAAAAAGGAAAGTTTCAGATTTCATAAAAATATATACAGGGTTTCCATAAATTTGCTAAAATGTAGTTTTAAAGACATTTTATCTATATATTCAAAGAATTGTTTCCTACCAAATCAGTCATTAATTTAAAATTATTGTGAGTGTGATAAGGGCAACTAGAAAACATTGGGCTAAATTTCAAATCTGCCATATGCAAAAAGTTACTTTAATTTAATTACATGCAATATTGCAAATAGAACTGACTGGCTACATGAGATTTTGTAGTGAAAGCAACTTTGAATACAGTAGCAGTGTTACCACTATTTCATTATTAAGTTTAATAGCTGATTATACATGTAGTTACATGTAACATATTAAAATGTAAACTTAGAAAATATTTAAAGATTAATTAAAAGTATATTTTTTACTTTTTTCTCAATTAGCAACAACTATACATTTCAGTTCAATTCTGAAAGACCTTGGGCTGGATGGAAAGGATCTGCAGATTATTAGCAATCTCTATTGCAACCAGATGACATTTATTAAGGCAGAAGGGAAGCGTTCAGAAGCAATATTGATTGAGCGTGGATTAAGGCAGCGTTGTATCTTCTTTCCACTATTGTTTAATATATACTCTGAGCAAATCTTCAAAGAGGCACTGGAAGAGGCTGATGATGGAATACTGCTTAATGGGGAGAGAATAAATAATATTCGTTATGCTGACGATACGGCGGTTATGGCTGATAACTTAAAGGGTCTACAACATCTTATGACAAAAATAAACGAAGTCAGTAATCGATATGGCTTCAAACTTAATATCAGTAAAGTACATGGTAATCAGCAAGTCTCTGGTTCCTGCTACTTTCTTGACGGTTAACAATCAACAAATACAAAGAACTCCACAATATTCATATTTAGGTACCATGATAAACAAACACTGGGATCACTCGCAGGAAATTCTTACCGTATCGGAAAAGCTAGAGCAGTGATCCTCAAAATGACACTTTTTGAAAGTCTAGCAATAAAATTAAGCAGAAAAATAAGACTCCTAAGATGTTATGTCTTCAGTGTCCTTCTTTACAGTGTGGAATTTTGGACACTGACTCAAGCCACTTCTAGGAAACTTGAAGCATTTGCATTATGGCTATATTGCAGAATTTTTAAAATATCTTATACTGACCATATAACCAACAAGGATGTCTTACATCACATGAACAAGAAACTGGAAATTATGAAAACTGTTAAAGTAGGAAAATTGGAGTATTTAGGACACAAAATGAGAAATTCCCACAGATATGACTTAATGCAGCAAATAAGGAAAGGTTTTTGAAAAAAGGGGACCAGGACACAGACATATCTCCTGGCTTAACAATCTGTAAAATTGGTTCTCAAAAAATACTCTTTTCAGAGCTGCAGTGGATAAAGTAATAATAGCCACAATGATTGCCAACATTCCACCAACCAAATAGGCATGTTAAGAAGAAGATACATTTCAGTATGTTAAATTTTTAATGACTTTTACTGATCTTGTGAAAGTTGGCCACAGAATCTTTTAAATACACACAGTTTGACAATACTATTAATTTAACCAATTTTGGAGGCAAGCATTTTAATGTAAATATATTTCATCGTAATTACATGAAGGCTTGAGAAATTTGCTGATATTTATGCTGAAAATCCATGACATGATGACAGAGAAATTACAATTATATGTTTTTTATTTGTATAAATTTTCTGATGAGGGGTAATACTAAATTCTATAAACCAAGTATTGAAGCAAACTCTATTTAGTGAATAACAAAAAACCACAATCAAATATGGAATTATTTATTGTATATAAAATTGCCAAGCTTGAAAATTGTAATTAAAGCAGCAATATTGGAAAGGTCAGATGATTCATATTTTAGAGAAAATCAACAGTGAGAAATCCAGTAGAGGGGAGATAATTCTTTTCTAAATTAATCTGATTTATTGAATAACTCATGAAGTTAGATTATATTACTATAGCTGGCAGGTGTTCAAAGCAACATATAATTTTCCATTACTATTGGAAACAGACAAATGTGAAAGAACAGAAAAATTAGGTAATGTGGATCAGACTACATAAATTAAAATATTATAAGAGAATCAATGTTTCCATAAATAACTTAATAATATAAAAGTATCAAAGTTTTTAAAAATCAATAAAGATATCATCTACTGTATTTTAAGATCATATAATTTCTTTACTATCTCTATCTTTAATGCCGAAAACCCTGTTTTAGTCTATTAGTGTCTAATTTCTATATTGTTCATTAACTCCTGAGGAATATTATATTTTGTACTACAGTAAAAATAAAGTTTTAAAATTTTAATCATATAAGTATTCTCTTTCCATTTAATGACATAGTATGAGATAAGTGACAGACATTTTGGAACTAATCTGCAGAAAATAGTAAAGAGATTTAGTATTAAACTACAATATATAGTGACAGTAATTGCATTACCTATTATTTTTTCTATTATCCTTAACCTTGGATAATTGAAGGGTATTGTTTTTGTTTGCTTCTTAGATTAGAGCAAACTCAAACAATGACTCTCAGTTTAATTTTAAATATTGAAACATCTAGTATAATTTATTATTCCTTATCATGTGGAACAACTTTCAATAGAAAAATTTAAAATTGTAATATTTGCTGAAGTAGGGTTTTTTTCATGAGAAATAGCGAAGATGATGTCATCAATTCACTGTGATAAGAGCTTTAAAGAAAAATCTTTCTCGGGGCAACACAAAATAGAAGAAAAGCACTAGGAGGAAAAGAAAGACAGATGAGCTATTGAACTACTTGATAATGTGATTGTCTTTAGAAAATCACTTCAAAACTGCTAAAGAGATATCAAGGGATCTGGGAGATAGGAATAGCTAATATAAGTCGAGACACCATCGGCAGGCAGTTAAAGGGAAAAAGTTTGTAGGCAAAAAAGCCAGCAAAAAATCCATTTCTCAATAAAAAAAAAAAAAAATGAAGGAATCACGCCTGAATTGGGCGAAACAATATAAAAAGTACACATCAGAAGACCGGAGAAAAGTGATGTTTTCAGAAGAAAGCAAATCTTTAGTTCTGATTATGTTCCCTACGTAAGACGTCGAACACATGAAAGATATTAAGAATCCTACATATTAAAAACAGTAAAACATGTGGCAAGTGTAATGATCTGGGAATATTTTTCTTACTTTGGGATCAGCCAAATAAACTTTATACATGCACTCTTAATGCAGAAAAATATATAAAAATTTTGGGAGAGAGTTTGAGTTCACACTGTGAAGACGTTTTTTAAGAAGATTCTGCTCCATGCTACGGAGCCAAATCTGTAAGTATTCATATTTATCGATTGAAAAATGTTATCACCATAAAGTTTTATATGTTTTATTTACTGTATGGTTGTATGCAGGTGAGGCAGTTTTCAAAAGAACATGGGATTTCAACATTGCCATGGACAGGTAACAGCCCTGATTTCAACCCCATACAGAATTTGTAGATGATCATGTTGAAGAAATTAATGCAGCTAAGCCTAAAAGTAATGATGAGCTAAAGCAAACAACTGAAAATATGTGGAATCAAGAGATCAATGATGAAATCATAAAAAATTTGTTTGCTCAATGCCAACCAGAATTGCATCAGTGATAAAGGCCAAAGGTGATATATATAATACTAGTCGAGAAAAAAAGTGTTTAAAAACATATTTTTGATGTTGTTTTCTCCTAAGTTCTCTTTTATTTCCATGAAAAATGGAAGTATTTTCTTAATCACCAATACATTAAAAATTTATTATTTTCCATGTATACCTTCAGGTTTTTTACCTCTAATAGTTATAGGTTTTCTTTTAACATCATTTGTTAAAATCATCAGAAGTAAGAATCAATGTTTAGTTTTGAAAAAAAATAATTTTTACTAAGTGATGCAATTTCAATTAATAAACATTCAACCTTGTACGATAAATCCTTACCAACTAATATCATTGGGGCATCAGGACAATGATGTTTAATCTCAGGATACCACTTTGATGTAACATTTTCAAATGAAGATGGTGATGCTACACTAAAGCATATTAGAAATACATCTGTCTGTGGATATGACAATGGTCTAAGTCTGTCATAGTCTTCCTGTCCTGCTGTATCCCATAGACCTAAACTAACTGAAATTCCATCAACTACCATAGGAGCTGAATAATTATCAAATCTGAAACAAAATAAAAAAAAATCACCGTACTGTTTTAACTTTAGATTAGTAAAATTCTAATTATAATTTTTATACTTTTTTTAATTTTATTTATTTATGAGTTCTTAAAATGCAGCTTTTATTTAGAATCTTCAGTATATTTAAAATTTATCTTATATAAGGTTAGAAATGACAGACATGTATTCTTTTAACAGTAAAATGCTAATAATTATTGAATTATATGCTCTTAGTTAATAACACAGTAATATCTATTCGTACAGAGAAATGACTATAAAATGTAACTACCAGATGTTTTATACTACTACTTGTACTTAACACATGCTATTTACTGCACTTTAAATATTACTTTTTCTTCAAACTTTAAATTAAAATGTACGTTACGAAGTAATACTTACACTGTAGGAACATATTCACCAGGAAAACTATCTGTTGTGTATGAAATTAGCATGCAAGTTTTTCCTACTGTTCCATCTCCAACAACAACACATTTAATAGGTCGTCCAGAAGACATGTTAAAGCTGCTCTTGATAATGTATAATACAAGATAAAAATAACACTTACAAAAATATATTATTTTATATATGGGTTGGGCCCTTTTTCGGAAACCCGGGCGTTTGCGTTTGTATTTTGTACTAACGTTTCTGCACAATTTTGACAAGTTTATTCACTTATGTTATGTTAAATAAAGCTTAATAACGACCTATTTATGATTTTGAAAAGAATACTACTCTAAAAACAAGAAATACAACGGCATACCCAGAAAAATTACAAATCATTCCAAGAAAATGCCAAAAATTTTCATTTAAAATGTCAAAATTGACAGCTTTGACGTTTCTGGTGACAGTTAAAGCAGCATTGCCAAGTTAAGCGTTGTTTTTTTAGATAGCACAAAAGGGTTTTAGAGAACTGTGATCCTGTGATGAATCACCAGGTGTAATATTAATCGACTTTCTAATTACGTAAATACAAATAAACCACCGTTTACCAACTGATAATTGATATATATCTATCGTATCGCAGTTTTTATCAAAACACACTTAATTTCACACCAACAGTGTTCGAGTTAAATACGCGAACCTCGCATAACTATTGATCACAACAGTTGTTCGTGAACGTGAATTATTATAGTCCGTGACATTTGTTGACCTTGATGTCTAATATAACCTCTATTTTTTGCCGAGTTGTAAAGTAAAGGAAAAAATCGAATATTGTTCATTATGATGTAATATTGGTTATACCTCGATGTATTGAACGAAAGTTTGTGCTATTTCAGCTATTCTAAAGAACACGTCAGTCAAAGAAACTAAAACCATTTCAGTTTAGTATTTTTATCTCAGTAATATTCGTAGTAGTGCTATTAACAGTTTAAAGATCCATACAACAATGAAGTTTAAAAAAGTTACCCACGTAATTTTCGATATGGATGGCCTTATTTTAGGTAGGTAATACATTTATATTTTACCATTTAATGATTTAAAAAATCTTAAGGGCAGGTAGAATAGCAGCTACTTGGCCCTGTTTGTCAAGTATATTTCCATATAACTAGTTGAGTTTAATTCAATTTTTTTTATTAAAAGGCTTTAAAACAGCTACTAGAAGTAGTTTTTTTGCGATAGGGCACAGTGTTTTTCTGACATACTGAACATCAAAAATCACCAACATAATATGATAAAAATAATACAAAGAAAAGTGAGCCCAAGTATTACATATTATATATATATATATATATATATATATATATATATATATATATATATATATATATATATATATGTAATACTATAAATATATTTATTTAGTTTACTCGTGTTTTCACAAACTTCCATCTGACACCACACTCGATGACCTAGTAAAAAAATTTTTTTTTCACTTCCGATTTCACCCCCCAAAACTAACCCCTTAAGTCAAAATTTAACTTTCAGAACTACACGGCTCTGATGAGGCCATCAATTCCTATATTATTACCAAATTTCAACTTTCTATGACAAATAGTTTCGGAGAAAATCGGGTGTGACAGACAGACAGACAGACACCGAAGTGTGTGTACGGAACATTAAAAATATACTCTTAAAGCAGTCCACTAATCTAATAACCGGCCAAGTGTAAGCCGGACTTGCGCAATTAAAGTTCCGTACGTTGACTGCTTTTAAAATAAAAGTTTTTGTTACGGAGGTATAAAATGATCAGTGACTTCACAAAATACACTCCAAATGAGTTTTCAACAACGTTTTTTTCCGTTCTTTACTAAAAACTGATGACCTTGAAATTTTTGTTTTTTTTTTTAAATTATTAAAAGTAATGCACTCCTGATAATTTTTGTTCAATCTACATCCTGTGGAGAATATTCCAGAATTTTTTCAAAATTTTTTGATCAATACTTTTCAAGATAAGGGGAGACAGCGATTTTTCGCAATTTTTAAAAAATAATACAAAGAAAAGTGTATGCAAATATTACACTATATATATTTTTGAACTCGTATTTTTAGAAGCTTGTATTTGACATCCCACTTGATAACTTGGTAATTTTTTTTTTCACTTCCGATTTCACCCCCCAAAATTTAACTTTCAAAACTACACGGCTCCGATGAGGCCATCAATTCCCATATTAGTGTCAAATTTCAACTTTCTATGTCAAATAATTTCGGAGAAAATCGGGTGTGACAGGCTCACAGACAGACACCAAATGATCTTATAAGTGTTCCATACGAAACAAATTGCAATAAAACACACTGATATTGAAGATTTAGATGTTTTAGATGGAATTGTCGAAAGACAATACTGCCCACAAAGCCTTATATTTTAGAAATTTCAAAGCAAACATCTAACAGGCTTGTAAAAAATTATCACCTCATTTTTTTTTCTTTAAAATTATATTATTATCTCAGTAATACTCATAGTAGTGCTATTAACAGTTTAAAAATCCATACAACAATGAAGTTTAAAAAAGTTACCCACGTAATTTTCGATATGGATGGCCTTATTTTAGGTAGGTAATACATTTATATTTTACCAGTAAATGATTAAAAAAACTTAGGGGCAGGTAGAATAGCAGCTACTTTGCCCTGTTTTCAAGTATATTTCCATATAACTAGTTGAGTTTAATTCAATTTTTTTATTAAAAGGCTTTAAAACAGCTGCTAGAAGTAGTTTTTGCGGTAGGGCACAGTGTTTCTGACATATTGAACATCAAAAATCACCAACATAACATGATTTTTGCTATTGTGAACAAACTGTTTGGTATTTATCATGATGATGTAGCATGATCAGCAAAAAAAAGTAGATATAGAAAAATGATATTAAATTTTTTACATTGATTAAAGCATTCATCACCAATATTCACAAGATAAATAAAAATTTATTTTTTACATACTTCTGTTAACTTATGTGCTATATCCTAACTTTCTTCCTTTAGGTGGCACTTATTATTTTTATATGGAAATAGACTGGATAATACATACATTTCTTAAGTATAAGTTAAAAGAAAAGTTTATTAGTAGTAAGAAAAAAAGGTAAAACATGGTAATTATGAATATGGATATTACAGCAACTAACTTACATCCTCCTAATGTTCCATTTCACAGAATATCGAATTTAAAGGATAAAAAAGCAGCATGTAAACTAAAAATTATTATTTATTTTTTATGGTACTACATCACATATCAAAAACAATTGATTTAAATATTCAGCTCAGCTAATTTGCTGAGTTTTTTTACTTTATTATACCCCTACAGATTTTTAATTTTAAAAATTAAAATCTTTGTGGAAATTGATAAATTACATGTATCACACATTTTCAACAAGATTAGGGGCACCATCCAAAAATGAACCAAAAATGGTATTTTCTAACGTTTTTTGGAGCGCAGAATATGAATCGAAAAATCGATTATATTTTAAAAAACCCTACAGTATTTTTTATGTTTTTTTTTGGGGCTCTCAACCCGAATCTACGATTAAAAATCACCGCTCGACTACCCCTGAGCCGCCTTGCCACCCCCAACCCCAAAAAATTAATTTAATTAACAAAAATTGGGAAAAAAAGTGTGTTTTTCTGTTTTATTGGGGCTCTGAACACGAATCTGGCAGTAAAAAATCGACGCTCAGAGGAATCACGATTAAAATTAATACATTTCAGTCATATCAAGCTTGTTTTTTTTTCAAACATACACTACCATCAGAAAGTATTTGCTCACCTAGCTATTTCAGTCCCAAGACAACAAAAACCCAGATAATATATTGTTTTAAATTGTAATGAATTATTATTTATTTTCACATTATTTACAGTCTAGAAAATCAGAAAACTATTCAAGATTTTTCCAGGATTTTTCTCATCTATTTTCAATTTCGGCATTCTGTCCAGTAGTTTCTTCAGAGTGTCTTCAGTTATTTTAACCCATTCTGCTTGTAAAAGTTTCCACAAGTGATTTTCTGATGTGAGATTGAATTTTCAAACACACGTGTCCAAATGGTCCCACAGCAATTCGATGGGGTTCAAGTTGGGTGATTGTAAAGGCCAAGTCATCACTTCCAGGACGTCATCGGATTTCCATTTGTTCAAAAGTTCTCTAATTTGTTTAGCAGAATGTTTAGGGTCATTGTCATGCTGAAAAATAAATTTCCCCTGAAAAAATCTCTTCCAGAAGGAAGCATTTGAGTTAGCAAAATTTCTTGATACTGTTCTTTTCGTGATTCCTTCTATCCTAAATATTTTTTTCCAACTTTACCTTTGTCAAAACAACCACAAACCATTACTGAACCTCCACCATGTTTTACTGTAGGCAACTGACAGGCTTCCAACATCCTCTCTCCAGCTGACCGCTGCACGTAAACTCATCGATTTGAACCGAAAATTTCGAATTTAGATTCTTGGGCCCATTCTAATCATTTACGTTTATTTACTTGCCTAAGAAGTGGTTTCCTCACCGCAACTCTCCCATGTAGTCCACCTTCTACTAACCTGTTCTTCACGGTTGTCATGCTGATGGGGCTTCAAGTTTACTTGAGCTGTGATTTCTGGTGCGGTTAGGCGGCGATTACGTCTGCTGGACATTGTTATAGCTCTGTCTTCAGCGGGAGTCATTTTTCGAGGCCTTCCTGAACGTTTTTGGTTGTGAATTCCATGTCCTGCAGAAATTTTTTTTATGATTAGTCCACCGTTCTCCTTGGCATCCGCATATCACTGGCGATTTGTCGACTCGAGAGACCATTTTGATATCTCGCAATTAGAGCCCGATTTTCAATGAAAACTTTTCGTTTCGTTTTTGGCATTTTCACAAAATAGCCTATATCAGTGACAAAGTACTGTTTGCAAATGGTTAATTTCAAAAAGGGCAATGGTATTTATAGCATAGTTTTTATCATAAAATGTCACTAGGAATTTCCATAATCCCTAGAAACTTGAAATGAGTTCTTACTTCGACTGGAATTCTCAGAAATCGCTTCAAAACGATTATCATGCAAAACTTGGAAATTTGTTCTGATTGGTTTTAATTTGCGATTTCACCAAAAAGGCTTATCTAAACAATTTTATGATGGACACTTGTTAATAACAATTAAATTTACCTAATATAATAAAAGGGTTTAATTAGGTATTAAATTTTGGCAGTTACATTGAAATTTCTATGTGGGCAAATACTTTCTGGTGGTAGTGTACATAGCAGTAATGAAAACAAAATGCTAAATGAAATTTACTTATCTTCTCTTTCAAAATGTTAATTTTGTAAGTTTATGTTATTTCGATTTTATTTTTAATTCTTCCTTGTTTACTATTATCTTATTTTTAAATTTCAATGATAAAAACTCATTTAAAAAAAATGTATGATCCTCACACAATTTATTGGTAAAACTAAATCGATCTAGTTTTTTTTTTTTTAAAACAAATTATATAAAAATCATCCTAATATTTTTAAAACATGCTTAAAAATATGTTAGTAAATTAAAAAATATCAAACAACAAAGACTGATAACATAACTGACAAGAAATGAACATTTTAAGGAATATGTCAAAATATAAATACAGTCGACAATTAATTTCTGTTGTTACTTGTTTAGAGTCTGAATCAGCCTATGAGAGGATTTTAAATGGAATTGCAAACCAGTATGGTAAAGAATATACACATGAGGTTAAATTGAAAATTCTTGGTACTCCAGAGCAAGATACAGCCAAAATATTTCTTACTGAACTTGACATTCCATTATCGTTTGAGAAATTTATTGAGGAGTATCATAAAAGAATCGCTGAGGAGTTACAGAATCCTTCTTTTATGCCAGGTAAGATAACATCCTGTATAAGATATGAATAAAAAGTATTCATCTGAACTTGTGCAGTTAGTGTTCGGTACTGTGATTACCTGTAAAATAAAAATTAGCTACCTATTAGCCAATAAATAGATCTAGCTCAATCTAGAATCTAGTAGTAAAAGTTTTAAAACAAATATTTACTACCTAAATATTTGTTTAATTAAAAACAAATAAAATAAAACTATTTTGTCTTCGGTACCTAGCCTTTGGTCACCAGTTATCATGATATTACTGACTGCACTAAATATATTTTAATATTTTATAGTTGAGTCCCAGTTGACTTCCCAACTTACGAAACCTTTACTATTTTGCCAAGCCACATACTTTCTTTTATTCTAGATTAATTAAATTATCAAATGTAATCCACTTGTGATAATTTTCGCTCAATCTACATTTTATTTAGACTCTTCCAGAATTTTTTAAAAATTTTTTGATCATAACTTTTTGAGATAGGGTGGGGAGACAGCGATTTTTAGCCATGTTTTTTAAAATAATACAGAGAGAGTGTAGGCGAGTATTACATCATATATTTTTTTGAACTCTTATTTTCCCAAGCTTTCATTTGACACATCACTCGATGACCTGGTAAAATTTTGTTTTTTACTTCCGATTTCACCCCCCAAAACTAACTCCTTAAGTCAAAATTTCATTTCCAAAACTACGCGGCTCCGATTGGATCATCAATTCCTATATTTGTGCCAAATTTCAACTTTCTATGTCAAATGGTTTCGGAGAAAATCAGTTGTGGCAGACACGGAAGTGACCCCATAAATGTTCCGTAAGAAACACTAAAAAGAAGAAAGATCTTTTGTCACAATCACCTTGAGTATTGTTTTTATCTTCTACCCTGCATATCGGGGAAAGGAATGATAGTAAAGAAATTTTTTCAATTTACTAGGTCCCAAATTTTACTTCACAATATTTCTGTTCTTATTGCAACCAGATAAAATCTATTTATGTAGTAACATTTCTAGTGGTCAGATTCTTTGACACACTATGACTTTACCAGCACAGTTATCACAAATAAAAGATTTTTTACATTTCTGATGTAATTTTTGACTGATTTTTCACAAGTTTTCTGTAAATTCATGGTTAGTTGCTAAAAATTGCATCAGAATAAATATATTTTTTTTTAAATTTGATGCAACACCACCTAAATTTATATTAATATAGAAGTAAATTTCTGGCTGAAAAAGTTTGTAATAAATCAAACCACGGTTCAGTTACCATTTCACTTTGCATGTAGTCATATGTAAATATGACTCACTTATTAGTGATTGCCTAGATAATAGGAAAGCCATTAGAGTGATGCGGTAAGAATGATTCATACTTTAAATTTCACATCTTTTAATTGATTTATCATATGTTTTTTCTGATTTAATTTTAAGTTGCTAAAAATTCTACTAAAATATTTTTTCGATATGTAATGCAATACCATTTAAATTAACATTACAGTTGTTAATTTATTTTTTTGTGTATTCATAAGTAAATATAATTCACTCGTAATAACATGGATAATAAGCAAGTCAGTCACGTTAAAACTGATTATTATTCTAAAAAAGAAGTTGTTAGTGTTTATGAATAAATTTTTAAGTATTCTGAATTTTTTTTGGAATTTTTTAGTTACAGCTGTGTGGCAGGAAACTGCAACGTTAATAATATATCTTTGGTGCAAAAAGGAAGCTTTACTAATCCAGTTTGCATAAAAATTATCAAAAAAATTTGCGTCTAATACGTAGGATGAAAAGTTTTTGGTCTAGCTACTGAAAACACTTTTTTTTTGCAAAATTCGACTTTATTCATCAATATAGTCTTCTTCAAGAGCGATACAATCAGTCCAACGCTTTTCTAACATTTCTATACCTTTCTTGTAGAAGGATTTCTCTTAAAATAGGCCTTAACTTCGGCGATAATTTGAACTTCAATTCATGCAGTTTTGCCATTGTAACCATTGACTTGTGACACAGCATAGTCGATGAAAATTATTCTATGCGCATTCCAAAATACAGAGACCAAAACCTTCCTAGCTGACTGCAGTGTCTTTGGTCGCTTCGGGCGGCTTTTAACCGGCTGCTGTCCACTCAGCTGATTGCTGATTTGATTCCGGTGTGTAGGGGTGGATACATGTTACATCCAGTGTCACATATCGCATGAAAAAATCCTTTTTATTGCGCTTAAACAGGTCCAAATAGCGCTCAGAATCATCAACACGTTGTTTTTTTTGGTCCACTGAGAGCAAACGCGGTACCCATTTCGAACAGAGCTTTCTCATGCCCAAATGTTCACGCAAAATATGACCAACACAATCTTTCGATATCTTTAGGGCGTCAGCACACAATTTCACTTTATGGACATCCAAAACAATTTTGTAGATTTTTTTATGTTTTCCGTGTCCAGGGGGTTCAGCATCATTTGTATCTGTACGACCGCGTTTAAATTCAGCATACCAGTAAATGATGAGTGATTTTCCAGGGGCAGAATCCCCGTAACACTTATCAAGCCATTGCTTTGCTTGAACGGTATTTATTGCCATCAAAAAATGGTGTTTAATCAACACATGAAATTCGATTTTTTTTCCATTGTTTTGAAAATATCAAAAATAACATCACTAAAACCACTGTAACTTGAAAACTAATCGTCGAAATATCATGAAATTTTCACACGTATCGTTTGAAGGTTGGTATTTCCTAAAAATCATATGGATTTTTTGAAAAGGGCGACATCTATGTGTCAGACCAAAAACTTTTCAGCCTACGTGTTATAAATGAAATTAGTTTTAATAAAAAGTAATTATTACCGAACTAACCTGAAATATTCAGAATTATTGATTGATAGTGTCACTTTATAAAAAAGTAAATAATACTTTGGCATTTTTCTTTAGGAGTTGTAAAACTAATTAAGCACTTTGCCAAGCACAATGTCCCAATAGCTGTAGCCACTTCTTCTTCAAAGCTATCATATGACATAAAAACAAAAAATCATCAAGACATTTTCAAGTTATTTCATCACATAGTCTGTGGAACAACAGATCCAGAGGTGAAACATGGCAAGCCAGCACCTGACATATTTTTAGTATGTGGTTCAAGATTTCCAGATAAACCCGACCCTTCACAGGTTTGTATATTATTTCATTACAAAAAAAATAATTACTTTAATATATACACTACCGTCAGAAAGTATTTGTCCATCTAGTTATTTCAGCCCCAAGACAACAAAAACCCAGATACTATATATTTTTTTTAATTTCATTATTATTTATTTTCATATTATTTACAGTCTAGAAAATCAGAAAAATATTCATGACTTTCTAGGATTTTTCTCTTCTATGTGATCTCCTTTCTTTTAATTACCGCTTTACAGAGTTTCGGCATTCTGTCCAGTAGTTTTTCTTCAGAGTTTCTCTTCGGTTATTTTAACCCATTCTGCTTGTAAAAGGTCCCACAAGTGATTTTCTGATGTTGGATTGAGTTTTCCAACACACCTGTCCAAATGGTCCTACAGCAATTCAATGGGGTTCAAGTCGGGTGATTGTGAAAGCCATCATCACTTCCAGGACGTCATCGGATTTCCATTGGTCCAGAAGTTCTCTAATTTGTTTAGCAGGATGTTTAGGGTCGTTGTCACGCTGAAAAATAAATGTCCCCTGAAAAATATCTCTTCCAGAAAGAAGCATTTGAGTTAGCAAAATTTCTTGATACTGTTCTTTTCGCATGATTCCTTCTATCCTAAAAATGTTTTCCAACTTTACCGTTGCCAAAACAACCCCAAACCATTACTCCACCTCCACCATGTTTTACTGTAGGCAACTGACATACTTCCAATATCCTCTCTCCAGCTAACCGCCGCACGTAAACTCGTCGATTTGAACCGAAAATTTCAAATTTAGATTTCGTCGCTCCAAAGGACGGAATTCCATTGTTCTGATGTCCAATTTTCATGTTTCTCGGGCCCATTCTAATCGTTTACGTTTATTCACTTGCCTAAGAAGTGGTTTCCTCACTGCGACTCTCCCGTGTAGTCCACCTTCTACTAACCTGTTCTTCACGGTTGTCACGCTGATGGGGATGGGCCGCTCCAGGTTTACTTGCGCCCTGATTTCTAGTGCGGTTAAGCGGGGATTACGTCTGGTGGACATTGTTATAGCTGTCTTCAGCAGGAGTCGTTTCTCGAGGCCTTCCTGAACGTTTTTGGTTGAAAATTCCACGTCCCGCAGTGTCAGTGACAAAGTACTGTTTAAGGAGTTCTTTATCGACTTGGTCATGTGTAGATTTTCTTACTTTTTTAACAACTAAAGTTTCTTTTATCATAGATTGATAAGATTTCTTGCCTTTTCTTCCATACGGTAGAAAACATAGCTTTAGTTAAATTCAACTATTTGCAAACATCACTTTGTTTAACTCCATTTTATATTTTCCTTATAATATCGTGTTTGTCTTTTAAAGTAAACGCTTTACGTTTTTATGTACCCATTTTAAAATAAAACTTAAACATTCACTTTGCTATTTTGATTAAATATATATTAAAACTGCATAACACAACAAGTAAGTTGAAAATAATACTACTCGAACTAGCAACGCGGCGAGTTTCGGTGAATTCCCTAGATCAAGTCGCACAAAATCGAGCACAGGATTGGCAAGTTCGTTATAAACGGACCCAAAACATCCAAATTTGGTTCGCTTTATCCGGTAATTCGTTATAACCGATAAAAACTTCGTTTTAATCGAAATCGCTATAAACGGATTCATTATAAGCAGACTACACTGGGTGTGTATGTATGTGTCTATATATATATATATATATATATATATATATATATATATATATATATATATATATATATATATATATATATATATATGAATTTTATTAAAATAACCCTTGATGCATGATACGTTTCGTTAGCATCAGTTGATTTGTTCTAAGAGGGAAAAAGATTTTTCTAGCAACATATAGAAGCCACGCTTTAAGCGCAACGTCATGACATACGCTTAAATAGAACGCTGTAAAAGGCTTCTATCCTAGGCTTATCTGCAAAAATGTACCCCTAAAAATGTGAGATGACGAAAATAAGCTATTCTTTAGTTTTGTAAAAGTAAGATATTTTTTCACTTACATATTGCACGGGTAAGAAGTACGTTTTGAAGAGTTAATACACATTATTTTGATAATATTTTCTGCGAAAGCGCAACCTAGCTTTGAATTTCTCATAGCTGAAATAAATAGCGCATTAAGTTTTAATTATTGACTGGAAAAAATTAAGATTAGCAAATAAATAACAATGAAATACATGGCAATTTATTAAGTACCTATAATGTCCTAATATAATTCGTTTAAAGAGAACAAAAAAGTTAATAGATACCTAAAAAATTTTAAATTTTATTTAAGGTACTTGTATTAGAAGATGCTCCAAATGGTATTAAAGGAGCTCTAGCAGCTGGAATGCAAGGTGTTTTAGTGCCAGCAAAAGACGTTGATCAAGAACTTAGAAACACCCGCCACTTTAGTATTAAATTCTTTAGAGGAATTTAACCCTGAATGGTTTGGACTACCTTCTTTCGATGAGTAACTTATGAAGCGTTTTTAGGTCGTCGCGAAAATTGTCTTACAGGGTTCTAGATTATATTTTCTAGTCTACAAGCTTTATTTTAGGAGATCCGACTGATTGAAAACTATTGCAAAATAAAATAGTTTGCTTATGCTATTTATTTTTTTTTTATTTCGGTTATGTTTGTCTTAGCAGATTTCAATGGTTTAGCAAAAGGACACATCATATATAGTTTATTTTTATCTTTTAATATAGTGAAACTCTAGTCTATAGAAGTCTCTAAGACTTCCTTCAAAATATGCCTAAGAACCTTGTACTTAACTATGCTTTAATTTATATCAAATTTGTGAGTATTAAGATTAGAAAAAAATCCAAGTTTTAGTAATTAGTTGTATTTTGCACATAACGGGTCAATGACATTTAATTTTTTTGGTAAATACTGTTTTATGATCTCCAAGATACTATAGTTTTTTAATTTTCTCTTAGGGTGTATTTTTCGTGTTAACATAAATTTCAGAGACTAAACTGGTTTGATGAAAGTATACTCATAAAGTGTGCAGTTTTCAAACACAAACAATTCTATAAAAAAAAACTAGGTTTGCATGATAATTTAAAACTGTCAGACCCGCGATATCAGTTTTATTGTGATGTCGTTTTGTTCAATCTAGGACATTACACATATATTACCTCTCCTTATAACTAACCTAAATAGTTTCTGAAATGTCAGCATCTGAAAATGACATTTTTACAATTTAATCGTGCATAAATGGTGGGTGTGAAAGTACGAAAACTTTCATGGTTGTATCCCCTAGTCTACTGATAATAATTCCACAGATTTTTAATTACTTTTGGTAAAAAATTTCATACTTTCAGTTGAACATAAAAATTATAGAATTGTTTAAATTTAAAGAGTCAACCTTATATATTAGAAATAATAATGATGTCAAATCAACTAAATATATTAAATCCTATTAAATGTCAAATTGAATAGTCAATTTTATACTGTACAAATAAGTTTTTAAGATTATTCTGAATACTCATTTACTGCTAAGCTTTTTGTATGTTATAATATTTGTATTATAAACATCTTTATTGCATATCGCTACTGTTACTTTAAATAAGTCCAATATTAAACGCGACTTATTTTTTTATTGTCCACGACAAACTATCGATATTGATATTGTCTTTTTCTTAATTTTATTATTACCAAAATTTCTAAAATTTCGTGACCTCCTTTGAATTACTTTTTTCCTCATGGTATGTTAAAATATATTTTTAAATCTTCCATAAAATATGTAACTTGAGTACAATTTATTGTATTACAGGGTTATCACATTTTTAAAATTATGTAGTGTTTCATGATATTAACAAAGTGATATGAACGTTACAAGGAGTAGACAATAAAAACGGTATTCGTAATTTGTATTGTACTCTTATTTTCTGTTAACATTGTATCTATTGGAATTGACTTCTCTGCAAGTGAATAAAAATAACGCATTTTTTTTTACCCAATATTTGAAAATAATTGAAATTTTATGGTAAGCTTCATTGCATTTAAAAACCTTTTAAAAACTGTAATTGTAAAAATATTCTCAAATCTGTTCTTGGTATTTCTCAATAGTGACTCTAAATACAAATTATTTTATCAATATCAACTATTAAAATTTAACAAAGTCTATATTTCAAACCAGTTTTACGACGCGTTTTATCATACAGGAAGACAAAGTACTCATCACAAAAATTTACAAATTTCATCGTATCTTACTAATTCTTAGCTGGGAATATTTTTTACAAATTTCAGCCTTCCTTCGACATTAACGCCTAGTTACTACTTTTTTGTTTAGTTTTTTTTTCTACTATTAATTGTCTAAGTTAAACAATCGAAAGAAATTCCGTTCCTTGTGTATTCCTTGAATTGTCAGAGTGTGTTTACTGCGGGGAAATAATTTAGACTCTCTAAATCCAGACGACTTTCTAGTATGAGTTGCAGTAAACGTTTATAATTGATAATATTTGATAGAAAGGTTCTTAATGTTTCGGCTTCATATTAAGTCGATGTGTCGTCCAAGCAAGGCGCAGCCACTTCTCACCTTTTACAGTAAGTTCCTTGGTTTTATTAGTCGATATTAACTTGAAGAAAAAAAATTGTTTTCAAATATCCCGAATGCCCATACACCAAACTTCCTACGTTTAGTTAAACCAAACCCTACCTATGATCTCTGTTATAATAATAATGGCTTTAAAATGTCTAGGTATTCCAAAAATCAATTCACTTGCTTAGATGTCAGCTTTAAACATACAATTTCCATAAAAAAAATTAAATTTTAATTACATTTTATTATTCAATATTAATTTTAGACTAAATCTTATGATACCGATTATCACGAATAATAATATCTTTAAAATATCATTAGAATGACTTTTTTTAACAAAGTATTAATATTTGTTAATTACTAATATTTTTTTTGCAATTCATGATTAAAAAGGTTTTCAAATTAAGTAGACAAATATTACAAAGTTTGACAAACAGATAACAATATTTGACCTAGTAAGTAAAAAGTTGCAAATTTCATTATTAGATTGCATGTTCTAGTTAAACTATCTTTGTAAGGAGTAGCTACATAAAATAAATAATTTAGGAGTAAACTGCATAATTCTCGCATTTACTATTTTATTTTAAATATTTTTTATATCCAAAACCATTTTTTGTCAGCATAAAAGACGAACTCTAAAAATGTGCAAATGGATCAATCCTTATGAGCTTATTTTAGGAGATGATCGTATATTCTGTATAAAGAAAGAGTAAATATATATATATATATATATATATATATATATATATATATATATATATATATATATATATATATATGACGTGTGGTGAGCCCAAGTATTACATTATATATATATATATATATATATATATATATATATATATATATATATATATATATATATATATATATATATATATATATATGACGTGTGGCTACAACATAACCGGACTGATTTTGTTCCATCGATAATATTAGTGCTGCGCGGCTGACAATGGTAGAGCGTTGAGTTTGAATACTTGCTCTACTTATACCACCATTTTGATAGCCATGCAGTTCCCAGTTCGGCTGCAGAGCTAGTTTAAATCGATTTCTTGCTCTGCGTTGGAAAAATGCTTGGTGTCAGTGTTGAGCAATGAGTTAACGTGAAAATTGTCGTTAAATTTGGAAAGTCTGCTACAGAAGGACTAAGTTTGCTGTAAGAAATGTATGGTGTTGAGTGTTTACCACGAACTGAAGTTTTCGAGTGGGTAAAACGATTTAAAGATAGCAGAGAAGACGTCACAGACGATCCCAGCGTTGGATGACCACGAACGGCAAGAACAGACGACAGTATTGAAAAAATCGGTGAGATCATTAGAGAAAACCGACGTCTGAGTGTTAGAACTGTCGGTGAGTTAACAATTATTGACAAAGAACGTGGTCGGCAAAAAGTGACTGCAAAATTAGCTGTTTTTGCAACCTCCATAACTTTCAGACAAAAAAAGCAAATTTAACGTAAGAGGTCTTAAATTCAAGCTAATTAAAAACCTAGAAGAACATATTTTTCAATTTTTTATTTAAGCATAATTACCCCTTGTTTTGAGGGTTAAGAGGGTGAAAATAAATAAGTTTTTAACAGAAAATAAAAAAAAAATTATGTGGTGTAATTCATGAAAATTATTTACATATTCTCTACCCAATACCGTATAGTCAATCAAAATTCATAGGGGATCCTGCCATACTCACAAACATGACTCCCAAGACTGGGAACAAATACAAAGAAATAATCAATTGATAATATGGCGCTGGACTTATACGTCTCCCAAACTTATCGTTAAGCGATAACTACCCCCTTAAAGGGGATTCAAATTCATGTTGGTGTTATTTTAACCTAAAAAATAACCTTTAATTTTGGAGAAAAAATCTGTTTGACTAGGATATATAAATAGCAGGATACCGTTCTTATTGCAACCCCCTTTTAGAGAATGGTACTGGGTTGAAAATATTTAAATACTTGAAATTTTTGACCTATTTTCATGAAAAACACATCATAAATATTTTTTTTTATTTTCTGTTAAAAACCTATTTATTTTCACACTTTTAACTTCCAAAATAGGGGGTAGTAACCCCTATATAAAAAAATTGAAAGATATGTCCTAGATTTTAAGATATTAATTTAAGACCTTTTACGTTAAGTTTGCTTTTTTGCCTCCAAGTTATGAAAATTGCAAAAACCGGCTAAAATTCACACTTTTTGAAGTTACTTTTTTACATGACAGTTTAACATGAACAACGTGTGTTATTCAAAGTTGGTACCGAAAATCCTTTCTGCTGATCAAAAGCAAGTTTTAATGACTATTTGCCCTTATACCCTAAAAAACATTGAATCTGACCCTTACTTTTTAGAGAGGGTAATAACATGCAATGAATCATGGTTTTTCACGTATGACCCCGAAACAAAGCGCCAATCCATGCATTGGAAAAACTCAAACTCACCAAGGCAATAGAAAGCGCGGATAAGAAACTAAAATTCAAAGCAATGATGATCGTGATTTTTGACATCCGTGAGATTATTCACATTGATTAGGTACTTGGCGGTCAAACTGTAAATCAAGTTTAACATAAACCGGTTTTGACCACTCTTCGTGAACGTGTGAAAAAAAAGATCTGAAATGTGGAAGAATCGATCTTGAATTCTCCTCCAAGACAACGTACCAGCGCACAATACTCTTTCAATCAAGGAGTTCCATGAAATATGGAATCCTCGTGATGGAGCATATACCCTACTCACCCGACCTTGCTCCATGTAACTTTTTTGTTTCCCTAAGTGAAGAGTACATTGAACCCGTTTTGAGTCCGTTGACGTAGTAATGAAAAAAGCGACGGAGGTCACGATGAATCTGTTAGAAGACGACCGGCAACTCTACTTCCAACAATGTATAATTCGTATGGAGCGGGGTGGGGATCGAGAAGGAGCGTATATTAAACAGAATTAGGGTTTAATGACAAAATTCGAAAATAAAAGTTTTATAAATTAAGTCCGGTTATTTTATACCACACCTTCTATATATAGGATATTTGGTGGTGGGATGTAATTAATTTTGAGGGATGATGTTACTCTGAATACTCTTAAACACGTGTTATTACACGAAGTCTCATGGTTTCCGAAATATTGGTGAAAAGCTCCCATCAAAAAAACCAGTCGTTTTTTTAGAATCGCTACAGCTATTGATTTAATTCCCACATCAGCAATGTGTATTTAGTATATTCACATAAATCCGTGAAAAATATTTTTAAGTGTCTTAGCTAACTAAGAATGAGAGACAGATTTAGCTAAGAAATGAGACACAGATTAACGTACCCGTACGTATAAGAAGGGCCCTTATCAAAGACTTAAGATAAATACTTAGATAGTTAATATAAAAAAAAATAAAATAGTAAGTATGCGGGCAATTTGTCTAGAAATTATGAAATATTTCTGTTTGTTAAATTTACAATGTAGTTTATTATTCTAGTTGTTTATTTTGAATGTAAGCTTGCTTAATTCTTAGCTAGTTATAATGTGATACAATTTTTTTGTGGCACTTCTAAATTTATGTGAGATATCGATACCTCATTGAACAAGATTGTAACTCATCCTCAGTTTTACGTACAACCTATACCTAAGTAATAAGATAATGTGCATTGTGGGAAGAACCTAGTAAATATACCGTTTGAGTTACCCCTGCTATAATTTCCATCAAATGCCCCAACCAACATGGTCTTCACGGAACTTCTCAGTCCTCGTGAAGTTTGGATTGTCGAACTACTTTAAAGTACCGTCGATTTAAAGAGTATGTTAATCTTCCCAGTGCCTCGACCCCGGAGAGTAAATGCGACGACGTCTCTTCTTCCAGAGAATCCGAACAAGTAGGATCATCCTCTGTATCTAACAATTTAACCTATAAGGTCCTGTAAAAATTCCAACGAAAGGATGTACATATTTAATTATATCTTATGCAGCCACTCAAGTTGTACTTTCTCTTGCGAAGATTTAAAACCCTTGTTCTATCGATGGAACTCAAGAGATAGCTCGGATTCCGATATCTTTGCTCTGTAGAGCATCAATCTGGACATTTCTTAACGAATGTCCTTACCTGCCTTTAAGATATGTCTAGAGCTGGTTCGGAACCCTGTTTCATGACCTCGTGTACCGCCTCAGACCTAAACTAGGTTAATCTGTTTCCTCTTCCAGGACATTCCTACACTCTCGAGTTAGTTTTAAGGCCGTTTTAGGTTTAGCAAATGCATTAAAATGCCTCCTAAGTACCATGTAGTTTAAATTTTTAGTGTATGTGATTCTTGGAAATGTTCTTCTGAAAGTCACCTAATTAGCGAGCATATTCACAGTATATTTGAAATTTATTTACAACCTGTTAATCCTGTAATTGAATTTGTATATTGAAATACGTGCTGTTTCTACCGAATATTTCGAAAACTACTAATATTGCCAGATTCGTATTTTGTGGCTGAGTACGTCTCTATTCAAAACTTTATCTTGAGTTACCACCTTGCGTAATGAGGATTTGATGTTATAATTAGTTGTTAACATGAGAACATTCTAGTCTTGAAAGCTTTAATTCTAAAAGATAGATACTTATAGTCTAATATTCTAGAATTGTAAGTGTTTTTAAAAAACGGATATATACGGTAATATATTTAATATGAGGTTGAAGGCGAAAGCCCCAAATACTTGATCTAGTGCATAAGTTTTTTTTTCTCTGTGGTAATAAAAAAGGCAATTGAGACTCATGATCCTATTTCCTTATAACTGGTATTATATAAGTGGCGTGGCTATGAATAACGTGACTTATTAACAGAAAAATAGACCTAAAATCGCCTTTCGTTTCTCTAGCCGATGAACTAGTCCTTTGGTTGAAAAGTTTTTAAGAGTCCCTTAAAATTCACTAAACTATTTTTTTTTATAATCTATTTATAAATAATAGTCGAATAAAATTTTAAATAAAATAACCTACATTCGTATCACATGCAACTCCTGCCCATAGCTACGCCACTAAAATTAGCTCTTAAAATATGTTAAGTTTATTTATTTATTTATTACAATTAGAGTGGCTGATTAAACTTAAAGGATAGATAATTAAAAAACTGGCCTTTTTAGTGTTCCGTACGGAACGGGGTTTGTCCATCTGTATGTCTGTGTCACACCCGATTTTCTCCGAAAAAATTTAACATAGAAAGTTAAAATTTGGCACTAATATAGGAACTGATGGTCTCGTCAGAGCCGCGTAGTTTTGAAAATTAAATTTGGACTTAAGGGATTAGTTTTGGGGGGTGAAATCGAAAGTGAAAAAAAATTACCAGGTTATCGAGTGGGATGTCAAATAAAGGCTTGTAAAACACAAGTTCAAAAAAATATATAATATAATAGTTGGGCACACTTTTCTGTGTATTATTTTTAAAAAATTGCGATAAATCGCTGTCCCCCCTTATCGCAAAAATTTTGAAAAATTTTTGGGGTATTCTCCACAGGGTGTAGATTGAACCAAAATTATCACGAGTGCATTACCTTTATTTATTCCGTAAATGCCTCGTGGAAGAAATAACTCCATCGCAATTGAATAATGCAACTATCGTCATCATGCATAAAAAAGGAGGTACTTCAGACCTTACAAACTATCGACCCATTAGCGTCCTGAGCCATATATACAAGTTATTCAAGAAAATACTTACCAACTGTCTAGCAAATAAATTGGAAGTTTTTCCTTTGCAACAAACGACCATCTGCTTACAGTTAAAATTTTTATCGGAAAATGTATAGAATATAATAAGCTTCTTGTGCTCATATTTGTGGACTTTGAAAAGGCTTTTGATTCTGAAAATCAGCAAACTTTTGGAAGCGCTTGCTGAGTGTGGTATTGATCAACGATATTCTAATGTAATTAAATACATATATGAAAATGCCACCGCTCATGTTAAAAGACAAACTAATCATTCCATCCGCAAATTTCGAATCGAATCCGGCAGGGCTCTCTCCCAAGCTTTTCGTAACATTCCTAGAAAGTACTCTAAAATCAATAAACTGCGAAAGAATGGGACTTAACATTAACGGTGTAAAGTTAAATCACCTCTGTTTCGCTGACGACATTGTCTTAATAACAGACAATATACAAGAAGCACAGACTATGCTGCACTTGCTTCAGGAAGCTTCAGGAAAGGTTGGTCTAAAAATCAATCTATCGAAGACCCAGTTTATGACTAATCTTATATTAAGCGACACTATAAAACTGAAAAACGTAGAGATTGAGCAAGTGCACCAATATAAATACCTGAGATATGAAATCAGCATAGGACGAGATAACCAAACACATAAAATTCAGCGGAGAATAGGTCTCTCCTGTGCTGCATATGGGAAACTGGCCTATGTATGCAAATCTAACCTTCCTATGTGTTTAAAAACAAAAGTAGTTGAAAGACGCATACTCCCCGTTTTTACGTACGAAACCGATACTCTCGCAATGACGAAGAAAAATATCAATAAAATATGTGTCATGCAACAAAAAATGGGGAGGTCAATGTTAGAGACCACATTCAAATCATATTATCAAGAAGAGCACAGGGGTACAAGATGCAGTCAAATTCATTCTATACCTGAAATGGAACTGGGCTGGGCAATGTTGCTAAGTTTAAGGATGGACGATGGACAAAGAGAATTATAAAGTGGCGACCAAGATCCGAAGCCTGCGGAGTAGAGGTAGACCACCAAGTCGATAGAATGATGATTGGAAAAGAGTGGCTGGAAATTGGGTAAAAGCGGCCCAGAACAGAAAAAGATGAACAGTATAAGCTAATGATGATGATGGTTACCTTTAATAATTTATCTGGTAATTAAAAAAAAAAACTTCAAGGTCATCAGTTTTCAGTTAACGTCGGAAAAAAGTGTATTGAAAAGTCATTTGGGGTGTATTTTGTGAAGTCATTGATCATTTTATACCTCCGTAACAAAAATTTTTACTTAAAAAAGCAACGTACTGAACACTAATTGCGCAAGTCCAACTTGTACTTGGCCGGTTATTTAGTTTAAAATTGATTAATGAAATGATGGTTTGGTTGAAGTGGATGATGATCCATTGCTATACTAAATATGATGAAATCTTATAATGTTTAAAGGTGCCTTTAAACATTGTGCCTGTAGTTGGCGGGTGCCTTTCATTCTAGCCATGAAAAAAGACTTCTATTGTTGAATACTCTGTACACGAATACTTTTTTGTAAACAGAAAGGTTCGTAACTCTAAACTGCATATTTTAAAATCAGTGATCACGATAAAATATTTTGTGTCGCAAGGAATTAGTTAAATGGAACATTTTTGGAATTGGTCATATATCCCCATTTTTACATACATATGTGAAATAAGATGATAATGACCAACGATAACCTGATCAATGCCAAAATTTGCCGACAGATGGAAAATTATTTTCCACCACTTAACTTTATTTGTAACATTATCCAGTTACTATTATTATAAAATGGTACGCGATACGCCACCTGGATTCAGAACATATATAAGAACGCCACAATGGCTGTTAAATTGCATGACGTTACAAATAATATCAGAATTGAGCGAAGATTTCAGCAAGGAGATACATTATTCCAAAAACTTTTTATAACCGTCCTCCAATACTCATTTAAGATGCTAATTTGGAAGAACAGTGGTATAATTATTGATGGATTAACTTCAGAAAAAGAAAATTTATGACTAAGTTGGTACCCTCTAGTAACTCTAAAATCTTTAACGAAAAAATCGACCAAATGGACAGTATAGATATCTAGGTCACGAAATAACACATCCTCGATCGAAATCCAACATCTGAATTTAAAAAAAAAATTGATTTAGCTTGGGCTTCGTATGGAGCTCTAAAGGATATATTTAAGAACGACATTCTAATTTGTCTGAATAGGAAAACATTCAACCAGTGCGAGTTCCAGTCTTCAACTATGAAACTGCTTTAACTGATTATATTCTGTTCAGAAGAGAGCCGTTCGCCTGATCGGAGACCCAGAATTGACCAGCAACCTTGATTTCTTGGAACATCAAAGAACGGTTGGCGACTTAAGCCTATGTATTTTTATGGAAAGTGTTCGATGAATGTAACCTACTTAATTCTTTCCAAAGCGGTACATGTTAGGAAAACATGTCGTGCTAATACTTCACATCCGTATAAAGTTCAGCTCGTCACTCCTTGTACAACCACTTTCAAAGAGTTCTATATGGAGAGCCTCAACCGTTTGGAATAATTCGCCCAGGACTGTGTTTCCCATCGAGTACAATTTACCGTGATTCCAGACCAACGCGAGTCGCTTTTTCCGCAGACGTGTCGCTCCTATAGCGTTTTTACACGTGTGTGCTGATAAAAAAAAGTACATCCATGTGTCACGAATGAATAACTACTTAAAATTAATTTACTACAACTTAACACCTGTTTCAATCTGGAATAAAATACTTCTGTTGCTATTTAAATATTATGTTTGTCGATGTTGCTTGTTAATGGTATGAAAAATAAATAGATTGCATTATACAAATTACCGTTGTATTGTTATTTAAATAAATATAATATACACCTTATAATTGCGTCTTCAAATTCGGCGACCCTGCATGTTAATGTGTATAACCCGAATCAATTTTCACCATAGTAAAAATAGATGATATACTACTTGACTTTGTAACTTCAATTACGTCATAATGATAATGGACGTTGATTCGAAAGAAACGTAAGACTATTCTTTCGTTGTCGTTATAATTTTTTTTTATTTACGTAGGTTACATTCAAGGTGACAGAGTAACCAGTCTTTCACACTTACAGGTCCGACTATCCAATCTACTTTACGACATAATTAAAATCATTACCACAGTAAACATAAATCAGTATACCAACAACTTGGTTGCAAGTGCGGTCACTGGTTGTGTTTATATCTGGATTTCAAGAAGAATCTTTTCATAACGTGCTACAAAATTCATTTCTAATAATTTTACAATAAGTAAATGACTCGTTTGACGTTATAATTGAAAATAACTATAAAAAAGATGGCAAGAGGAAGTTTTTGTTGTGCTTGTAAAACTATATCTCCAAAGGAGTTAGTTTTTTTTTAGATTTCCCAAAGATCCTAAAAGGTAATTTATTATAATTCTTTATTTCTGTTATACAATATATTATATAAAGATTATGATAATTGTGTTTTCATATTAGAGATACATTTTATTTGTAAAACAGTTGATGTTTTATTATGGCTAAGTATTGGTTTATGTTATTCCACTTACACTTCTTTTTCTGAATTCAGGGCAGAATCTTTGCTAGAGCTAATTTATATTATCTGCTCTGTTCGAGTGTTCAAAGTGAATGAAGAGATAAGCGTAGAGCTGTAGATTGGGTTCCTAGTCCTTTCCAGCAGATCATTAATATAAATGAGAAAGAGAGTAGAGTTAGTATGGAGCCTTAGAAGACACAGGCGTTGATAGTGAAAGTGTTAGGAAGAAACCCGTCGACTGCCGAACGCTTTCTGATTAAACACGAGAGCCATAAACAGAACATTTCAGTTCTACCATATAAGCGTAGCCAACAATCCATCGTGCCAAACACGGTCATTAGACCGTGTTTAGCACGTCACAAGTGCAACTGCTCGAGATTAGCAAGGAACTTTGAGAACACTTTGAGAAGGTACTTTATATGGAATGTTTTTGTATCTTTAATAGAGGTTTGTGTATTGACAACGTCGGCATTCTGAAATCTTTGGAACAATCACACTGCACAGCAGTTATTGTATGTCTTTCACTAACTATGTTATCATCATCAGGAGCTTCTAATATACTAACCTGGTCAGTGAAATGTAGGTCGAATGCAAATATAAACTGTTTAGGTAGTAAAACGCGCTTAAAATAAACTATGACGTAGTGGCGATTAACTGTAGTGTAGCTTATTATAACTTTTAGGAAAAAAAATACGAAAACTTCCATATTTTTATATATTTTAGCAATGGCCCCTTTGTTCAAGATTTCATGCCAATATGGGATTATTCAGTTTTATTGTCGAGGTAGACAAGCAGAAATATCAGTATTTCATTAGTTACATCATACATTAGTTCTTGACCTTTTCATTGCGCAAATTGTCTGTTTAGAATTTTTTTATTTACGTTCACCGAATATTATCTAATCTAAGGCAATATTTCGATATACTTTATTGAATAAAGAAAGTTTCCTTAGTTTATATTATTTAATAGAATTATCGAGAAGTGCATCATAAAGTAGCATATACAATAATATATATTTTACTGAAAATATAACGGTATACGTCAACGTTCTGCTGATGCTTAACTTTTAGGTATTTATAAACCCGTAGTTGCGTTTAAAACTTGACAATATGCAGTTTACAAATGTTTCCCATGTAATTTTCGACTTAGACGGAACTATTTTAGGTATGTTATGTGTTTTATTTATTTACTTATTTATTTTAAAATTTCAAGCTACATATAATTTTTGTACTGATTTTAAGAAATAAATTAATACTGTCAATAAAATCAAAATAAAATAATTAATCTATTTGTTAAATGTTTGTAAACTTCAGAGACTGAATCAGTATATGAAAAAAAATTCTAAATGATATTGCAAAACTATATGGTAAAGAATATACTCGGGATGTTAAGTTGAAAGTTCTTGGAACCCCGGAGCCAGAAACAGCTAGAATATTTATTAAAGAACTTGACATACCATTATCAATTGAGGGATTTATTAAAGAATACCACAGAAGAACAGCTGAAGAATTACAAAACCCTTCCTTTATGCCTGGTAAGTTATAAAATTACTTTTTCTTTGTAGGTTTTGTACCTCAAAGAAAATGACAATAATGTAACATCCAGGGTTGTTACTACTAATACTATACTCGTAACTATTAGAGTTCATAGAGAATTACAGTTTTAACAGAACCCAGTTTGTTTCTCGATTACTGGACGAAGCGACGTTAATTCAAGCTCTATGTTATTCTAGTTACTGATATGAATGGAACAGCAGCGAGAGGAACCATATATTCTCTCCGTCCCTATAAAATGATAAAAAAAGCGCTCCTCTCTTCCTATAAGTAGAGTCTTTTTTATTTTTAAATATATTTTGAAACGGTTTAAGAGTTTCAATGGAAGATGATTTTTCTTCTTTGAAACGTATTCCCCCGACCATCAGTTATTTTTAGAGTTCCGTATAGAACACTTATAAGATGACTTTGGTGTCTATCCGTCATCTGCCTGTCTGTCAGTCATACCCCATTTTCTCCGGAACTATTTGACATAGAAAGTTGAAATTTGGCACTAATATAGGAATTGATGGCCTTATCAGAACCGTGTAGTTTTGAAAGTTAAAATTTAACTTAAGTTTTGGGGGGTGAAAGCGGAAGTGAAAAAAAAATATATCGCGTCATCAAACGGGGTGTCAAATGAAAGCTTGTAAAAATACGAGTTCAAAAATATATTTTTGCGCACGCTTTTTTTCGTATTATTTTTAAAAAATTTTGAAAAAATTCTGGAATTTTCTCCACAGGATGTAGACTGAATGAAAATTATCATGAGTTCATTACCTTTAATAATTTATCTGGTATATAAAAAACAAATATCGGAAAAAAACTTTATTGAAAACTCATTTGGGGTGTGTTTTGAGAAGTCCTTGAATATTTTATACCTACATTAACACTAATTGCGCAAGTCCAACTTGCACTTGGCCGGTTATTTACCATACTGTGTTGGGTGGGTCTTTTTAAAATCTCCTCCCAATCATCGATTTCTTTAAGGTGTTGAAAACGACACAAGTTTTCAATTATAATAGAGTTTTTTTCGGTACGATATATACTTATAAAAATATTAGAGAAATTATGTAGGTCGGACGATTACCGATATTTTTTACTCTAAAAATCACCCTTTGAATTCTCCTGCCAGTCCAGGAAAAAGTCTGTTTCTCTATAAACGCTCTGTGTTTATTGTTCTTATCTTTTATCCCTTAGATCCATCCTCCAGCCGCTCCTAGAACTAAGTTACGCCTCTAGTGTGACAACGTTTTTCAATATATCTCGTAATTGGACACCGTTACTCTCTTCGATTTTAAATACAAATTCAACAATAGGTATATTTATTAGTTTGATGTGCTTTCTCTATCTTATAAACGATAACATTATCACATTTTAAATATAAAAAACTATCTCTCTCTTTCTCTTTCCATGCGTTTCCTAAATTTTAAAGATCGTGGTCTCTCTGGAATGATTTCACTATTTTCTCCATTTATTTCGATCTTTTTCGAAGTACACATGGAGTGGTCGATCTATAACTTGTTTTATTTGATTCGACCATCTCGTTGGCGAACGGCCTTTACTCTTTTTTTCCTGGACCTCTCCCATCATTATAAGCCAGTCTACACTGTCGCCTGGTCGTCTGGCTACACCTTCAAAATACTAAAGATTTCTTTTTAAACAGCGATGACAATATTACGATTATATTTCTTTCAGTATAGATTGATGGGTGCTTCTTCCGTTCCAGGAAATTCTCAGGATCCTCCCATAGCACCACATTTCAAAGGAATCAATGGTTTGACGTTTCTTTGCTCTAAGCGTCCAGGAATGTCATACGAAAATATTGGAAAGACTAAAGTCTGGACGAGATTTAATTTTGTTCTTTTCGTTATATACGGACTTTTCCATATCTTAGTAAGCCTCATAGCACTTCTTGCTAGGGATATTCTTCTCTTTATTTCATCCTCGCACCCTCCCACTCTAATTACGGTTTTCACGGTTTCATGTTATAAATTGGCTATAAACATTCAATAATGTAGGATGCAGGGACCACAGCCCTGTCTTACTCTTCGGCGAGGATGAAAGGAAGAGGAAAAACTATCAATAGAGAGATATTTTATATTTTTTACATATAATATTTACACAAATCAAGGTATAAAAATATAATATAAAACCTACAATGTACAAACAATTGTACATGTAACCAATACAATAAGAAAAACTATATATGTCATTAATAACTACGAGGCTGGTTTGAAAAGTCCGTGCAAAAATAAAAACTACTTATGTGTTTGGGGTAAACCTTTTTTATTTTTCGACATAGTCTCCTTTTAGGCTTATACACTTCGTCCAACGATGTTCTAGTTTGTTGATCCCTTCCGAATAATAGGATTTGTCCAAGTCTGCAAAATATCCATTAGTGTCTGCAAAATATCCATTAGTGTCTGCAATCACCTCCTCGTTTGAATTAAATCTTTGTCCCGCCAGCCATTTCTTCAAATTGGGGAACAAATAGTAGTCCGAGGGAGCCAAGTCTGGAGAATAGGGGGGATGTGACACGAGTTGGAATCCTATTTCCATTAATTTTGCGACCACAACTGCTGAGGTGTGTGCTGGTGCGTTGTCGTGATGGAAAAGGACTTTCTTGTGGGCCAATCGCGGGCGTTTTTCTTGCAGCTCGGTTTTCAAACGGTCCAATAACGATGAATAATATTCACCTGTAATAGTTTTACCCTTTTCCAGATAGTCGATGAGGATTATCCCTTGCGAATCCCAAAAGACAGTCGCCATAACCTTTCCGGCCGAAGGAACGGTCTTCGCCTTTTTTGGTGCAGATTCCCCCTTGGTAACCCATTGTTTAGATTGTTGTTTGGTCTCAGGAGTATAGTAATGTATCCATGTTTCATCCACAGTGACGAAACGACGCTTAAAGTCCTCCGGATTCTTCTGGAACAGCTGCAAACCATCCTTGCAACACTTCAACGATTCCGTTTTTGGTCAAGCGTGAGCAATCGCGGCACCCATCTTTCGGATAGCTTTCTCATGTCCAAATGTTTATGCAAAATATTATGTACCCGTTCAGTCGAGATGCCCACAGCACTAGCAATCTCACGCACCTTAACTCTTCTGTCATCCATCACCATATCATGGATTTGATCAATGATTTCTGGAGTCGTAACCTCCACAGGCCGTCCAGAACGTTCAGCGTCACTTGTGCCCATATGGCCAGTCCGAAAATTTTGAAACCGTTTGCCTTTCATAAAGTAATGTTTAATCACCACACGAAATTCTTTTTCGTCCATTTCTTGAAAATCACTCGACTTCCTTGATTCACACGAATGCCAAACACAAAGAAATAGACCAATACGGCTGAAACTTGGTGTGCGTTCATTCAAGAGATGTTACTAACTAAACATGACCTCGATACGCGCCGGTGGTGCCATCTCTCGGACTTTGCACAGACTTTTCAAACCAGCCTCGTAGATGATTCTTATGTTTCAAACGTACCGTCAAGTACTATATAATCGACAAATTCCCCGTGTCAATATATTCTGTAAAGTTGAAATAAGTTCTCTCTGCAAAAAATGCATGATGTTCTGGATTAATCTGAAGAATGCAATTTAATTTTTTAAGATTTTTGCGACAAATGTTTTGATCTAAACAACATAGTTATTTAGGAAAAAATAATTCATTGTTTTTGTTTATAAATATCTATTTTTTTATATCTACTTTCAGGAGCTGAAAAATTAATCAACCACTTGGTTAAGCACAAAATTCCGATAGCTATTGCTACTTCATCTTCGATGACCTCATATGAAATAAAGACAAAATCTCGTCTAGACATTTTTAAGTTATTCAGTCATGTAGTTTGTGGAAGTTCAGACCCGGAAGTTAAAAATGGCAAGCCTGCTCCTGACATTTTTTTAGTGTGTTGTTCAAGATTTTCTGATAAACCTGATCCTTCCCAGGTTTGTATAATTTATTTAATAACCATCATTAACCATTTTAGAAAGATATATATTTATGGATATTCAGATTTACTCGCCTGAAAAAACTAGATATTTACAGTAACATACTTTTAGATAGTGAATTTTCTATACGTTATTAGATCAATACATACATATATATATATATACATAATATATATATATATATATATATATATATATATATATATATATATATATATATACATATATACGAGGCTGGTTTGAAAAGTCCGTGCAAAGTCCGAGAGATGGCACCACCGGCGCGTATCGAGGTCATGTTTAGTTAGTAGCATCTCTTGAATGAACGCACACCAAGTTTCAACCATATTGGTCTATTTCTTTGGGTTTGGCATTCGTGTGAATCAAGGAAGTCGAGTGATTTTCAAGAAATGGACGAAAAAGAATTTCGTGTGGTGATTAAACATTACTTTATGAAAGGCAAAACGCCTCAGGAGACTAAAGAGAAGCTTGATAAACATTATGGTGACTCTGCACCTTCGATTAGAACAGTTTATAAGTGGTTTCAAAATTTTCGGACTGGCCATATGGGCACAAGTGACGCTGAACGTTCTGGACGGTCTGTGGAGGTTACGACTCCAGAAATCATTGATCAAATCCATGATATGGTGATGGATGACAGAAGAGTTAAGGTGCGTGAGATTGCTAGTGCTGTGGGCATCTCGACTGAACGGGTACATAATATTTTGCATAAACATTTGGACATGAGAAAGCTATCCGCAAGATGGGTGCCGCGATTGCTCACGCTTGACCAAAAACGGAATCGTGTAAAGTGTTGCAAGGATGGTTTGCAGCTGTTCCAGAAGAATCCGGAGGACTTTAAGCGTCGTTTCGTCACTGTGGATGAAACATGGATACATTACTATACTCCTGAGACCAAACAACAGTCTAAACAATGGGTTACCAAGGGGGAATCTGCACCAAAAAAGGCGAAGACCGTTCCTTCGGCCGGAAAGGTTATGGCGACTGTCTTTTGGGCTTCGCAAGGGATAATCCTCATCGACTATCTGGAAAAGGGTAAAACTATTACAGGTGAATATTATTCATCGTTATTGGACCGTTTAAAAACCGAGCTGCAAGAAAAACGCCCGCGATTGGCCCACAAGAAAGTCCTTTTCCATCACGACAACGCACCAGCACACACCTCAGCAGTTGTGGTCGCAAAATTAATGGAAATAGGATTCCAACTCGTTTCACATCCCCCCTATTCTCCAGACCTGGCTCCCTCGGACTACTATTTGTTCCCCAATTTGAAGAAATGGCTGGCGGGACAAAGATTTTATTCAAACGAGGAGGTGATTGCAGGCACTAATGGATATTTTGCAGACTTGGACAAATCCTATTATTCGGAAGGGATCAACAAACTAGAACATCGTTGGACGAAGTGTATAAGCCTAAAAGGAGACTATGTCGAAAAATAAAAAAGGTTTACCCCAAACACATAAGTAGTTTTTATTTTTGCACGGACTTTTCAAACCAGCCTCGTATGTGTGTGTGTTTCTCTACAACCAGTTACTGTATTGTCTACAACAGTTGGTTCACATCGAGGCTGACTCCGAGGAAGCCAAATAATGGACATTGAATATACTTAAACCCCAGGTTTAAGTGATCGGAGACATGAATACCAAGGATGTTTTTAAGTAAAAAAATTAACACTGAAGATGAATATGCTTATGGGCGGAGTGGGGGGGTCAATCAACAATCGGGTACATTTGGGCTGAAACTCTAAAAGCTTCCCAGCACAGTCACTCAAAATTGACGCCCAGAGGGAGAAAGATTTTTCACAGAAAAGAACATTCGAACCTTAAAAGCTTAAACGTAATTTAAAAATTGACCAGGGGACGGAAATTTGCCAAAAAAATCCGTCTTACAATAGAACGTTAAAGTGTTATTTTTTACATCCATAGAAGGCTGGCCCACTGTTAATTAACCGTCCTAATGAAACCAAAAAAAAAGGGAAACAAACCTATCTTCATGAATTATAATTTGAAGCAATATTATTCCTGAAAGTGCTACCATAAATTTTTTTTCGCTTTAATGTAGCTTATTTAAAATCCTAATAATGTTGAACCTTCTTCATACAAAATTTCAGATTTGTCTACAAAATATTATGAAATAAAGTTAATAAGTAACATAGTATTTAAATAAGTATATGTAAATGTATACCAGCAAGATTAGAGTCAGACAACCGTCCTCATCATATGTTTTAACGAAGGTAAATAAGTCAACCTATCTAACTTTGTATTTTTTATTTAAGGTTCTAGTACTAGAAGATGCACCAAATGGTGTTAGAGGAGCTTTGGCAGCAGGAATGCAAGGTGTTTTAATACCAGAGAACGATATTAGTCAAGAATTAAGAAAACCAGCCACTTTAGTGATAGATTCGTTGGAGGAATTTAAACCCGAATGGTTTGGGTTACCTCCGTTTAATAAATAACAAATAATATAAACCTAAAATATATAAATATGAACATAAAGTAATTTGATTTTCTTTTTTTATAGTAGCTGCCTACCTCTTTAAAAACAATGTAAAAAAAGTCAAGAACAAAAAAGGCAATTAATAACAGACACGTGTTTAAACAAGGACAGATGTAAGCATAGATAATTTTTAAAATCTATTTAACATCGTTTTCCGAGAACCAATAATTTATATTTATATAAGTATAATAATAGGAGTCTTGGATGGTCGGGAGGTGACCTATCGCTTGTTTTTAGGACTTGTCCAAAGCTTTTGATACCTTTTATTACTTTTTTTTACGGCGAAAGTTGCACAAAGCCTGTACCACAGAGAATATAGCTATCGTTACAGAAAGACAAAACGTCACCTCAAAATGAACCCGACTGGCTACCGTCGGCACGTTAAAATATGCTACGTCAAGTGTCTCAGAGATGCCGTACAGATAGAAGTTGTATTATATGTAACAATAATAGGGAGGCGCAGCATCTCTGCGAAACTCGGCGAGCCACATTTTAACATACCGACTTGATTTTGCGGTGACGTATGGAAAGCCGTTAGAATGGATAACAAATCGCAATATTTAACAGAGTCTGCCAAATAAGAACGTGTCACCTATACGGTAGAAGAAATTTCTTTTTTTTTTTTAGGTTACTGTTGGCACCCCTGCAAACAATGTTTTGTGGAAATAGATTCATTTCTAACCTTATTTATGGTTAATAATAATAAACAATTTTATTCAAAGTATGCAATATACAGTTGAATAGGACAGAGTGCAGCTGAACAAAGATAAAAGACAAAAAAAACTTTAACTGAAGCAAAATGTATGTCCATCTGTCGTTACACTTGCCCCTAGGCAGCAACACACTAACACATGCACAACCAAATAATAATAATAATGCACAACCAAATTATATGATGCACAACCAAATAACAAACAAAAAAAATCTTATGTCAGTTACAGAAAGCCATGATTTAAGATTAGAAAACTTACATTTTTAGGAACAAGTAAATTCTTCAATTATTGTGCAATAACAAATGTTTTAGGTATTTTTTGAAACATTTGACTGATTCAGATTTCAGAATGTCCGGTAGGTTGTTATAAGTTTTAACTAAATTGTAAGGGAAAGACCTTTCAAATATGCCTGTTTTATGAAGTGGGGGCGTAAGTAAGCCTCTGCTTCTTATATTTATATTATGAACGTCAGCCTTGAACGGAATTTTTTTAAAAAGATACCTAGGTGACTTAGTGCAGATAATTTTATGATACACGATACAACAATGCAAATATCGTTTTGACTTCATGTCAATCCATTTAGCTTCCTTCAGTTTATAAGTAACTGGATTTCGTTTCTTTATACCATAGCTAAACCGTAAACAATATTTCTGAATTTTTTGAATTATTTTTGTATCTTCTGCAGTCAAACAGGAGCCCTAAACAACATCACAGTGGTTAAATATAGATAAAATGATAGGATCGCAAAGCATGAGTTTTAATTGAGTATTTAATAAATGTCTCGAGTTATAAAGACACCTACTGCACCACTGCACCACTGCCCTCTTAATGCAAGTCGACACGTGTTTTTTAAATCTTAAAGTTGAATCCAAAATTAAGCCAAGATTTTTAGCCACAGCTTTAACAGGTATCCTTATATATTAACTTCAACTAGTGAAGTGAGTCTCTTTACAACAATTGGTCTACCGAACAACATTGCGACACATTTGTTGGGATTAAGTTTCAAATGATGTTCCTCCAAAACTCTCTATGTAACCTCCAAATCACCATTTATCAGTCGACAACCGTCAAGCACTGCATTCTCAGAAAAAGAGTAAAACAACTGTGTATCGTCAGCGTACATCTGACAGTTACAGACTCTGAGAAATGACGGAAATAAATGGGTATAAATGCAGAATAGAATAGGGCCCAAAATTGATCCTTGCGGGACGCCTCTGGTCACCCTTTGCAGGTCCGAGAAAGATCGACTCAAGACAACTCTCTGATGAGGATCTTTGAGATATTCTCCAATAAACTTAACTTCTTTGTCCAGACCTACAAACTTCAAGATATGAATTAAAAGTGAGCATGTCAAATGTTTTTGAATAATCGAGCAAGATTAAAAATAGTACATTTATTTCTATCAATCTCTTCAAATATATGGTCGGTCACATTAAGAAGTGCAGTAGTACAACTGTGTGACCGCCTAAAGCCAGACTGCACTGTAGGTAAAATATCATACTTTTCTATATATTCTACTAGTTGTGATTTTACAATATGTTCAAGAACTTTTGATAATACTGGAAGTATGCTTACAGGGCGTACAACATGCGCAGTTTTCCAGGCGGATGGATATACTGACATCTCGATACAAAAGTTTACAATATGACAAATATATTTTAAAATAAAGGAACAGCAAAAAATGATAAAATCAATAGGAATATTATCAGAACCCACAGCTTTGGTCCTTATTCGACACAAAGCTTTTGAGATCTCGATTTCAGTAACAGCAATTTAAAAGCAGTCTTATTTGAGTTATTAGTTATGTAATAATTTTTAGCATCGAGATCAGGGTTTTTAATTTGAGGTATTGAATTTACAAAATATTGATTTATATCGTTCGGATTACAAAGATTGTCAGGAAGTTTTTTATTTTTAGTTTTAATAATATTAGGGTTTTTAAGTGCTTTCCATTTTTCTTTTTGGCTTGAATTTATTATAACGCTTTGAATATATGCTTTTTTCTCCCTTCTTATTGCGCTGTTAGTAAAATTTCTGTAGTTTCTGTAGATATTAAAAGTCCTCTGGCTTTTTTGTTCTTCTATATTTACATTTGGCCTTATCTCTTAGTCTAATAAGGTATCTAATATTATCGGTAATCCAGGGGCAGTATGATTTCCTTAAAACTATCGTCTTTAGCGGTGCGTGTATGTCCATTAAGGCTAATAAATTTTCATTGAAGAAAGTTACTTTTTTATCAATGTTACCCAAATCGTAAATGTTTCTCCATGGAATAGACTTTAGGTGGTCAGTCAAAACCTCTGAATTAATATTTTTAAAATTTCTATAGGTGTGTATCATCGGAGGAGGTTTCTGAATTTCTATATTCATAATACAAAAAATTAATTCGTGATCCGATATGCCCACAGAACAGACTCCAGACTCCATCACCTCAATATTTTCAGACACTATTAAATGATCTATTAAAGTAGAGGTACCATTCATTACGCGTGTAGGTTGGTTGATAATTTGAAGCAATCCACAGCTCTCAAGCATACTTCGATAAAGGTCGATAACAGAATCTTCTATTAAATTTAAATTGATGTCACCCGTGCAAATAAAACCATCTACTTGCGGCAAAATATCAATTATCTATAAAATTACGTTTGTTTAGATTTAGAGGCTTGTATACGCATCCGAAAACAAAAACTTCCCTCTTTAGTTTAAATTTAACCCATAGACATTCAAATGTATCGTAATGCAATTCCTCATAACTTTTGATTGTATTATTAATATAAATAGCAACACCTCCTTTGGCACTATTTAATCTATCATTTCTCAGGAGTGTGTAATTGGGAAAATTAACAGCCCTACTTGGTATATGGGGCTTTAAGAATGTTTCTGTAACCGCTACAAGGTCATAAGAATTGTCCAGATTATTGAATTTATATTTAAATGATATACACTAAATTTATTTTCTAAATTTCGTACATTCATTTGTCAGTATAAGGCTGTGCTATAATAGAACAATAAAAAAAATTTAAACTCGTAGTAAACGAACCAATAACAGTAAAAAAAAAATTATAGAATAGTACAAATAATAATAATAATGACGTAGAACTACCTTTACAGGAAATATGTGACCCGACATTGTTAAGTATTTATTTTCTAAAGCCTTTTGAGACTTCTATTTAAAAACAATATTTCTCATTTTTCCAATATTATTTATCATTCTCATAGTGTGAAACAATTACAACTGAAAGGTGTTTTAAAAAAAAATCTAAATTATTGCAACTTACAGTTTATACAATCTTGTCGGATAGTGATTAAACAATGCATAAACATATCATGCATCCTTGTGATTACACAGAATTTTGACTCACGTTTTCATAGTTCAAGTTTAGCCATTGTTCTTCGGATTTTATTACAACTTTTTTATTTTTATACATAACATAGATTTGACCACTAACCGTCCACGAATTCTTGCCCGCACTTGTTCTCACCACTTTAAACATTGTTCTTGTTTCCTTAGTTAAAAATTCAGTTATCATAAGTGAGGTGCCTTTTAATTTCTTTTTAGCAAAAATATTTCGTCGCGTATCCAAGGATGTGTGAACTCGACGACTACCGAACGAGACTTTCTCTGGTTTTGTTTTGTTCATATTGGAACCCAAACGATAACAATAATTTAAATCACATTTTTAGTGTTCCGTACGGAACACTTATAAGATCACTTCGGTGTCTGTCTGTCCGTCTGTCACACCTGATTTTCTCCGAAACTATTTGTCATAGAAAGTTGAAATTTGGTAATAATATAGGAATTGATGGCCTCATCAGAGCCATGTAGTTTTGAAAGTTAAATTTTGACTTAAGGGGTTAGTTTTGGGGGGTGAAATCGGAAGTGAAAAAAAAATTTTTTTACTAGGTAATCGAGTATGGTGTCAAATGAAAGCTTGTGAAAACACGAGTAAAAAATATATATATAATGTAATACTTGCGCGCACTTTTCTTTGTATTATTTTTAAAAAATCGCGAAAAATCGCTGTCCACCCGCCCTATCTCGAAAAGTACTTATCAAAAAATTTTGAAAAAATTCTGGAATATTCTCCATGGGGAGTAGATTGAACGAAAATTATCACGAGTGCATTCCTGCAATAATTTATCTGGTATATAAAAAAAACAGAAATTGCAAGGTCATCAATTTTCAGTAAAGATTGGAAATAAACTTTGTTGAAAACTCATTTGGGGTGTGTTTTGTGAAGTCACTGATCATTTTATAATTCCGTTATAAAATTTTTTATTTTAAAAGCAATCAACGTACGGAACACTAATTGCACAAGTTCAACTTGCACTTGACCAGTTATTTTATATTAATATTTAGTTTTTGAGATGCCATGTCAATGATTTTGGTATAGATATTATATAGTACATTATTGAACATGCATCCAAAAGGTTCGAAAAACACGCCTACGGCGCCACTAAGTGTATGGGTAAGTCAAGGGTATTCGTATGATCTACCAGAACGTGGTTCAAGAGGAAAAGTGTTGGACAATGACGAAAAAATAATTATTTACATGTTTTCCCGAAATCCTCAATTTACTTTACGCCAAGAGGTGCAAAAACTAAAGCAGAAAGAAATTAATTTAAAGTGGATGAACACCATGAAGAAACCATTGCTGAGCGAAAAACAGAGAGAGGAATGACTCGCGTGGGCAGAGGAAAATAGATCGAGACTAATTTTTTCATTTTGGGGTTATGTTACACCCTACGAGCCTGGTCAATTTCCACAAATCGATTGGTTCAGCGGGTGTGTCTTTCGGAAAAAGATTTAGGAGACTTTACTTACAATTTGAACGCTGAAAAAATGCTTCAAATTTACAAGAAGGCATTAATATCGACTACCAAACGGTGGTTTGTCGATAAAAATGAGAAGTGGATTCTTCAAGAGGATAACCACGCCAAACATCGGAGAAAACCGTGTAGCCAGTGGAAAAGGGAATCCAGTATCGTCACACTAGATTGGCCATCCCAGTCGCCCGATCCAAACCCAATCCAGAACGTTTGGTCATACATCAATCACTAGTGTCGTAGTAAAGAGGTGCGGACGGGGAAGCAGCTGTCACGGCAAATTCGGGAAATTTAAAAATCTTTGCCCCAGGAATACGCGGAAAATCTCGTCGAATGTGTGTCTCGAAGATGCTAGGCGATCATCGATGCTGATGGGAACTGGACGAACTACTGAATCATTAGCATTTTAATAGCATTCCTTTACTATTTAATAATGTAAAAAACTTTTAAATAAATATATTTTTTAATGAACAATGCGGGACACGTTCTTACTTCACCGACTGCATATTGACTTAAACAATAAATGTTTACAGACGCAAAATCGCAGTATCAGAGCAAAAAAAGACACCTATGTAAATTGGAAACTACGTTTTTCGTGACCTGAAAGAATAACTTCCTTAAGACTAGAATACTTTCTTCAGCAAGAAAACAAAAAAGACACTTGCATTGTACGTTTCAAATAATTGGTTGGTTAAACATTTTCGGGCCTAAGATTGGAGTGTGTTAACCTCATTTCCATAGCAATATCAACCAAATATATTGTGTTTCTATGACTACAATTTGAAACCAGAAAAAATAAACAGAAATCTGTATTCATTAATTACAGTCAATTCAAAAGCATACTGACCACAAATCAGATACCGCAAGTACTCAATAAGTATCAGGTATATAGTGTTTTGTTGTTTTTTTCTATTTCAGTATAAAAATAAGAAAGTGCAATTATACAGGGTGGTTTGAAAGGTCGACCGATATTTTACTTACAATATTTTTAATATACAGTCTGTCAAGTAAGAAAATGTCCGCGATAATTCATTTTCGTTAGATGCGATTCGAAAAAATCGGCAGGGGGAACCTTTGTCTACGACCCATTTTAGTAAATGTACCAGTCGATCATGTAAAACCCAAAATGAGTCAGTTGTTTGCACGTCGGTTCGAGGCAGTCTTTGTACCCATCCAAAGAGGCCTAAAATGACACATTCTGCGGCCGCTAAAGATATTAAAAATCGGTGTTGTTTGTAAAGAAGTGATTAGATCGTTTTAACGAGACGAAAAATGTCGACGACTTGCCAAAACGTGGCTCGGTAGGCAAAGTCACTTCGAAAGTCGAAAAACGAATCGTGACTTTGTTTTCACGGGTCCCGAAATTGACTGCTGCGTTAAGGAGCGGAAAAATTAAGAAAATCTATTTTGAATGTATCCTATCAGACTATTCGACAACATCTTCAAGCTCATGATGTGAAATTCCGAAGCACATTGAAGAAACCTTTGCTGGGCGAAAATCTCGTAGCAAAACGGCTCTCTTGAGTCCACGATAAGATACTACAGTGACTCTGGACGCCAACTCTACGTTTGGTCCCCTGTAGAGAGAAAGCTCAAAGGAAATACTCTGAGGACTTTGACTCGGTTATCTCGCGAGATTCGAAAAATTTAGAGCACATTGCCCGAGTATGTAGAAATCTCGTCGACAACATGCCTCGAAGATGCCAACCGATCATTGATGCAGGAGACAATTTTTTACTTACTTACTAAGGTAATTGTGCCATTGTTAGCACAACAAAGAATACATCGACGGCAAAAAATTTTCTCGAACATATTTTTTCAAGAATACGAGCGGTCACGTTCTTACTTGACAGACTGTACCTGTGACTTTGCTTATTAGGTGAAGTTTTGACGAGCTGTCAGGTCAAAAATTGAAGGAAAATGGAACGGCTTCTTCCTTCTACAAACACTTTAGTTAAATATGACAATCCTATCTTAGTATCAAAGCATGAGCCGGCTAGCACTTCGACTGATGTAAGTATTTGATTCAAGAAATTACGTTTAGAAATATGAAAGTGTTATTAAAAAGAAGGTACAATATAAGAGAATTGTTCCCATAAAAAATTAATGATTTTGCAAATTCTACCAAGACTGCCATTGTATTGTGACGAAAGCTATTGGGCTTGATTCATACTAGGAGGCCACTCTCGATACGCTCTCGGTTCGATAAAATTTTCTCATATCCACATTACTGTTCCGATATAGATCTCGCTTCAGTTTGTCTTCGTCAACAATTCAAATTAGAAGAGTAGTTAAGAAAAGTGCATATATAATGTCATTTAACTTTTCAATTAAAGAATTAGCAATTATAGCTATTCTTTTAGTCGATGATTTAAAAATCATCGAAACCCGGAGGAAACCGAGGAGAAGAATATGGGTACATCCAAGTTTAAAGGCTCGAAAAAGTGAAGGTGAAGATTATACACTATACCGTCATCTAATTGACGACGAAGAAAAGTTTATAAAATATTTTAGAATGGATTCTAGGACGTTTGAAATGATCTACAATTTTTCACTCGCCATTATTTATTAACGTGTTTTAATTTTTATTAATTTTTTACCTTACACTCACTTGTTGCGGGGACGGGATGAAGCGGGATCAAAAACATATTCATACCACCGTGACGAGCCAGGACACGTCCGATGTCGCTCCGATAAAATATTCTTTAAAATGTATCGATATTGGAGCGTTATGAGATCGAAATCTGAGTGATAGTGGTAGTGTGAATACACTCATTGTTTCTTCTGTAAACATATTTTATCGAACCGAGAGCGAACCGAGAGCGTATCGAGAGCGGCCTCATAGTATGAATCAAGCCTTATTATGATATTCTCGCCGATATACAAAAAAAAGGGTAAAATCCCTATTCAGGCGGGGAGGTGAACAATAAAAAAAATACCACATGGGGTGAAAAGACCCGAGATTTATGAAAAAAAAACAATATTTTTGTGAAAAATCGATTTTATTCTTTAACATAGTTTCCTTCAACAGTATGTCCCGATGCGATATAATACAAGTTACGCCCTCTCTTAGAAATCCCTCAAAATGAATTCACACTCCTTATATTAAATAATTTCAAATTCTTTCAGTGACTCGTTCTGTTTTCTTAAGCAATTTCTTACCTTGAACTTTAAAATTAAAATCGAAATATAGGAAGAGTCGATGAAACTTTAAAAAAGTTTACCACATCTTCACTAAATTGGGAAAAATCACAACTAACAATTTATTCTCATTTTTAGTTAAAAACTTCTCATTGATTAGTATTTGTACCTGCAAAGTTTTATGCAATAAGGATGTTCTTTTAAATTTATTTTTAATTTTTTCTCAATTTACTTTTGATAGTGGTGATTAACAAAATAATATCTCTATGACAACCACCTCTTGTATTGAATTGATAAACTCATGTCTTGACACGAAGACAATATTTTGATATGTTCCAAAAATTGTCGCCTTAGTTTCTTTATTACTAAAACAAAAAATTATGATTTAGGTAGACGTTGAATCGGTAAAAAAGGGTCAATTAACGGCAGAACAGAAACGTGAAACTGAAGAAATCTTAAATACTATTTTACCGCCAAAAGAGTGGGAAGAAGATGACCAATTATGGAGACAGTGCGTGTCGACTACGCCGGCTACACGACTGGATGTTGTTAATTTACAAGAACAACTTGACATGAGGTTGCAGCAAAGACAGGTTAACAGTAAATTAATTTCTGGTTCCGTAATTTTAATTAATAATTTATCTTTGAAATTGGTCTAATTTAATAGGGCTTTATACTGCAAAGCGCAAGTTTTTGAGCATACTCTCGATAGTGGCATTCGAAGAGGGGCGTGGGCAGTCTGTCAAGTTAGAACGGGTCCGCGATAATTCATTTTTGGTAGATGCGTTTCTAGCGATTAAACAAAAAATCAGTAGAGGGAACCTTTGTCTACGACGCATTTTAGTAGAAGTGCCAGTCGATTCTGAACTTTCGTCGAAATCACCTAAAATCCAGAATGAGTCACTTGTTTGCTCGTCGATTCGAGGCAGTCTTTCTTTGTTTCCATTCAAGGGGACCTAAAATGACACTTTCCACAGCCGCTGAATATATTAAAAAGTGGGTATCGTTTGTGAAGACGTGGGTAAATCGTTTTAACGAGACGAAAAATGTCAACGACTTGCTAAAACGTGATTCGGTAGGCAAAGTACTCCAAAAGTCGAAAAACGAATCGTGTCTTTGTTTTCACAAGACTCGAAATTGACGCTGCGTCAAGGAGCAGCAAAATTAAGAAAATCAGGTTTGAATGTGTCCTATGAGACCATTCGATAACATGTCCGTTCTCATGAAGCACGTTGAAGATACCTTTGCTGGGCAAAAATTACGAAGCGGCTCGCTTGGGCCCACGATAGGATACTAGAGTGGCCCTCACAATCGTCGGACGCCAACCCTATTGAAAACCTTTGGTCCCCTGTAAAAAAAAAGCTCAAAGAAAAGACTCTGAAGACTGACTCAGTTGTCTCGCGGAATTTGAAAAATTTGAAGATCATTGCCCGAGTATGCAGAAAATCTCATCAGCAGCATGCCTCGACGATTCCAGGCGATTATTGAAGCAAGAGGCGATTGGACAACTGACTAAGGTAATTGCGCTGTTCAAAGGCTACATTAATGGCAACAAATTTTCAACAAACCAATTAAACTCGCACCTAACTTGTACATATGGTTTTGGAATTTTTTATACACCTTTTCGCGTAATATTCGTTGCGCCATCTGTTAATGTTCGGGTCCGCTTAGTTATTTTAGAGCCTTTAGCCTAATGTAACACAACACTATTATAACTTTTATACCTATTCTAAGGCCTTAACACTTTTTACTTGCCATCAATATTCATTCCACTATTATCCATAAGGTATATCTAGGGAAAATACTATAATTGTGCTAAATTCGACTTTGCGGTAAGCGTTCGGGGTTTTTTTTTTCACAAGAATGCACTAAAAAAAGGCGCTCATTACTGCTACCAATGTTTTCAGTATTTCAGATAATTTGTATTTATGAATATTTTACGATGCTATCCCTAGAAACCGTTTTGTGGCAAAAGAAACGTGTATTTTCAATTAGTAAAAAGTTTAATTTATATTTTTAAGTTAAGTGAACAGTAAGACAATTTTTGTTTTCTGGTAAACTCCACATTTATTTTAACATATCAACATGTTTCGCTATCACTGTAGCTTTATCAAGATATCTTGATAACTGTAGCTTTATCAAGATATCTTGATAAAGCTACAGTGATAGCGAAACATGTTGATATGTTAAAATAAATGTGGAGTTTACCAGTAAACAAAAATTGTTTTACTGTTCACTTTAAGCTTAATGGATCTCCACCAAGTATCGGCCAAAACAATCCAGTTTAATTTATAATTATTCTCAGAGTTTTTGATAATCTAAGATCGATACAAGATCTTTTATGTTCGTGTGCCTAGTTGTATTTTATTGTTCTGTACGGAACACGTTTGGGATCCCTTCAGTGTCTGTCTGTCGGTCACACCCGATTTTCTCCAAAACTATTTGACTGTTTTGTAGCTAAGCAGCTGAAACTAGTATACATTATTAGAGAGATTTTGCAACGTTTATTTTGGTAGGTCACTGCCTTTAACTTTATTTGAAGCATGAGCCCACCGAGCTGGAGCTTGCATAGTAGTAAAGGGAAGACTCAGCTGTTATCGTTATATGAAGCATGCGCTCACCATTTGGAGCTTGCGCAGTATTGAAACAAAACAAGAGAAACCTTCTTTAAGGATAACGATTTCCCTTATTTAGAAACTCATGAGAGAGGTTATTTAAGGTTCGTTATTCTTATCGCTATTATGGTAGGGCCTGTTTTTTTTCCTACTTAGGTATAGAAAATGCTAAAATAATACAGTAAAATCTTTTATTGCAAACAACACTGACAATAGTTGATTAGTGTTCAGATTATGTTGGGATTTTGCAATCTTTGGCACAATGGCATTACAGTGTGTGTAGTGCTAAATAAGTCCGAAATTTTATTTATCACACATTCGTGTTACCTTGGAAATATTAAAGGAAGTGATAGATACCTGCTAGACACAACTTTAATTTAGAAACTTGTGTTGATCCATCGAATACTAATAAATCTTAACCATGAAATGAGTGAAAAAAAAATATTAAATTTATAGAAGATGAATACTAACCTAACCTTGCAATTTCTTCGTATTAATACTGCGCATACTTGAGATAACGATAAGGACAAAGGCATGTGAAAAATAAGCGTTACAAAATCTCGCTAAGACTAAGAAAAAATGTGAAAATATTATTGGATCTTAAGATGTCAGGAACCTAATTAACCAACCTAGGTTGGCAATCCCCGTACGGAACGCTAATTGCGCAAGTCCGACTTGCACTTGACCGTGGATCGTTTCTACGTTTGAATTACCTGGTCAGAGGATTGACTTACTTAAGTTATTGAAAGACGCCTCTTTAAATCTAAGACAAGCAATGTGGTGTAGATTTGAGTCCTAAACAATGGTGTGCGCTCGGATTTTACGTTTGCCAAGGATGTATTGAGCAAATCGCCTAACCAATTTTTAGTGTTCCGTACGGAACACTTATAAGATCACTTCGGTATCTGTCCGTCCGTCCGTCTGTCACACCCGATTTTCTCCGAAAAACTATTTGACAGAGAAAGTTGAAATTTGGTACTAATATAGGAATTGATGGCTTCATCAGAGCCGTGTAGTTTCAAAGTTAAATTTTGACTTAAGGGGTTAGTTTTGGAGAAATGAAAAAAAAAATTACTAGGTCTTCGAGTGGGGAGTCAAATGAAAGCTTGTAAAGGCACGAGTTCGAAAATATATGTAATGTAATATTTGCGCACACTTTTCTTTGTATTATTTTTAAAAAATCGCGAAAAATCGCTGTCTCCCTCCTTATCTCGAAAAAAAATGACCAAAAAATTTTGAAAAAATTCTGAATTATTGTCCACAGGGACTGAAAATTATCACGAGTGCAGTGAGTTTAATAATTTATCTGGTATATAAAAAAAAAATTCAAGATCATCAGTTTTCAATAAAGATCGGAAACAAACTTTGTTGAAAACTCATTTGGGGTCTTTATTTGTGAAGTCATTGATCATTTTATACCTCCGTAACAAAAATTTTTGTTTCAAAAGCAATCAACGTACGAATCACTAATTGCGCAAGTTCAAATTACGCTTGACCGGTTTTTTATTAGTCAATCTGATACGCAGTAGGAAAGTATGATTGTAGCAAAAAGTACACAAAACAATTTTAGACGCATCAAGATAGTAAAGGGGCGGTGTTTTAAAAGGAGTCTTAAGGTACAGCCTCGTCCTGAAATTTACTTACTTTTGCAAAATACTCCCGCATGACTTTCCAGCCATGATTCGTAAATATGTTAGATATCGATACACTATTTGTTATAGATAAGACCAATACATTTACATTTTCTAGGCTAGAGAAACAGGTATTTGCCCAGTCAGACGTGAACTTTATACACAATGCTTTGATGAAATTATACGGCAAGTTACAATAAATTGTGCCGAACGGGGCCTCCTACTTTTAAGAGTAAGAGATGAAATGAGAATGACTATAGAAGCTTATCAAGCTCTATATTGCAGTAGTGTAGCTTTTGGTATGAGGAAGGCACTTCAGGCTGAGCAGGGTAAGGAAAAAATGTTTCATAAAGACGTTCTTGAGATTCGCAAGTTGTCTAATGACTATTTTGAGCAAACATAGGGGTTTTAAATTTAAACTTGCATTCTTCAGGTAGATGCTGTCTTCGGACACATTCGACAAAATTAGTTACAACATTTTACTAAATTACTTGGGCGAGGTCGGTGTGGGAGGTAGTCGTAGAAGTAGAAGAGTTGAATCTTATACACGGTGTGCTTGAAACAGATTTTAATGACTTCGGCGACCACTCCAAATTTTCCGACGGTAATCGATTAGTGTAGTATTGCAGAGCATGTGTGAACAATTTTTAAATTTTTTGCCGAGCCGTTTTGAAAAATGTACATTTAAAAATTAAAAATGGAAAATTTCGAAATAAACATAATTTTCTATATTAATGTGCGAACGTGAAAATCATTAATTTGAGAGGTGGTAGACGTCTGTTGGTGCTCTCGAACCAAAATAATGGTAATTTTAAGATTTTTTTAAATTCCAGGTCCAAAATCTGTGAAAACATATTTTATTCATTTTTTCATATTTTTAAAAATTTTCATTACTTTAGGTCTAGAAATTTCTTTGAAAAATGATATTGAAAGATTTATCTTCTAGTTTCATAATCTAATACCAGGTGTACAAGTAAGAAATGCTGATTTCAGACAACAGATGGTGCACCAATGCAGTTTGTGCTATAAAGATTTGACACTGCGCCATTTTGTTGTGTCATCAACAAGTGTCAGACGCGCACGAGTGATAAATTGGAAAAGTGTGTGCATAGTGTTGTGTTCAATATGTCGAAATTTATACCGAACAAAGTGCATTCGCGGACAGCATTAATTTTTTGTTTTCATTTGAAGAAAACTGCTGTTGAATCATACCGATTACTTCGAGAAGCTTATGGTGATACGTGTGAACGATAGTTTCGGCGTTTCAAAAGTGGTGACTTCGATGTTGCAGACAAGAAACGTGGAAAACCGCCCAAAAAATACGAAGATATGGAATTGCAAGCATTGTTGGACGAAGATGATTCGCAAACACAAAAACAACTCGCCGAGCAATTGGGCGTTAGTCAACAAGCTGTTTCCAATCGGCTGCGAGAAATGGGAAAGATTCAGAAGACCAGTAGATGGGTACCCCATGAGTTGAACGACAGGCAAATGGAAAAGCGCAAAAACACGTATGACTTTTTGCTCACTCGGTACAAAAGGAAGTCGTTTTTGCATCGTATAGTTACAGGGGATAAAAAGTGGATTTATTTTGCGAATCCCAAGCGCAAAAAATCATGGGGAGACCCAAGCGCACCATCCACATCGACCGCAAGACCGAATAGCTTTGGCAGAAAGACGATGCTCTCTGTTTGGTGGGACCAGAGGGGCGTGGTCTATTATGAGCTGTTAAAAAACCTGGGGAAACGGTTAATACTAAACGTTACCAACAACAATTGACCGATTTTGAACCGTTCGCTGCTTGAAAAAAGGCCAGAATACCGAAAGAGGAAACACAAAGTCATTTTTCAATTCAATTCATCAAATCAGTTCGCGACTTACTCACCAGACTTGGCTCCTTCCGACTACCACTTGTTTGCATCGATGGTTCACAGCAAAAGGGGAAGATTTTTACTGGCGTGGTATTCACAAATTGCCCGAAAGATGGGAAACATGTATAACAAGCGATGGAGCATACTTTGAATAAAGCACTTTTTATCATTCTTCCGAATTTAACATGTTTTTTTAGAAAAAAAATCCGCATTTCTTACTTGTACACCTGGTATGAACATGTTTTCTCAACGAGGTATAAATTTGCTAATTACGTCAAAATAATAATATGATTTATCTTTAGTACATTTAATGGCTACTTCAGATGGTTTTTTGTCAACAAATTTTTCTTTCTTAATGTTCTTTAATCAATCACATACTAAATGTTCAGTATTTTCAGTTCAGTAAATTTTCGAAATTATTTGAGCGGCAGCAAAAATGAAGCTTTCCCCATGTCAATTCCATAGTACATTTTGGACAATACCTTGCAACTATTTCTTTTGTTTCTACTCTATATTCACTATTTAAAAAATTGATATGTCCTGATTTTTGCGCTAAATAATCACACAAACTACATTCACAGAATTTTTCTTCTTGAGACCTCGTATCTCTATGCAATGCTTTAAATGTTAACTAATCAGGTAACTCAATGGATTTAATTGTTCTATTTTTTTAACAGCCTCATAAACTAAGACTTTACAAGAAGTAAAAATTACTGTGAGAAGACGTTTATCGTCCGAGTCGAAATTTATGACTTTTAAAATATTATCTTTTAAAGAACCAGCAATTTAAGTCATTGAATCTTTTTTTTTTAGGCATAATAAACATTATTTTTTTTTATTTTCTTCATGACTAAGGGCACTATCTTTTCGTTTTTTTAAACAATTTGATGAATTAAATAATAATATACTAAGGCAAATTGACAATTGTTATGTTATTTTCTACAACTTTATACCTAGCCAACTTAAATTTAACTAATAACAATATTGACCTCACTCAAACTAAAATCTATCATATATCTATTAAATGCACATTTATACGACGAGAAAATTAACTTTAATTTTTGACCTGGAATTTTAAAAAAATCTTAAAATTATTATTCTACCACGTCTCAAACCGATGGTTTTCACGTGTACTATTATAGACAGTTGCAATAATATCTCATAAATATGATGTAAATGTCTTTTAAATAAACATTATTAATGTAGAAAAATTATGTTTATTTAGAAATTTTCCATTTTTAATTTTTAAATGCACATTTTTCAAAACGGCTCGGCAAAAAAATTTAAAATTGTTCACACATGGTCTATATTACTACACCAATCGATTACCGTTGGAAAATTTGGAGTGGTCGCCGAAGTTATTAAAAACCTGTTTTGAAGAACAGCGTGTATAATAAAATCCGGTCGTAATCCGTGCTCATATTGGGATATTCTCTAAACAATTTGTGACTACGGCCGGTGCACTCCAAGGGTATAACGTAGCCAACGTTAAAGAGTGGGCAGCATAAGGATATAAAGGGCGTTTTTTTTATGGGAAAAAAGAGGGGTGTCAAAAGATATCTGGAAGCGAAACCTCATAACGAAAAAAAGAGACCCTTGTGCAGTGGAACTCTAAAAGCTTAGGCCCCTTCCAACACAGTAAAATAAAACTCGGTGACAAGAGACCAGACTCTTTATTATTACAGTGAAACTCTAAAAACTTACATCTCTTTAAAAATCGATGACCGGAAGGGGGAGGAAGATTGTTCACAAAAAGAAACCCTTTTCTATAGTGGAATTTTAAAAACTTACACTCAATTTAAAATTTGATAATCGAGAGGTTAACATTTTTTCTTTTCTTTTAACGCTAATTCCTTCCTTCATTCCTTGTAACAATCTTGCTATTAGTATTTATTTTATTTTGATTGCACTTGTTAATCAGGCTAAATAGTAGTTGCTATAAGTAGTTTCTCTGTGCTTTTTGTTTCGTATTTTTAAATTGAATTTTTTTAATTATAAACGCCCATAACTGGAAATAACTTTAGTTTGGCGACTGTGGCGAAGTCAAAAATAATTTCTGATGTATTTTTTGTATAAAAATGGGAAATATTTTAATACAAAATTCTGTTATTCTTGCACACAGTTTCATTACTTTCCCTCCAAGATCTTACAGGGTAAACGAATTACGTTATAATACTCGACTCTAATCTTACCCTCTTGCCGGAGAAAATATAGTAATATGCAAAATAATATTGTATTTTTTCAATGTCTCTTATACAGGTAAAACATATCTTGAAAAGTAATGCTAACACCGTATACTTTTCATGTTCTATCACATAGATCTTCTAATAAGTGTGTCTGATGCTTTCTATTTTACTATTCAAACATTAAGATGTAGCTGATAATGCTCATACTTATATTTTGTATGTGCACACTATAGTGTGTAACTATGTACCTGTTTGCATCGACATTGGCTCTAATAAATAAATGAATAAATAAGAAAAGATCTATTAAATGTAAAGGTTTTGTCGGCTTACTAGTCGTTTGTGAATGTTTGTAAAACGTTTAACATTAAATTTGACTCCTACAATTTCTTTCGCTATTGTATTTTCCAAATGGGTCATTGCTATCTTTTTGCTATTCCATTTATGGTTACAAGCTTAAGAGAGTGTTTGCCAATATTCAAAAGAATATTAGATTAATTTGATCTTATTTTAATGAGGAGGTAGGAACATAATTATATCAATTTTTAGTGTTTGGTACGGAACATTCATGGGATCACTTCGGTGTTTGTCTGTCCGTCTGTCTTGCACACACGTTTCTTTGTATTACTTTTACAAAAATGGCTAAAAACCTCTGTCTACCCACCCTATCTCGAAAAATACTGAGTAAAAAATTTTTAAAAAATTCTGGAATACTCTTTATAAAATGTAGGTTGAGCGTTTGATAATTTATCTGGTATAAAAAAGTCTATTTGACCGCCAAAACGGTGAAGGTTTACTTCGTCGAAAGTTGTAAATTGAACCGAGACTGACAGCTTTAAGCATTAGGTACTGAGACAAAATAATTTTATTTTATTTATTTATAATTAAACAAATATTTAGATAGTAAATATTTGTTTTAAACTTTTACCATTAGATTTTAGATTGAGTTAGATTGATTTATTGGCGATTAGGTTTCATAGTTATAGCTAAAATGCTATAATTATGATACATTATTGTCACATGGAACTTTTTATCTTATTCTGGTGGGTCTGATTAGTCCACTGAGTCAGCATCTGACTAGACATGTTTATAACCTGGGCTCTTAATTCTTTTATTGAAAACTCATTTGGGGTGTGTGTTTTGTGAAGTCGCTGATCATTTTACGCTTCCGTAACAAAAATTTTTATTTTAAAAGCAATCGCTACGGAACACTAATTCCGCAAGTTCAACTTGCACACCGGTTTTTTTATTATGTATTTAATATTTTAAACACATTTTACTACATAGTATAAATGCATTTATAACTAACTTTTTAATGTTTTTTTTTATTTACAATAAATATATTTTTTGCGGAAACTCTCTTCTATGGTGTGTCTCCTTCGATATATGCAATTGTTTCTAGGTAAATCGGACCTGTATCAGGAAGTAGACATTCTTAAGAATGAGAAACAAGACCTAGAGCATCAAATAACAGAGTTAAAACAAAGAGCCGAACAAGCCGATAGACGAGCAGCCGAAACACGTCTGGCCGAGGAACGAAAACATACTGAAGAAATTGCATTTTTGAAGAAAACTAATCAACAATTAAAGGTAATTCTCAACATAAACGATGTTATGCAACGATTAGTATTTTCTAATATTTTATACTTTCTGAATAACATTAACCAGGAAAAAGACTTATTAAGTTTCTTTCGAGTACCGAGTTTGAAAGTTGCAGTTTTGAAGTTGCTGAAGGCATTTAGGTTCTGTAGGGGTTTTTGTGAAACTCCAGCGACAATTTGGATGAATGCTTTTACAGTGTTAAACATTTAACACCTGACAAACTTTTTTATTGAATATAGGCTCATAGTTTCAAAAGGAAATAATATCTCAAATAAGGCAAATTGACTAAAAAATCCAGATTGGAGTGCAAGAAAGCATCTTTTCACGAATTTAACAAATCGCATTATTTTAAACAAGATATAGAGTTCGTGGTGTGATTCAAAAGTTTTCATACTAACGCTATAAAACCTGAAGTATTTTTTAGGTAAAGTAACTTTTAGGCTTTGTGACTTCCATCATTCTGAAATTAGTACCAAAGCACTCCAATGCACCAGTCACACAGTTTTTTTTCCACCGGTCGAACAGTTTTTTGAAAGTTCGATGCTGTTAGTGTCTTCAGCATCGCCTGCGATTCGCGTTATGTACTATCTCGATAGTAATGGCGACTCTTTAAAATCATCTTTTTATGGGGAGGACAGCCCGAAGTCACGGAGTGCCTAATCAGGCGAATAAGGTCGGGGAAAAATTACAGTCATGGACTTCTTTGCCAAGAACTGTTGCGTGCAGAATATATAACTGGGGGCCAATATATTGCCGTAATGCAGGAGGAAATTCTTCTCGCTTCTAGCCCATAGAAAGTTCGTTAGAAATGCTCCGAATTGTCCAAAGACGGTTTTCACGAACGGCTTATTAAACTGTGGCGACGATTTGATGCCTGGTTTCAATCGAAGGTCTTTCAGAACGCTCGTCATCTTTCTCTGAAATTCAGTCGCCTTTAAATCGTGAAAACCACTCCAAAATTTACGTGCAGCTCAAGACGTCCTCTTCAGATGTTTTTCCTAATAACTTCATATGTTTCAGCAGTACTTTGTCAGAGTTTAAAACAATATGCACATGCACACACACACACACACACACTGCCGTTTTTTTTTTTATTTATTTTACAAATCAGACACAATTAGGCCTTAACGCAAACGTATTACGAGTACATGCAGAATAAGCCGAACGAACTAGTAAGGTATGCAGCGTCGTTAGGATGTACTTACTGTCCCCTATCGGTGTAAGTCGATACTATTACGCGTTCTTGCTATACAGGGTTAGTTCGGACATTTTTGGATCGCACCACGAACAAGTTTTTTTATTATTGTTCACCTCCCCGCCGGAATAGGGATTTTACCCTTTTTCATATCCTAGGGATATTGGTGAGGATGTCGTCATTCCCGTCAACGTTGTCCAGGTACCGAAACATACATTTTCTGTATTTCACAGCACGTTTTTAGACAACGCAGTAGTGCTGCCACGGACGTTATTACATTTCTGTAAACAACTACTACCTATGTACGTGGCCAGGCCAAATATACTTAAATAAATTAATAAATGAGTATACCGACCTGCCGGAATTAACCCGGGACCTTATGCACTGCAAGCAAGTACTACACCACGGAACCACGGGTCGTCACTTTTTTTGGAAGTTTTATGCACTCGATCTGGTTACCAAGAAATTTAAAACTTGTAATGGGTCAGATATGTTTGGCTTACAACATTATTCAATAATAAATAAAATAAAATAAATAATTATTTTATCAGAACGTAGTCTAATCTGCCATATAGTATGATACACTAAAATATTATTATTATTACTATCTAAAAGAGAAAAAAATAATCTGGCACGACAAATTCTGTGGCTCCAACCCACATAAGCTGTCACGCACTATGGTCTCGTTACGTCCGTTTTATTAGTGACCATCGACCAAATTCATCTGCCTGAGCAATATGAGGAAATCAAGGAAAACTACCCTCTGTATTATTGCTAGTGAATCAGCCGAGGCTCTTTAGGAAGGTGTTAATTCCTCCTAAAACTCCGATGACTACGACTACTATTGTTACTAAATCAAGGAAACAAAGCGCCGAGTTTGTACCTAGAACGTTTTTCCTCATCTTTGATTGCTATATTTGTAACTGCAGGTGCCGCAAACTCAACTATATAAATTTTCTTTGATGTTTTATCGAGAAGTACTCAATCAGGGTCGCAGGCTTGCAAGCGCCTTGTGGTCGAAAAGGCAAAATCCCAATAAATGCGGCACCTGTCATTTTCTACAACCGACTCGATCTCTCCCGGAAGATACGGAAGTCTGGGAACGTCATCAATACCGTACCAACGTCTACGATAATAATATAGGATACGGAACGCTGTATTACGACGATGAATTAAGATGATATGATTCTGGTTTTTTGTTGCATGCCCTATACTGAATGTCGGCTAGTTCGGTAAATCGATTACGATACAGTAGGATATTAATCACACCATCCTGGTAAGCTAGTAAATTATTTTATATTATTATTTTTTTTTAGACTCAACTCGAAGGAATTATAGCCCCTAAGAAATAAATGAAGTGAAAATTAAGGCACGAATTAATACGAGAAAAATATTTTATATAAGTATATTAAAAGTCTTTTCCAAAGCACTTGGTTTACATTTAATTTTTACATAATATAAAGTATATAAAATATTAACAAGTACTTTTATTATTAAAATTACAATTCCTTATAATATGATATATCTCAGTTTAGGATAATACTAAGAAATTAAGTATTTACTATACCACTAACTTTTAGAGTAACATCTTAAATAAATGCAAAAATCATTTAGTAATGATTTACTTACATATTCACTATAATGTGTCGAAATTACTATTCGCTATTTAACAAAAATATTATTTGACACAAAGTCAAATCTACAGTTTGATTCTAATAGATATTCTAATTTTAAACAAAAATTGATAGGAATGAATATTATTTTTGAGCCAATTGTCGGGTGATTTTACAACACCTATCTTAGGTTGGCTGTAAAACATACCTCAACTCCACTTAAACATTTCTTTCTAGGGTACACAGCACCTAAAATTTGCACTGCTATAAGGTTAGCATCTTAATAAAAAACTAACCTATTAAATATGTTGTTTAAGAATTTCTAAAATTGGAATAGTGAATATGCAGTTTACAAGAAATACCTTTTAACTACTAAACTTTACTTTTGGTACCGTAAAAAATTTACATTTCAAATTTTGTGCAAATATCAAAAAACAAAAATACAATACATTTGAGACTCTAAATTGCACTAATACAGTTATATTTAAACGGAAAAAGAAAAAAATATATATACGTCAAGAATTGTGTAAAATAATACTACTTGAATAAGGATTATTTATATAAGAAAAAACGCCGCACTAATCTTATGGAAATTGGATTCCGGTTAAATCGGCCGAAAATGTAGTATGTTATGAAGCCATTCTCATCAAAAGTCTCCATCGACACAAAGTCCAAAAATTGATAGATTAGGAATTATCGAGCGTGTAATTAAAAAACGGGTGAGAAAATGCTATTTTTGCGTGCTTTTAAGGACTTTATTTTGACTAGAACATGATTTTATGAAAAATTCCAACAGGATTATATATTTTTTATTTACTATTTATAAATATAATAATTATTTTGACCCATTTTGTTCCTACTTTCGAATATTGGCCATTTTGGCCATTTCTGGAGTCTTTTTTTTATTTAATTCTCCTAGAACACATTTTTGCCAAAAATTCTAACGGAATTTTATGTTTTTTGAGTCGATAATTATGAATATAATAATTCGAATAACGTTTATTTTTGGCCATATAACTTTCACCATTCTTTCTTAACAATTTCCTCTATAGTTGTTGAAAATAAAGTATAACTTTTATATATGTTCTAGTCTAATTAAATCCAGAAAAGGATCAAATTGGTTCAATATAATTATTATAGTCGTAAATACACGTAAAATTCCATTAGAATTTTTCGCAAAAATGTTATAGGCGAATTAAATCAAAAAAAGACTCCAGAAATGGTCAATATTCGAAAGGAGGAGCAAAATGGCTCAAAATAATTATTATATTCATAATTATCAACCCAAAAAACATATAATCCCGTTGGAATTTTTCGCAAAGTCAAAATCAGTCTTTAAAAAACGCAAAAATAGTATTTTCTTAGCGGTTTTTTTTTTTTTTACTAATTCTATGCTCGATAATTCCTAATCTATCCATTTTTGGACTTTATGGTCATGGAGACGATATAACATATAACATACATTTTCAGGCGATTTGATCGGGTTCAATTTCCATAAGATTAGTACGGGATTCTTTTTACAAACAAAAAAGCATTTATTTTAGCTTAATTTTGTATTAAAAACCTTCTATACCTTGAATTAACCTTATCATAAATTAAAAATCTTGCCAAAAGAAATTGAATAATTATATTAAAATATTAAAAATTACTTAATATTCGCGTTAAACAAGTTTAAAATACTTTTTACATAGAATACAACAAATAAATTAAAAATCTGATATATGTAAGCATAAAATTTATAAAAATTAACCCATGCACCCCACAAATTAACTAGCTATGTATACTTTTTCGTTGTTATAGACACTTTAACAAAAAAGGCGTTCACAATTTAATGATACGTATATCCGTATAAAAAAAACCTAAAATATTACACCTATTTGGTTAAAAAAAGGAACGATATTTATTATTTAACTAAATTCCTTAAGTCGTGGAAATAAAAACGAAATATAATTAATTATAAATTCATATTTTCTAAATAATCTTTTTATGAAGTGTCTTAACTATAGGAATACAACCAAACATTGGAATTTTTAATAGGGATTTGGCACAAATTTCGCTTATAGAACCAATTTGATAACGTCATTGTTAAAAAAAAGTAGTAATAACTACGCTAATGACAACAAAAGATTCAGCATGACTAGTAACTTAACTACACTTTTACCAAACAATATTCATCAATGATTAGTAACTTTTATTATAAATTTGACGAGTGACATTCTCGCTTTTGAGTTTTATAAATCACAGTAAATATTCATTTGAACGAATTTAGTAAGAACGGTGTAATATATCGGTTGTGGATTTCTAAATTAGCTCTTTTGTTAAAGTGCAAGTATCTATAACATTGTAATCTCGCCTTCATTTTTAAGTTTAATTTAACCTTTAGTAGTAACGAAAAATTATACTTAAAAGTTGTTATATTGTATTTAGGATAATACAAATCCAATTGTTAATCGTATGTACATAATTTTAGGTCAAACCATTAACGCTCGTCAGAAACGCATGTTTTTCATCAAAATAATAATATTTCTTATCCGTTTCTCTTTGCCTTGCCCCAAAAATAAAGCACTACAACGGAATGTCGCATTTACTTTTACATTTTTAACATTATTTACACAATTTTAAGTAAAAGTGTTAACATTTTCACGAGTTTCACAATAAAAAACTGTTTTATTAATAAATAAGGACTTTTTATTTTTTCTTCAAAAAATAAAAATGCCAGCTTAAATAATAATATTGTTACTTTAGCATCAAAAAAGACCCTATCGTTCCATAGTATATAGCTAACCGGTGACAAAGATGAATACTATTTTTTTATAAGTTGTCGGTATATTTTCTTAAAAAATCTATTCTATTATAACTTAACTCGAAAATATCGCCTTTTATGTTTATACACTAGACATCATATTTTTAACCATTGCTGATTACCTCACGACACTGAAAACAACGGATTGTAAAAGACATGTCAAAATTCAAACTATAAACATGGTGTCCCAAAAACGAAGGTATTCCCTTCGAGGACTTATAGGCAATGTCTTAACTCACCAGAATATGTAAATATGACCTTAGTGAAAAATCGTTAGATTTCGAGATATTGACACTTTTATGAATTTCGTGAAAATCTATAACTTGGATCAGTTTACCGAGTGCCACAACTACAAATTTCCATATTTTGAAAAAAAATTATAGTCGTGGCACTCGATAACCTGATCTAAAGTGTAGATTTTCATGAAATTCATAAAAGTGTTAACAACGATTTTTCACTAAGGTCATATTTACATATTCTGGTGAGATATAAACTGGCCTATCAGCCCTCGAAGGGAATACGTTGGTTTTTGGGGCACCATGTACAGAGACAGAGAATTCTTTGCTTAAAAAAGAAAATACGTCGAAAAAAAGAAGCATTGCGCTTTTAGTTAATTCTGCCAATTTGGAGGTAAAAATTGAGATTTTTTTTACGTTAAATTTGGATAGATTACGTGCCTAATCAAAAATGGCAATATTTCTTCTGTATTGCTAAGTTTTCAGTTCTATTTCGTGGTAGGAATCCCCCTAAAATTAACAAAATCGAAATATAAATATACTAAAATATTTTTTTAAAACTTAATGTTTCCCCTTTTTTGATCTCTTACGACGTTTTTTTTTTTTATTGGCTGTACTAACATCGCCTAGCGCTATTATGGGTTTTTCTTCACTAGTAGGGGTAGGTGGTTCGGATGCAGTAGTTTCCGTAGTTTCGGTATCATAGTCTTCGTTCTCTTCCTTGGAGAATATATCAGAATTTGGCGTAATATCTGTGTTGATGTTGCCTGATTCCGAATCTTTTGTTAATTCTAGGGATAATATCTTTTCTTCTAAGGTTTCGACCTAAATTAAAAAGAAATCGCTTAATAACAGATCAACGACCAGTGATCCAAATACCCAAGAGGGTATTTTATGTTAAATAAGGGCAATAAAAACTAGTAATATAAAAAAAAATAAAAAAAAAAAAACCGTTCTCTATTGGTATAAAATATAATTATATTACCACAAATAATTTCCATATGGTTTATAACGTACGGGAGGGGGGGGGGATTGAAAAGTTTTCAATATAAATAAGAAAAACTACGAGACAAACAAAATTTTTGTTCTTAAGACTCTTCAGTTCCTCAGAATAATAATCTTTATCTACACCAGAGAAAAAATCGTGGTAAAAAATTTCTTTCCAGATAGCCATTTTTCAAATTTGAGAGATGAAGGCAAAGTCAAACAAAGCCATATCTGAAGGGTATGGTGAATGAGGAGTCAATTTGTGCTGGAGCTGTTGGTACGTCGGTGATGCAAAAGGATTTTCTGCTTGAAGAAATAAAGACTTTCCTTGTCCAAATATCGTAAAAATCCATAATATTCTCCTGTGACATATTCACCTTATCTTTTCCAAAGTTGTTCGATAAGAACTATACTATGCCAATCCCAAAAAAAAACTGTAGCCATCACCTTGCCAGACAAGAATTTTGCTTTCGCCTCCTTTGGGGTGGATTTGTTTTTGCAATTTACTGCTTCGACTGTTATTTAGTTTCTATAGTGTAGTGGTGAACGCAGTTTCCGTCAGCTGCATTGAAACGTCGAAGATATTTTTTTTCATGTTCAACCGCTCTCAATTTTAATTAATACTGTGCAAGCATGGCACCCAACGCGCGTTTATCTTTCTGATATTCAGTGTCGTGCGCTAGTTTATATGAGATGCCTATAGTCTCCAGTATTTCTCTCAACGTTTATCGACAATTTGGTGAGCGTAAAACATCAACACCTTCGTCGTTGCGGTTTTTGTTCCTGCAGAGCGTTTTTCGTCAGGGATGTTCGTTCTCATAACTCTGAACTCAGCAGTCCAGGTTTTCATAGTTATAAAAGAATGAGTGACATTTCCCTATCCTGAAACTAAGAATCTAATGCAGCTTTGATTTCCATTGGAGTTTGTCAAAATAAATGAATTTTATCACGGCATAATATTCCAATTTAGCTACAGTCAATTTTGATGGCTGCCAGAAACAAATTAATGTTTAGATAGTCGTTAGACTTAGTTCAATTTGTTTCTTACACTACAGTCTATCGGATGCGTATCGAATTTTGACTGAAATATTGTTCCCTTTCGGTCAGGTCGAAAACTTTTCAATCCACTCTCGTATCAATATCATTTTTTTTACTAGTCTTGTCACCCTAGACGAATCACTGGTTGTTATATATTGTTAATAGGTGATGTATAGGATGGAATTTTTAAATGGAAACAATCCTACAATAAATAAATTATAATATAAATATAATATTAAACTGCGTATTTTGTGGTGATAACAAGAATTCCGAAGTTACGATTAACGACTATGAAATAACTAACTTCTTTATTCAATACATTGTTATTTTAAAGGAAAGATACACCATCAAGACACAGTCACACAATTCAGAATGCACAGCCAGTTTGGCTGAGCCGTTATCACCGTTCCAGTTATTAATGGTTTTTATATATTTCAACTAGACCGAAAATGACAATCATATTACATGTACAGTCTGTCAAGCAAAAATGTGTTTCGAGAACATTTTTTGCCAACAATGTATTCTTTGGTATGCTAACAATGGCGCAATTACCTTAGTAAGTTGTCCAATCGTCTCCTGCGTCAATAATCGCCAGGTATCTTCAAGGCATGCTGTCGACGAGATTTTCTGCATACTCTGCGAATTTTTCGGATCTCGCGAGACAACTGAATCAAAGTTCTCAGAGTCTTTCCTCTGAGCTTTCTATTTATAAAGGACCAAACTTTTTCAATAGGGTTGGCGTCGGGGATTGTGAGGATCACCTAGTATCTTATCGTGGGCCCAAGCGAGGAACTTCACGAGAAGAATTTCGCCCAGCAAAGGTTTCTTCAACGTGCTTCGGAATTTGACATCATGCGCACGAAGATGTTGTCGAATGGTTTTATGGGACACATTCAAATCAGATTTTCTTAACTTTGCCGCTCCTTGACGCAGCTTCAAATTCGGGTCCCGTGCAAACAAAGACACGATTCGTTTTGCGAGTTTCGGAGTGACGGCCTACCGAGCCACGTTGTGGTAAGTCGTCGACATTTTTCGTCTCAGTAAAATGATTTACCCACTTCTTCACAAACGATACCGACTTTTTAATATATTTAGCGGCCACGGAATGTGTCATTTTAGGCCCCTTTGGATAGGAACAAAGAAAGACTGCCTCGAAACGACGCGCAAACAAGTGACTCTTTTTGGATTTTACGTGATTTCGACGATAGTATGAAATCGACTGACACTTTTACTAAAATGCGCCATAAACGAAGGTTCCCTCTACCGATTTTTTGTTGAGTCACTAGAATTGCATTAACCAAAAATGAATTATCGCGGACACGTTCTTATTTGGCAGACTGTAAGTTAAATAATTTTTGAGAAAATTACATTTTAAAATGGTAGCGTTTCAAAAATTTGGTCACTTCGTACCGCCTATATGGTACACTGTAAAGCAAAATGGCTTCTTATCTTAATTTTTCATTTCTTACCCAAAAGTATCAAATTATAATTCAAATGGTAATATTAGATTCCTTCCCGGATTTTTCAGCCAAACCGAATTTTGTCATTTTTGGGGTTGAAAAAAAAGATTTATTTGACAATATCTCAAGGGCTATTAAACCTCGAATATAAAGTAAAAAATGACGTTTTTTTTATTTAGAAAAAACATTCTTGACAATACAGTCATAGTTAAACTCTTAACACTAAAAATAAAATAAATTATTAAGGCCAAACAGTTTTGAGCTATAATGCATATAATGTTATAAAATCATTTCCATTCAAAAATTCTCCTGTGTTGAGGTCTGTGTACATAATATACAATTTATAGAATCAAAAAAACTTACACTGGGGCAAAAAAACAAAAAAATACTAGCTACGAAAATATTTAAAAAATAAAGGCATAATTAGCCAAGCATGCGGCAAAAATTGAAAAAAAAATTAATAAAAAAAAAAAAACAGGCAAATGGCAAGTAAACAGCATATTACTAAATTTATAAAAATGTCACCAGAACTTGTACCAAACTGTGACATAAAGCTAATAAATTTACAATACGGATAAAAAAAAGCTGAAGCACAATTTAAAATGCATTTTATATGAGAACAACACCAACAGAAATTTACACTGGCATATATTTTTCAAAGCTTCGTAAAAAAAAATAAAATATGACTTCGCTCTATGATCAACGAAAAATTTTGGTGCAGAAGCTAAATATGGGGTGCCATAGTTTGCCCACATACATTTTCATTTGCCGAAGGTTTAAAGAATTCCCAGTACACACGCGATATTGCTGGAATACAGATTTTGAAAGGATTTGTTTAGTCGCACATACAAAAATTGTAAAAATCAAGGAAGATGTGTCTTTCTGTAAATTCAAAATATATGAGGGTGGAAGTACGTATTCCTTTTGTTTCTCAGAAACTGATCATAAGGTTCATTGGCATTCGTTGAACTTTGAATTTGCGGGGTCGCTTATCTTCCATCTTCAGACCGCTGTACTGATTTTTATTTTGATTTGGGATTCCACCAGTAAATCGAAATTTTATCAGAAGTTATAATATGATCATCAGAGGCTTGGAAACTCATTAGAGCACTAAGAGCAAATAACTCTCAAAAAACTCCACTCACAAAGTTCAGAGACCAAGTATAAAAATAAATAGAGATATGATATCAAAAGCAATCAAAACAATGAAGAACGGGAGCTAGTGGACCAGAGGGAATTCCTGCAGAATTGTTGAAATCTGGATCTAACAAACTAAAGGACATGTTCACCAACCTTTTCGAAAAATTTTTAAATGGCGACCAAATTCCTGAAGAATGGAAAATGGCATGGATAACGCCACTTTACAAAAAGGGAAGGAAGGATAAATGTGACAACTACAGGGCATATCGGTCACCAGCTCCTTAAGCAGACTTTATGGAAAACTGATTAGAGCAATAATTGAACAAGAATATGTTCCGTACGAAATTGAACAGCAAGCGGGATTCAGAGCAGGAAGAACTTGTATAGATAACATTTTTAGCCTTAATCAACTACAAAAAAAGAAAGCCGCAACCAACAGAGAAGTCCATCTAATCTTTATTGATTTAACAAAGGCCTACGATAGTGTACCAATAAAGAAACTGTGGCAGGTATTGGAAAGAACATCTATTAACGTTACCGCCATACAAGCGATAAAACAACTATATTCAAATTGTCAATCAAGAATAAAGATTGGTAAAGAAATATCTAAAAGCTTTCACGTCACAAAAGGTCTTAGACAAGGGTGTTGCTTGTCCCCAACGTTATTCAAAGTATATATTTATGGGGCCCTCGATCATTGGAGGAAAAATTGTCGAGGAATGGGTATCGAAATAGACGATGAGACAACACTCTATACGCTACATTTTGCCGATGATCAGGTGGTTATCGCCCAAGATCCAGAAGATCTGGAATATATGACAAGGAAGCTCATAGACCAATATAACGATTGGGGACTCACAGTAAACATGATCAAAACAAAGTACTTGCGGATCGGTGGGGATAGGCAGGACCTGAAACTGGACAATAACATCGAAATTGAAGCATGCGACCAATATATTTACCCGGGAACTAGAATAGACAGCACTGGAAGAACAAAAAATGAAATGGAAGAGAGGATAGCAAAGGGGAAAGGACTGATCGGTGCCTTGAATTCCATTCTGTGGTCAAAAAAATGTCAGTAGGCAAAGAAAGCAACAGATTTACGTCATCTTCAAAAGTATAGTTCTATGCGAAACATGGCAACTAAACAAAACTCTTGAAAGAAGGTTAAATGCTCTGGAAATAGATTTTTGGCGAAGATCGGCAAGAATTTCTAAGCTCGATAGGATATCAAAATGAAAATGGAAAGAACACTGATAGATGACGTACAGGAGAGACAATTAAAGTGATACGGCCATGTCCAAAGGATGCAACACCATAGAATCTCAAAACAAATCCTACAGTGGACACCTACAGAAAGCAAGAAAAAGGGAAGGCCGAAAATAACCTGGTCTATGGATATAACAAAGCAATGTCCGAACGAAATCTACGACCTATGATCGGCGAGAATGGGAGCTAGGAACCGCAAGGCGCAGAGTGACGCTATGAACCGGAGATATATATATATATATATATATATATATATATATATATATATATATATATATATATATATTATATATATATATATATATATATATATATATATATATATATATATATATATTTATATTCGGATTATTTCTGCTTGAGGCCAGAAACACGTGACAAAACGCCACAGAGCGGTCAAGGGCATTTTTTGTATCCACTGTCCACGTCAGACATCCCTTGTATGTCTTATTATAATATCCTTTTCTTCTTTTTATATTTACATATACAAGAAGTAATTGTCATGCTAAGCATAAATATAAACGCAAATCTGTATAAAGTCATTCAATTCGTGCACGAATGTATTTAACAGTTATTTACAATATAAAACATAAAATCACATATTGGGAATAAATATTATAAAGTTTTAAAAATAAGTGTTTACTATATAAAAAAAAATACAGCCCTACAACGTCTACTTAGAGATCTCTTTAAAAACTTCTAAAATGTTTTTCTTATTCGAGTTTATAAATGAATAACTATGAGAGAAAATACTATTGTCTTTTTCTTGAGAAAACTGTTACATTTAGTTGCTAGATTAATATTATACACATGAATGAATAAGTATGTGTAAGAGGCACAAAAAAACAAGCTTGCTTTTTACTAATTTGACATTACGACGATGGATTGAAAAGTCTTGTAAAAAACAAGGTAAATAACATTATTTTAAAAAATAAAAATTTAATTTTCAACATAATCTTCATTAAGCTCAACATATTTGGTCCAGCGACGTTCCGATTTTTTTTATTCCCTCAGAAAAAAAGATTGTTTCGAACTGTGCATAATACTCGTTTACAGCACAGGTAACCTCTTCATCCGAAAAAAAAAATCTTCCTCCCGAAGCTAATTTTTGAGGTTCTTCTTCTTCAAGTGTTCGCGATCATGATACCGCCGTTCTAAATAATAGGGTAGATGTTAATGCATATCAATCTCTCAAATTTTTCAACCAAGACAGATGTCTTCTGCCTGGCGGGCGACGTCCCTCAATTTTGCCCTGCAGTACTAATTGCAGTAAGCGATACTTGACATTTCGGATTATGTGACCTAGGTATTGTAACTTTCGTTTTTGAACACTATCAATGCATTCTGTTGTTTTTTGCATTTGGCCAAGGACGGTCTTATTCGTCACTCTATCTACCCGAAAGACACAGTCTTCTACCAGGTGTACAAGTATAAAATGCGGATTTCGGACAACAGATGGTGCACCAATGCAGTTTGTGCTATAAAGATTTGACACTGTGCCACTTTGTTGTATCATCAACAAGTCTCAAAGACGCACGAGTGATAAATTGGAAAAGTGTGTGCATAGTGTTGTGTTGTTGTGTTCAATATGTCTAAATTTATACCGAACAAAGAGCATTCGCGGACAGCATTAATTTTTTGTTTTCATTTGAAGAAAACTGCTGTTGAATCATACCGATTACTTTGAGAAGCTTATGGTGAACATGCTCCATCGCAAGATACTTGTGAACGATGGTTTCGGCGATTCAAAAGTGGTGACTTCGATGTTGCAGACCAGGAACGTGGAAAACCGCCAAAAAAATACGAAGATGTGGAATTGCAAGCATTGTTGGACGAAGATGATTCGCAAACACAAAAACAACTTGCCGAGTAATTGGGCGTTAGTCAACAAGCTGTTTCCAATCGGCTACAAAGATGGGAAAGATTCAGAAGACCGGTAGATGGGTATCACATGAGTTTGCTCGCTCGGTACAAAAGGAAGTCGTTTTTTGCATCGTATCGTTACAAGGGATGAAAAATGGATTTATTTTGAGAATCCCAAGCGTAAAAAATCATGGGTAGACCCAGGCGCACCATCCATATCGACCACAAGACTGAACCGCTTTGGCAGAAAGACGATGCTCTGTATTTGATGGGGCCGGAGGGGCGTGGTCTATTATGAGCTGTTAAAACCTGGGGAAACGGTTAATACTAAACGTTACCAACAACAATTGACCGATTTGAACCGCTCGCTGCTTGACAAAAGGCCAGAATACCGAAAGAGGCAACACAAAGTCATTTTTCTTCATGACAATGCTCCATCACATACGGCAAAACCAGTTCGCGACACGTTGGAAGCACTCAGCTTTGAAGTTTTACCCCATGGGGCTTACTCACCAGACTTGGCTCCTTCCGATTACCAGTTGTTTGCATCGATGGGTCACGCACTTGCTGAGCAGCGCTTTGGTTCATTCGAAGATGTGAAGAAATGGCTCGATGAATGGTTTGCAGCAAAAGGGGAAGATTTTTACTGGCGTGATATTCACAAATTGCCCGAAAGATGGGAAAAATGTATAACAAGCGATGGAGCATACTTTGAATAAAGCACTTTATCATTTAACATGTTTTTTTAGAAAAAAAAAATCCGCATTTCATACTTGTAGACTTGGTATATGTCCACATTTCTAGGCTTCTTCTCATAGGTTCTTAGTTCATCCAGGTCTCCGCCCCATAAAACAACACGGAAAACAAAGAGGATTGCAACAGCCTTGTTTTTATTTTAATGTGTATTTGTGGTGAACATAATATTTGTTTCATGTTGACAAAGGCTTTGCGTGCTGTTTCTATACGACATTTGATTTCTTGGAGGCAGTTACTTCGATTGTTCAACATCGATCCCAGGTAGCGAAATTGGGATACGTTTTCTATGGTTTGGTTGTTAAGTTGTAAAGCCAACTGAGGGATGAGTTGGTTTCTAGTAATTACCACTGACTTGGTTTATTGTTGTATTTATTGTGAGCGCGTATTCCTCACTAATTATCCCTACATCATTCAGAATCTCTTGAATTTCTTGTTCTGACGTTGCTAATAATAATGTCTCGTCTGCGTATCGAATCGATGCAATTATCTCTTACCACTGTGCCTATATCGGAGTGTTCAAAAGCTCTTTTCAATATGTGTTCCTAATACCTTTTAAATAATAATGGGGAAAGAACGCAGCCTTCTCTCAACCCTCGAAGTATCTCAATTTCTTGCGTGTTCTGTACATCAATTCGAAAATATGTGCTTTTCGGTTTGAGATTCGGAAACAAAAAAAGTCATATATACGGCCATATCTGGGGAATAGGGTGGGTGGCGAACTATTTTGAAGTTTAGCTCGTCCACTATTGCCGGCCAATGTGTGAGCAACCGCATTGTCCTTTTGAAGGAGCACTTTTTTGCCCATTTCTGCTTTAACTCTCTATCCAAACGGTTCAATAAAGTTGGGTAATAAAAGCTAGTCACTGATTTACCCTTTTATAAATAGTCAATCATTTTCCTGCCGACAAAACTGTTTTCGCTTTTTTCGGTACACTTTCATCTTCACCAACCCACTGTAATGATGGATCCACATTTCGTCTACAGTTAGAAAAGGACGCCTGAAGTTCTTCAGATTACCCTGCAACTATACCAAACAAGATTTTGAAATGTCCTTCCTGGTGCGTTTTGGATATGGAGTCAACAAACGCGGCACCTATCGCACACACGGCTTTTTCATTTTTAGAACTTCATACAGGATATGATGTACCCGTTCATATGAGATGCCTACTATCTGAGCGATCCCACGAAGCTTAATGCGATGTTCTTCCATCATGATAGCATGAATTTCATCGATCATTTCTGTCCTGAACGTGCACTATCTGCAGTGTTTGGTTGCCACGTGTAAATTAATTTATCCAGTAATAAATATTTTATCGTTGCAAGACACTCGACTTGATCCATTTCTACGAAACGTGTAACTCTCAGTTACACGTTTCCCTGCGAGTTATATCTGTTTATAACTTTGAATATAACCGTTACAAGAATCACGTTTACGAACAGCTATGTCACTTAACAAAGTTTTCCGCCATTTCGTATAAATTTACCAGACCTATCAATCCACCCTCGTATACACATAAAGCTAATTTTGCACATAGCACTTATTGTATTACTGTATAAAAAGCGTACGTTATTTGTCATTGCAGTTATACTTAATCACAGGCAAAAAAGTGGCGGTTGTGTAATTACAGCGACGATGAACCAACTTTAGTGCAAAAAGTGCAATTACTGGAGAATGCAACCTTTTAAAAAATTAGAAACTAGTGCATATTTTTGATGAGCAACTGAAAAATAATACTTATTAACCTTCACTGATATAGTCGACGGTATTCTAATAAGTCGGGTGTATCGTCTTAACTGCGATAAACTTTTTTGTTGTCGTCCTTGTTAAAGTTGCAGTCAGCATGAATTTAACCACAACGGAAAATTGAAAAAGTCTAATAGACTTTTTATGTCCGAGACAGAGAGCCAACTATAATTTCCAGTGGCAAGCAACCATCTAAATATTTTGAGAAAAAAACTCGTTCAGAATCGTTAAATATTAAAAATACTAGTGCGTTCAAACTTCAAATATTACTTTTAAAATTTTAAAAAAATGTTTAAAAGAACACACTGACAAAAGCAAAAACAGTATTTTTCATATGCCATAGAACAATGATTGGATTATTTTATTTTATGGTATAATATACATAATATTTAAATATAATACAATATTATTGAATTTAGCTAGTTGCCATTATTTTTGCTTTCTCATCTGAGAGCATTCCGAGCTTAACGAACGGGAATATACAGAATACTTTAGTAAAACCAAGGCAGAAACGCTTTAATTTATCTAATATTTGTAAAATATTCTTGTAAATGTCTCTAAATGTTTTTGGCTCTTAAAAATGAATGCAGTATTATTACGTCAATGTCAATGCAATTTTTTTAAAAATTTTCAATAGTGTCAAAAAATTTTATTTTGCGGGCTTTTTAAATTCTCAGACGAAGAAAATGGTGCTTCCTTTAATAAGCTAATTTAAAAAGGAGCAGAGAAAATCTACCAAAGCCAGTAAGTTAATGAATCCGAAGTCCATCTAGAAACAAGTATCGAAAGCTTTAAATTTAAGTATTAGAACCATACAAAGGATTGTTAATGAAGATCGCAGCGATATAACCGCGAAAAAAATGTGAAAAAAAGAAAAGGTCAAAAACTAAGAAATTTAAGCGAATTCGTGAAAATGGATGTGAGAAATTTGATTTACGACATGTATATGTTAAATCTAACATGAACATAACTCTTACGACTTCAAAAGATACTTTACGGTATAGAAGGATTTTAGAAATTGGACTAAAGTTTTTGTCAAAATTAATGAAACATTTGATATTTCTATATAAAAAAGACTGCAACCGAAGATATTTGTGTGAGCTCCCCAATATTGCCAGTCAAGGAATAACATTTTTAAGGAAGTATGTTGAAAATTTAAATTCACAGTTTAGAAAAGTAATTTTTTTGGATGAAACATGGGTTTTTTTCAAACGGAAATGGGTCCAAATCCTGGCAAGATAATTCGGCTAAATCAGTATAAATCAGTAAAAAGGAAGAAGGGGTACAGTTCTGGAAAGAGGTTTATTATTTTGCATGCTGGTTCATACACCGAATTTGTACCTGGGGCCAGTTTAATATTTTCAACTATATCCAAAAGCGCGCATTACCACAACAGCATGAATAATGAAACATTCGGAAAGTGGCTAAAAGAAGTGCTTATTCCAAATTTAGATCAACCGTCATTAATCGTTTTGGACAATGCTTCATATCATTCTAGAATTTTGAATAAACAACCAAATTCATCGTGGAAAAAATGAAATATTTCAATGGTTAGTAGAGCAAAATCAAAACACTTCTTCAAATGTATTAAAAACAGAATTTTAATGACTTTTAGAAAACCTAAAATATACGTGGTTGATGAAATTTTAAGGGAACACGGTTATGAGGTTTTGCGTTTGCCACTTTACCATTGCCAATTTAATGCCATAGAATTAATATGGGCAGGCGCAGTATCCTATTATGAAAAGCATATTACTACCTACATCTGATGAACCTGAAATGGGTATGGCAAGACTTTCTAGACCATATCACCGAAGAGTACTGGAAAAAAGTAGTAGAGCATACAGAAAAAATAATTTTGGAATGGTGGGAGAAAAAGTTTTGGATGTCGAAGTAAACCCTTAGTATCTAAAGATGACAGCGATACCTCTGATGACTCAGATAGCGAATTTGAACTTTCTTAATTTTAATTTTTAAATTTTATTATTGTTTTTAATGTAGCATTATCGTTGCTTTTTGTTTTAACAACCGTTTGTTTAGTTTCAGTTCAGTTCAGTAAAAAAAAACCGTAAGTTACCAGAAGGGGTGGGGATAAAACACCACAATAAAGATTTTCTTAGGAAAAAAAATATTGTTTCTAACGAGCCTGTAAAAGTGATTTAAAATGTTGCTTTAATAAGTAAGCAGTAAACATAAACTTTTGCCAATTTTCGTACAAATTAAAATTAAAACTATATACTAAATCGAAAAAAAAGACATGTATACGCTTTTTGATTAATAGAATCGATTATCGCTTCTGGAAAAAAGAAGTACCCCATTTCATTTAAATTTTAGAAGGTGACCTCCTCCCTTCAGAAGGGTGAGAGTGTTACGAAAAAAAAACATCATCAAAAGTGTCCCTCTTTCCTCAAATAAGTATGCTAAATGCTATTAATCTGCTATAAATTGTTGATATAAGTATTTAAAACTGTCCGAGCTAAGGTATGATGTGTACAGCGTAATCTTTTATTTTACGTGGACTACCCTATAGGTATGTTATATATAATAAAATAATTCGATATGAAGGAAGCCGGATTCAAGACGTCCCTTCCGCAACCTTTTAGAAAATCACCTTAAAAATTCTTGTCAACATATTTTGTGAACCATGTCATTAAGAACAAACGGGAAGAAACTTCCGATTTTTATTTATTAAACTTGTTTTTCTCTTTCAGCATACGTAATGGAGTATATAATATTCCTAGGGAGGTAAGTTTTAGTAGATGATCGTTTTTTATATTTATGTACGTTCCCTTTCATTCTGTTTAAAATACATAGTCCATTCTAATTTCAATCCTTACCTAACTTTGATTTAAAAAAAGCTTTGTACTCATTTATCATGTTTTGATGTTTTTTAAACTTGGTGTCTTGCTAATTTTAAAACTTAACCTGTTGTTAACTGTATTTTATTGAATGCGGAACGCAATCTTTTATCGGCAATTCTTTAAAATTTGAACATACCAATATCAAATTTGACAACTGGTAAACTAAATTTGACAAATGCCAAATTTTCTTCGCACACATTTTGAGGAACTCTGCTTTTTTAGTGTTCCGTACGGAACATTTATAAGATGACTTCGGTGTCTGTCTGTCTGCCCGTCTGTCTGTCTTTCACACCCGATTTTCTCCGAAACTATTTGTCATAGAAAGTTGAAATTTGGTAATAATATAGGAATTGATGGCCTCATCAGAGCCATGTAGTTTTGAAAGTTAAATTTTAACTTGAGGGGTTAGTTTTTGGGGTGAAATCGAAAGTGAAAAAAAATTTTTTTTACTAGGTCATCGAGTGTGATGTCAAATGAAAGCTTGTGAAATACGAGTAAAAATAAATAAATAAATAAATAAATAAATAAATATATATATATATATATATATATATATATATATATATATATATATATATATATATATATATAATGTAATTCTTGCGCACACTTTTCTTTGTATTATTTTTAAAAAATCGCTGTCCACCCCCTCTATCTCGAATTTTTAAAAAATTCTAGAATATTCTCCACGGGGTGTAGATTGAACGGAAATTATCACGAGTGCATTACTTTTAATAATTTATCTGGTATATAAAAAAAAAAACAAAAATTTCAAGGTCATTAGTTTTCAGTAAAGATTGGAAACAAACTTTGTTGAAAACTCATTTGGGGGTGTGTTTTGTGAAGTCACTGGTCATTTTATACCTCCGTAATTTTTTTTTAAATTTTAAAAGCAATCAACGTACGGAACACTATTGCGCAAGTTCAACTTGCACTTGACCGGTTATTTCGATTTAATTCAGGAAATGAAATGACGTCTGACCCGACTTATTAGAATGCCGTCGACTATACTTTGGACCCTTACATAGTTAGAACTGATCATGAGAATTCTCAGTATGTCGGATCCTTTTATTTTCTTATTAGTAGTAACTAATAGGTATAGAGTTTGTCAGAACCCAAAGTATCGACTTTTTTAATAATAAAATGGATTATTTTTGACATTGTGATGAAATACCAGAACACGAAATATTTTTAGTAACCTGCTGTTTACTTAACCACAAAATCAAAACAACTACTCAAGTCACAGTGCCCTCCGATTAAACTAACCAGTGTGTGCAAGAGAGAGCGTCATGCAGCGCGCCCGTACTGCGCTATACCTCTCGCTCAATCAGCTTCTCCACAACTTCGATCGTTCGCACTCGTTTTTCACCGGTGATTTCGTCGATGTATTCTTCAGTCTTCCTAGTTATCGTTTCACCGAGCAGCTTCTCACTCTCTCTGACCGTCCGAGCGCCACCAAGTTTCTCACGAACGGCTAGCCGAGGGAAGTCAGACGATGATGGTCGCAGAGGCGTGGTTTCTGTTGTTTCTTCTATCACCGGCGATGGTGGTGTAGGTGGGGATGGCATCTGCATGCTGTTAGTTTTGGTGTCAGGCCGGACGCCAGCAAGCTGCGTCCAGAATTTGTTAGTTACGAATGCTAGTCGGTCATGCGAGTATGACAGTTTTAAATTCAGGTTTATTATATTAGTTCATATCCATGTAATTTCAATGACTAGAATGTTACTCATAAACCTTAACCTTAAAACATGTATCCCCTAAGCATTACTAATTTTTAGGTAACAAATATTTATTTTAAGTTATTAATTTTTTTCTCTCTTAATATCATGAAAGGAATGTTACCAATACCATTTAAAATGAGGTAAATTTTCAGGAATTTAGGATATGATTGGTTCGAATAGCGACGTGATATATATATATATATATATATATATATATATATATATATATATATATATATATATATATATATATATATATATATACATATATGTTATGAAAATAGTTTAATATATTGAAATGGGTGATACCATGGATCACGTAGACCAACGTTTATTTTTTTTTTCTCAATTTGGGCATACTAAGAATTTGGTAAAATTCTTATTTATTACCTCAGTCTAATGCCTATGATTAATGTTGCCACATCTAAAATTTTTTTCTAAAAGTAACCTCTTGTCAAAAATATTTTTATAAATCAATGGGATTTTCAAGTTAAAAATCAAAAAACTGTTAATATAAGAATCAAAGTTAATATTTACCCAAAAGTATATTTCTGTTTCGATCAAATATGCATAACAAGTATTTAAAATGATAGTTACTTCATTTTTGTTACGTTTAACAAGTAGTTTCTCATCAGTAAAAAAAAAAATACCATATTTTTACCAAAACCTATTTTTTATATTCTATTGTGGTATGTATTCCTCATAGAATGATTGAATGGACATAGAACAAATTTAGGATGTTTACTGTCTTTAATTCAAATAATTAACCATATGAAGCCATTGGGAGATACAGTGGTAACATAAAGTACATGTGGATTCCCACATTTTATTAACAACCACTAAAAGCGTGTAAAAAAATGTTTTTGCTCTTAAGTACACATTAACACCAAAAAGTAACTAAATCAACGGCGTTATTGCACTTAAATTACGTACGGTATTACAAATTCACGACGATAAAAATGCAAGATACGAACCTAGGCCGTACATATACTATTTATAGTGAATAAATCAGTTGGCCGGTAATTGTAAGATTTAGGTAGGGAATGGTTAAAATATTGATAGAGTAAAAATAAAATTTGCATTTAAATGTTCGTTTCTATTATCATTTAAAAAAAAAAATAGTTGTATTAACTAAAATAAAAAATTATAAACTAGAAAAATGAGTTAAAAATGCACTAGATCTAACTAATAGTGATAGGCTGGAAACAATACTATAGAAGCCATATTTATAATCCGCCAAATTACCGAAAAAGCCATAGAGTTTAATAAGATAGCCTTTATCAATAAAACATATTGATCTTACCCAGGCATTGATAGGGTACGGTTAACTGATGTCATAACCCTACTACAAAAAAGGGTAATTCACCTGAATATAATAAAAACTATCGAAGAGTTGAACATCAACAACCACACATATGTCATCAGACAAGGAGATAGCCTAAGCCCAATCTTATTTAACATCATAATGGATGAAATTATAAACGAAGTAAAGAAAACTGGGAGAGGATAGCGATTGGGAGACAAAGAAATAAAAATAATATGCTACGCCGATGATGCAGTAATTATATCAGAAGACGAAGATAACTTACAGAGACTCCTACAAAAGTGCCAACAAACAGACAAAGATAACTACCCTTCGTAAATGGAAAATAGAGAGATATTCTATATTTAGTGAACAGTGAACCTGAGCTTCAGTATTAGATATTTTAGAGATGCATAGATAGTTCAGCAAGTCAGTAAATAGGATTGCGAACACTACGAAACAAGGTATGTGAAATATAGTTCAAGTATATAATTCGGTTATGAATAGAAAATTATTTGTGTTAGATTTTGGCTCTTTGGTGTATTAATTTCTTTATTTAAAACACTGAACATCAAATGTCAGCATCATAAACTTTTCTAAACTGGAATAGGTAAAGTTCTATTTATTAATCATAGCATGAAATAATAATAAGAAAAATATATATTAAACATATCAACACTGTAACAGTACAGGTTATTATCAAGATACTACGCTTTTGCTTCTGACATACAATCACTGGCGTACCTACAGAAGAACCATAAAACTTCAGGCTCCATTTCCTCATTAGCTATTGAGAAGTGATATTTTTAATTATTTTTGTGCAGTTGCTTTTGATGCAATGATTTGCGGGTTTCAATATATTAAACGATTTTCATAACACCCTATATATATATATATATATATATATATACATATATATATATATATATATATATATATATATATATATATATATATATATATATATATATATATATATATATATATATATATATATATATATATATATATATATATATATATATATATACATATATATATATATATATATATATATATATATATATATATATATATATATATATATATATATACGTATGAGTAAAAATTCCTGAACACTTAATACTTATCATTCCAAATTTAATTTATAGAAGCTCAATGTAGAATTATGATTACCTTTATTACTAAATACGGTGAAGAAAATATATGTAAGTCTATATATAGTGTGTAAAATGCCACTTTAAATCAAGTTCTTTAAACACATTTTACGCACGAGTAGCAAACGAAACTTTTTCTGCAACTATTTTTTTATAATTTCTTATATTCTTCGTATGAAAACTTTACTTCCCAATACCTCACAATGCGTGAATGGAATTTCTCAAGAGTAAAATGAATTAGTTATACTATATACCGCTAGTAATCTACAACACTAGACACAAACCAATAAAAGTAAATTAATCAGTTACAGCGGCGGTAGAAAGCGGGTAACAATTATTATCGAGACGGACAGAGGAATTTAATAATCCAATTTCTTAACTACAATAATATATTATTATTATCTGGTGAATGTTCCCTCGCTCTTATAAAAAAAAAACACTTTAGAAATCGGTAATTACCTAAAGAAAATGTATCTATAACATTTTGAACGAGAATATAGTTTTCATAATTTATATACCCTTCAGCCTTGCTAATTACCAGATAGTTCTGACCCAAAAGCTGATGAATTTATGTTAAACAGATTAATAAGTCACAAATACAAGCCATGTGGTCTTTAAACTAGCACGCAGGAAACTGAATTTTTAGTTAAAAACCTAGAAATTACATTTGAAGTCCTACTGGATGGAGATTGTTACGTAAAACACGTAGATAAATTTAAGTATTTGATAAGCATTATTGAACGAATCGACAGGAACAGTCTCAGCTGGAATACAATTAAACGAGACCAAGTGGTTTCATCACATTTTAAGGAAGTCTAATATAAGATGATAAAATCAATATTTTAATGGACTCTCCTAGATAGACGTAAATAAGGACGACACGCAAATCTGGATTGAGGGTATTCGAATAGCAATGAGGAGAGGAAACGTAGCGAAAATAATTGCTTACGACAGAACGCTTGTATTGTACGAAGGGGGACCCAAAAATAACGGGAACTGTGTTGTGATTAGGTTGGTACTTGTAGTTCGCCCGTTAGGGTGATGTAGTTACACTCCTCCCAAGTTAGTCTGCCAAGCGGCATTGGTATAGAAGGTTGTCAGAGGCTCCTGAAATTTTTTTTGTAAAAATTGTTTTGTGTACTCGTCGTTTTTTAAGAAGGTCGATTCTCGGGAACAACGCGCTTTTTACTTGAAAAAAGTGCCGCAGAAACTTGTTATGTTAAAAACTGCTTACAAAGGGGATGTTGTGAGTAAAACTGGAGTCTACGAGTAGTTTAACCGTTTCAAGAAAGGCGAAATGTCGATTAAAAACCAACCACGTTCCAGGCGTCTTTCAAGTTCTCAAACTGACGAAAATGCGGGAATTAATTTTTGAAGATCAACGTAGGACTATTGATGAACTAGTAGAGTTATCCCAGTTGACGTGAAGTTCGATTCAGCGAATTTTATCAAAATATTTGGAAATGAAAAGAGTGGCAACCAAATTTTGACAAAAAATGGAATGACTCCTTTGCCCCATCCACCCTACTCGCCGGATTTGGCTCCATGTTACTTCTTTTTGTTTCCCAGGATGAAAAGGGACCTGAAAGAAAGACGTTTTGCTAACATAGAAGGGGTGAAACAAAAAACGACGCAGGCTCTGAAGGACATTGAATTAGACGAATTTAAAAAATGTTCTGAACAATGGAATAAAAGATTGTTTAAGTGTATTAGCTCCAATGGAGACTAATAGTTGTTTGTAGAAAAATTTAATAAAACTCTTTTTAAAAATAAATTCCCATTACTTTTGGATCCCATTCGTATTTTTTAGCATACTCTTAAATAATTTATCCATGTATAACTTGAACGAGTTTCTTGCGAGTAGAACCACAAAATTCGTGGATAATTTTAGAAATGTTCGGCTTCAACTTTACTCGAATAGTTCAATTACAAATATTAATTCGTAGAATTAAAGATATGGCAAGAGCGCCAGTAATAATATCAGTAAATAACCTAGTTCGCGAATTTAAAAAGTGTTAAAATTAAGTTTTTTGAGTAGTTGCAGAAAAATCCTGTTTAAAGGTTATAAGGAGTTGACTTATTTACGAAAAAAATATTTTTCTTTATAAAGTATCATTTTTCTGGTATTTGCTGAATGTGAAACATTTTATAACCAAGATGGGTCGTTGTCTATCTTAAAAGGAAAAACATTATGTTGTAAAAATGAAATAAGACCTGTGATGTTGTAACAAAAAGTTAAAAGTTGCCAGGTTGCTACAAACATAACTGATTAAATGTAAAATATAAAAGCTAATACAAATGATGTTCTTTGAGTTGTTTATTTATACTGAAAAATATGTTTTCCTAATAGTCAACTTCTTACAGACTTCAAGTTTAGATGAAAAAGGGATTACGCGTGGTTTATTTCCTGGAACCGACGTAAGTTAAGTTCGTTTAGCCAGTTAATTAAATTGCAATATTACTAATCGTTAAAATATTAATTGATTTTTTATCAGCTATTTTTTTTCCCACCATTTTGTTCCGGCTGTGGTTCGACTGATAAACAGTCCCTACAGAAAAATATATTACTTGATTTAAAATATGCAATAAAAACATAATTTAATGGTATTAATAATCAAAAATTTGGATGGTAGTGAAACAGGCAACTCTTTATAGTTGTATATTTTGACCATAACCACATTGTTGTATGGTATTAGAAAAAAATATTTGGAATATATGAAAGTTAGTAACGACATGCCATGGGTCAATGTTTATTAAGGTTTATGGAAACCTGAAATTATCATAAAGAGCAGGTTTAGGGTTACTCAAAAAAAAAGTTTTTTGGCATAACAAATTTTGAAGTGCGTTTGTCATTTTACCTATTCTTGCTGATTTTAGTGTAATACACCTTTTTCAAAAGTCACTCTGCCTACAGAATAATAAAATTACCTAAAAATCTCTTTATTATTTTCATTAACTACGCATACAGGGAGTTATTTTTGAAAATACAGTTGTAGATAATTTCAAGAATCGCTAGGTTGAATTTAAGGATATTGTAATTCTCTTGTACGGTATCTTTAGAGAAAAATTTCGGTGTACGTATATACAATAAAGAAATCAATATCAAAAGATTCGTAAGAGCACCTCCTCGCCTTAATAGGGTTTACCCCTTTTTAGAATGATATCAGTGAGGATGTCGTAATATTTGTCAGCGTTGTTCAAGTGCCGAAAAATACAGTATTCAAGTAAGAATGTGGCCACGATAATTCATTTTTGGTAGGTGTGATTCTAGTGATTCAACAAAAAATTGGTAGGGGCAACCTTTGTCTACGACATCATCAGTCATCAGTAAAATCCCAAATGAGTCACTTGTTTGCGCGTCGGTGCGAGGCAGTCTTTTTTGTTCCCATCCAAAAGGACCTAAAATGACACATTCCGCGATCGCTAAATATATTAAAAAGTCGGTGTCGTTTGAGAAGAAGATGGGAAATCGTTTTAACGAGACGATAAATGTCGACGACCTATCAAAACGTCAAAACTCTGAAAGTTGAAAAATGAATCGTGGGTCTTTATTTTCACGGACCGGAAATTGACGCTGCGTCAGGGAGCGGCAAAATTAAGAAAATCAGGTTTGAATGTGTCCGGAGGAGACTATTTCGCAACATTTCCGTGCTCATGATGTCAAATTCTGAAGCACGGTGAAAAGGGCGTGGGCAAAAATCACGTCGCGAAGTGGCTCACTTGGGCCCACGATAAGATACTAGAGTAGCCCTCACAATCGCTGGACGTCAACCCTATTGAAAACGTTTGGTCCCTTGTAAAGAGGAAACTCAAAGGAAAGACTCTGAGGACTTTGACTCAGTTGTCCCGTGAGATTCGAAAAATTTGCAGAGTATGTAGAAAATCTCGTCGACAGCATGCCTCGAAGATGCCAAGCGAGAGTACACCAAAGAATACACTGATGGCAAAAAATGTTCTCGTTTTTCAAGAATACAAGCGGTCACGTTCTTACTTGACAGTATATTTATATTTTACGGTACCTTTTAGACAATGCGGTAGCCAAGTGAGATTCTGGCAAAAGGTCAGCGACCACCAGTTCAAAACAACACGGATCAACGGTACTGCCAGACCTACAAGGAAACACATTTCTCCATTCGTGAATCCCTACCAACCGCACTAACATAGCTTAAGATGATTTCGATAGCTTTTTTTCTACAGAAACAAACTGCTTTATCGCGTTTGGTTCCGCAGATTTAAACTGAGGTGACACTGGAGATTGCATGCAAATTAGAAGTAAAATATCCAGTAATAAGAAAATATACAACAGTTATCACCACTAAATCAAACAATTTATTTTTGCACTGGACGTGCGTTTTGCTACCCAGGCCAGCATCATCAGGAGTTATGCCTGGCTGATGATGCTAACATGAGTTGCGAAAGGTGCTTTGAGTGCAAAAATAAAGTGATGTGTAATTTCATGGTGCCAAGGATTCCGAAATCCCCATGCAATAGTAAGAAACAATCAAGGGGTTTAATACAATTAGTTATTCCCCATTTTAACGGCATATACTCGAAATGCGTGTCAATTTCTTGGGTCGAGAGCGTAATCTCGAGGTTTGCTCGTAATCTTAAATATTCTAATTGTGTTATGGCTTTTAAATAATTATTCACAGAATTCAAATTTTTTTTTTCTAAAGGTTTTTAACTAGTGAAATAGTTTGCAGCTATACAATAATATAAGTTAGATTTAGAATTTTATTTATATACCTTCTTGTTACCCCAACTATAAATACATATTTAGAGCAGCATGCCCAAGTGTCAAGCCAGTTAGTGACAAGTCAGTTAGTGGTGTTTTCTCCAGCAAAAGTTCTGGCAGCTAACCCATAATGAAAAGCGTATAGTTAAAAATGTATCTGACTACGTTAAAAACGATTGAAACTGTGATTTAAGTGTGGACGATTGTGTGACAGTTTGCGGAATTTTAAGAGAAGAAAAGGAGAGGGGTATAGGCTCTCCAAAAAAGAGACCAGGCAGAGAAGAACTTCAGCTGACAGACAACACAAAACAAGCAGTAAATCGTATTCTTCATCACTTTTTATGGAAAAAAAGAATTCCAACTTTGGATATGATGCTGCGACAAGCCACCCAGAAATACCGAAAATGAGCAGAATAAAACTATGGAGTGCTTTAAAACGTATGAATTTTTATTGAAAAATGCGTGAGAGAAAATCTTTATCGATAGAAAGTGGGGAAATTGTACACTGGAGGAGAGACTATTTAAGGAAAGTTAGAAAAGCTCGCTCCGAAGGAAAAAGAATATATTACTTAGATGAGATGATGGATAAATAAAAAGAACACTCAAGAAATTTTGGCAAGATGGGAATATCAAAAATACTCGCTGAGCATTCAATGAAGGTCTCTCTACTGGTCTCAAATCGCCATCTGGTAAGGGACGTAGGTTAATTATTACGCATATTGGAAGCGAAAGTGGTTTTGTAGACGGAGGTTTTAAACAATCGCATCCAAGAAAACAGGAGATTATCATGAAAACATAAATTCCGATGTATTTGAAAATTAGTTTTCGCAGATGATAGACTTAATACCAGACGGTTTTGTAATTGTGATGGATAATGCAAGCTATCATTCTAAAAAATTAGAACGAGTTCCAGCTTCAGAATTCCATACCTAATGTTTCCACAGAAAACTGGCGAAAATGCGTCGAGCATGTATTGAGGGTGGAAGATAAAATGTGGGACTGTGGACATGGCAGTGGATGCCATTCGTTGAACCTTCAATTATACATATAAAGTCAAATGAGTCGGACAATGATAGTTTTTTAAGCATGTAAGCTTGTTTGACATCCTCATTTGTATATTTTTTAATTAATAATGTTATTTTTTTAAAATGTTAATGTTTAAATATTATAAAACTGTTTCATTCATACTATTCGCAAATAATACGTATACGCCCAGGCGCACCACCACTGGCCAGAACTATTTCAGACAATTAGGCTCAAACAACAAAAAAGGGCCCTTTTCCTACTGTATTAAAATATAAGAGATTGCGAATATTAGACTGATGTCAGATGGTATTCCAATAAAGTTGTTGCAAGTGAAACTCTGGAGCCCTTACTACTGCTTGATGCTAATTTGCATAATTTTAGATGATTTATTAATATCACTTTCCAATAAATAGAGTATAGGCACCCAAAGCGTGTAAGTGTAAAAAATCTCAATATTCAATTGCAAATAATGATGTCATTGTTTGATTTAGGTATAAGGTATCAATTATTGTAGAATTTAAATGGAGTAACGGATCTCTGTTGCAAAAATTTAAGACAAAATAATGCACAATAAAAATAAAAAATATGACTCCTGACGTACAAGCATATTTCGCCAAAATTATCAGCTGACTTTTTTTGATTACGTAGCTCCGCTAAAAATGACTCGACAGTGAATTGATTTTCGCTCTTCCGAAGATAATAAAACAGACATTTTTACAAGAAACAATATCTAATCTAAAGTACTTTACGAATTATAAATAAAAAAAAAGAAATCCAAACTTTCTGCACGTTCAACATCACTTCAAAATTTAGTTAAACCAAAAAACATCTACTTTTTAATAATACTTCTGGTAGATAACTATATTTTTTCTAATCTAAATTTAATTATTAGTCGTTTTATATTCTCATACCTCAGATTTGCCATCTACCGATTCTGCCACTGAGCTAGACGCAGCAGCTTCTCCTGCACCTACCATATCAGTCATAGATTTTATCACCATTTGAGCTTGTACTGCATCTTGTTCCAAAGACTAAAAAATAAAAAAACACAAAGGTTACTTAAAATAATTAAAGAATGAATTGTGTTGCTGCCCAACCAAAATCATCCTACTTGAAGACATTGGGAAATTAGTACAGGACATATTTTGATTTTTTAGACTTCGTCAGTTAGTTTTACGTCACGTTGATAGACATCAGCCCTTATAACATTAATCTCAGCAGGATCATAGTTTGAGTGTACCTTATGAAATACTTTGAGACTCAAAGTTCAAAAAAAAATTTTTATATAGTGGGGAAAAATAGAAAACTAGCCAGTCCGCTATAGTCAGTACCTAAAATTAAGATTAGTTTTTGTCTAAATTAAACTTTAGGTCCCCATTTACGTACAAAAAATTGTTTCAACAGACATACATTGTAGAAAAGACAAGAAACCTGTACATCATATATAACATATTATTTAATTATAAAGAGGGTTTAAAACTAGTTTTTTTTTCATATACTATGGTAATTCTGCACATATTTGGTAATAGTAAAACTTTTAACAACCTGAAAATAAAATAAAAAAATCTTTAGTTTTAATAAAAACTTACTTTAAGCCTAGCTGCCCGCCATGCTGCCCTCTTTTCTGCTCGCAGTGCCCTCTCTTCGGCAGGTGTTAAAAGCATTTCGTCCTCGTCTGTAAGGAGACCCTCTTCGCGCAGTCTATCGCGTAACCTACGTTCTGCTTTTGCTGTGCGCACTATACCAATAGTGCTTGAGGGTCTACTGTCAAAAATAATACAAAACAATAAATATAAAAGTGAATTCAAAATCATTTTATAACTTTACAAAATAATTTCTTTAGACTAATTTTAGTTAGTGAAGTTGATTGTTACTGTCAGTGCGTCATAAGGAACTCTTAGATATATTAACGGCAATTGATCGTTTAGGAGTAGAGAGAACATCCTTTCGCGAAACTAACACTTGAGTGCACTCCAGGTTTGCATCAGTTCTTAATATTTTCGGTCGATCCCGTAAAGTATAGCCAGTAAATGACACTTTTGTTAAATTTTCTCATACAAAAGGCATTCTCCGTTCCAGTGAAATGTTTCACAGAACTAGATTTTTAAGGACTCGAACCCATCACCTCGCCCCTTCAGCCAGTTGCATTCGTACAATAAACTAAACAAATTTGAACTTATTGATAGGATACCCTGTATGGTTATACGTGTATAAGCATTTTTTGGACATACTAAAGGAAACCTCATTTAAAATATGTTCTTGATGAAAAAGTCGTTGCTGCATATTGTCAATTTTTTTTTCAGTCGACATTATACAAAGAACTACGATTAAGATTGATAAGTACACAGTGGATCAAATTTGTCATATAGACGAAAAAGTTGCCGGTAAACAACTCTGAATTTTGTGTTATTTGTATTATTTATTAATGTTCCAATATTTATGTAAGTCTTTACGGCCTTGACATAATTGTGCACGAAAATAAATAAAATCATTATTTGTTCTAGACACAGTCTCGCGAGACTTACTTTTTTACGACTGATGTAAGATACTTGCTCTTTCTTCAAGGAATGCCAACTTTGTTGAACACGCAAAAGACGTCCTTAAATGCGTTCCCAAGGAACAGTCGTGCTCAACTTACATAAAGATCCCTCCTATATAAACTGCCATGCGTACAATAAAAAATAGTTGAGACGCAGTGCGCTCTTTCGCCCCGTCTCATATGCGCAGAAATACAAAAATAATCCCACTGCGTCGTTTTTCGGATCTGGCAACGTTACATTCTTACTCTGATCGAGACACGAGTTGTTTATGTTGGGTTTTAATATTTTGGAGTATTTTTCGAGGTTACGTTTATATTGGAGACTTAATAGTACATAAATAATGACTTCGCGATTAAAAAATGGTAGATTTGTTAAAAAAAACTGCTGAAAAAATAAATATAGCATTAGCAAGTATGTCTGATGCAAAAAAACAACAATCAATGAAATAGTTGAATCTAAAATTCCTGATGAGAATAGTATAGTTTTATTGAGAGAGTTAGCTAGAAATCTGAAATGCACCGGCTGCAGAAATCTTTTAGATATGGAAAAATTGAGTGATTTCAAAAAGGAAGGGCTTCATTCAAAGTTCAAAATAAAATGTGACAACTGTACTAAATGTAATTTAGTAAATACCGGAGTAATAAGAAACCAAGCTCTGATATTAATTAATATGTTACTTAATTATATTGAATATTAATAAATATTTGATTTGTTATAAATATTGACTTTTTATTTACGACTAGCCGTGCCCGAGGCTTCTCTCGCGTAAATTTTATTTACTAGTATCGTCACTGTTCATTCCTTATATTACCTAACGTAATAAAATATATCCTATAACCTGGCCAGAGAACATGTATGAATTAAAAAAAAACACGTAAATCGGATAAGTAGTTCTCGAGTAACAAGCGCACTAACGGACAGAGGCAGACCGACAGACGTTCCATTTTATATATTTATACTCTTTGTTACATGATATTGTTACAAATTTAATGGTTTAGGCAGCGTATTGCAAGAGAACGCGCTAGCGGCAAACTTTTTTCCGACTTGATTCACTATTATCGTCACTTCTTAATGCTTATGCTACCTGACGTAATAAAATATAGCCTATAACCTGGACAGAGAACATATGTATATTTTAAAAAAAAGCTAGTAAATCGGATAAGTGGTTCTCCAGTGATAAGCGCACTAACGGACAGACAGAGAGACGTTGCATTTTATATATATTATAGATAACCCATATTTTTTTATAACTGTGAGCTACACGCATTTATTAAAATCAGCTGTGCATTGACGGTATTTAAACTTCCCGCGCAGTGCGAGGTTGCCAAGTCGCGAACTTTTATTTATCAAGTTATGCGAGAAAAACTAAAAACTACCAAAAGTAGTTCACTTTCACATTTTTTATAAAAAAACGAATACCGCTTGCTATAATTTTCTTTACAGAAAAATATTTCGTTATGGTTTTAATTAATGATTTTAAGTTTTTCAAAACAATCGTAAGAAAATTACCATTGTTATATAATAAAATATCCGTGTCAACATAGGTCGGGGTAGGGTTCGTACGTTCAAAATGCAAATTTTAACACGGCCAATATTTACAAATTTAGTGCCGTAAGGGTATTTGAAGTTTTTTCTACGTATAAAAGACACTAATTAATAAATATCAAATTTTCTAGATAATCGTAAAAAAATTTATTTTTTTGGAAAGTCTTTAAACAATTTAAAAAAAGTCATCGCGATCTATACAGAAAGGTAAATTTTACTGGACTATTTGTACAATAAGTTGCAGTTTAATAAATTCACTTAAAAACTAATAATTATTAAAGTATCGTAAGATACAGAAAAAAAAAACATTTTTTCTTGGATTTCGGTCTTACCTTGTAGGTTGAGATTCTATTGATTCATTGTCTGAGTGGCTAAGAGCATGCAAAGAGCTTACTTCCGAATAGTTGGAAATTTTTCGATCCTCTTCTGCTTTTAACTTTTCCAATTCGTCAGCATTTAGGTAACTAAATACTTTCTCTAAAACAAAAAGAAATATAGATTTAAAAAATCAACTCCTTCCAGCCATGCTATATTAGTTCAGTTAGAAAATAAAACGCTACGTAACATTGTAGCGCCTGGTGCCTATAATAGCGTAATTGAGAATAAAATTATCAATTTTTTCGTATTAATTCAAAAACTCGGAAAATGCCCAAACAAAAATTCAAAAACCTCGTTTGATAACATAGGTATACAAAAAAATTCTCTGTCTTCTAAGTGAGACACGTGTTTTCTTAAGTATTTTTCTTATGCTAAATCCAAAAAAATCATAAAAAGACATCCACCATGAGGTTTTTTTTTCAGAAAACATACCTAAACTTTGCCAAAAAAAAAACTATTCAATTGAAAAAAATACATTTTAATAAATAATGTAAAACTGTATAATCATTAAATTATGGAATAAAACTATTATTTCGGACATCTTTAAAATGTTCTGTATCTACAGTTATCATAAAAACTTAAAAATATTAGGTTTTAGTGTTCATGTTTAACAAAAAAACACGCATACACCACCTTAACTAAGCTAAGTACAAAATATTGCAGTTTAAAATAAATATGTGCAACCGTTAAATCAAAAAAACTGTTTTTAATTTTTATTAATAATGAACAAAACACTCATTTCGCTCGCTGAGTCGTCACTCACGACTCATTCATTTATCCCCATACTCATTCCTACACTGACTCACTCGCTTGCTCGTTCGCTCACTCACTCACTACCTCACTCACTCACTCACATTTGCCCATATTCACTCAATCAATCTATCCACAAAACTGACTTCTAAAAGTGTCAAGGGATATACATTAGACTGCATTTTGCAACCTTTTAGCCCTAAATAGTAAACGGATAAACACTATTTTTTTTCAATATAAAACTACGGATTTCACGTTAAGTATATCGAGTCAAGATATTTTGCTTGAAATTTTGAGAAATAATAGATCATGCATTCACTGCTTCAATATAAAGGCGGTTTACCACGCCGTCTTGCCATAATTAATTGTAAAAGTTTCAGATATTTAACACGCAAAAGATAGGAATTCATACTTTTTCTTCGATCAAAAGCACGCGTTTTTTATAATTTTTGTTGTCGTATGTGCATTAAAAAGTAAAAACTCACAAAAAAAATATATACATAAAAAAATTACTTTGCTTTCGTTTGTTAAAATATAAAGGCAGTTAACCTGTCGCAAAAATATTAGATAAATATTACTTTTTGATGTATTTTATGAAGTGAATTTTCGCTGTGGCAACGTAGCTTGCAGAAGACTGCGCGCGCGGACGCGGGTGTTCTTTCAAATTTTGAATCACATAACATGTAGGCTGAAAAGTTTTTGGTCTAGCTACTTAAAACAATTTTTTTTTTTGCAAAATTCAACTTTATTCATTAACACAGTGTCCTTCAAGAACAATATAATCAATCCAACGCTTTTCTAACATTTCTATACCTTTTTTGTAGAAGGATTTGTCTTTGCCTTCAAAATAGGCCCCAGTTTCGGCGTAACTTCTTTCATTACAGCCAAATCTCTTTCCTGCCAGCATTTTTTTGAGGTCTGCGAATAGATAATAGTCGCTGGGGGCCAAATCTGGAGAATATGGTGGATGAAGAAGCAATTCGAACTTCAATTCATGCAATTTTGCCATCGTAACCATTGACTTGTGACACGGTGCATTATCTTGATGAAAGAGCCCTTTTTTCTTTTTCATTTAGGGCCGTTTCTTTGCGATTTCTGCCTTCAAACACACTGCAATAACTTTATATAATATTCGCTTTGATAGTTTTTCCCTTCTCAGCATAGTCGATGAAAATTATTCCATGCGCAACCCAAAATACAGAGGCCAAAACCTTCCTAGCCGATTGTTGTGTCTTTGGTCGCTTTGGACGGCTTTCACCAGCTGCTGTCCACTCAGCCGACTGCCGATTTGAACCGTTGTGGATCCGTGTTTCATCCATTGTCACATATCAGATGAAAAACCTTTTTATTGCGCTTAAACAGGTCCAAACAGCGTTCAAAATCATCAACACGTTGTTGTTTTTGGTCCACTGTGAGCAAACATGGTACACATTTCGAACAGAGCTTTCTCATGCCCAATTATTCATGAAAAATATGACCAACACGTTCTTTTGATATTTGTAGGGTCTAGCTATCTCACGCAATTTCATTTTACGGTCATCCAAAACAATTTTGTGGATTTTTTGATATTTTTCTGGTGTAACCATCTCATTGGAAATCCAGAGCGTACAGGATCATTGGTATGTACGACCGCGTTTAAATTCAGCACACCGGTAAATGATGAGTGATTTTCCAGGGGCAGAGTCCCCGTAACACAAGCCATTGCTTTACTTGAATGGTATTTTTTCCCATCAAAAACAGTGTTTAACCAACACAAGAAACACAAGAAATTCGATTGTTCCACTATTTTGAAAATATCAAAAATAGCGTCACTAAAACCATTGTAACTTGTAAACTAATCGTCGAAATGTCATGAAATTTTGACATGTATCGTTTGAAGTTGGTATTTCCTAAAAATCACAAGGATTTTTTTGAAAAGGGCGACATCTATGTGTCAAATCAAAAACTTTTCAGCCTACGTGTCATATTCATTGCACTGATTGGACTTTCTTTTAAAAGATAATAGAATAAAGGCTTGCCTCGCATGAGTGTTTATTCAGTTATCAATACTTAATAACTGATATATTTTTAATAAATAATCCCAAGTATCGTTTTAATTAATTATACATAATTTTTATTGTATATCATGTAAAAGTATCAAGGTTATTATAAATAGCACGTGACTGCGTGCGGCGGGAAGTAAGCAAGAAGCTATGTTGCCACATTCATTATAACTGAAAACGAAATTATTTCGCATCTTTCTTTAACATAATGCTCTCTCTGTCTTCTCGTAAGAAATACTTAAAAAACTATTAGAAATGATAGTTTTGTTCGAAAAAAAAATCTTATTTAGCCGTTGCATTTATTTACTTAAAAACGCATTTTACCAACCAGATAGCACCCTTGTAAGTGTTAAAAGCGACTTTTTTTGTTGAAACTCAACATAAAACTTTATTTTTTGATGTCAAGTCCGGATTAAGAACTTCCAAAAACCACTGGAACTAATAGTTTTGTTCTATATTAATAAAAATTAAAAACAATGTTTTAATTTAGCAGTTGCACATATTTATTTTAAACAGTATTTTGCTACGTAGCTAGTTAAAAGTGGTGTATGAGTGTTTTTTGTTAAACATGAACAGTTAAACCTAATATTTTAAAGTTTTTATGATAAATATAATTCAGAATATTTAAAGATGTCCGAATCCAAATAGTTTTATTCCATAATTTTAATGATTGGTTTTACATTATTTATTAAAATGTATTTTTTCAATTTAATCGTTTTTTGGCAACTTTAAGTGTGTTTTCTGAAAAAAAAAATCTCACGGTGGATGTCTTTTTTTTATGATTTTTTTGGATCCAGCATAAAAAAATACTTAGGAAAATACGTGTCTCATTTAAAAAAAGATTTTTTTTTGTATATTTTTACAACCCTAATAATTTAAGCCAATTATTATCAGTTATTACATCTGTAGTATCATATTTTAAGTTATGGTTACACTCATGAAAATATGTTATATTATTCACAAATTGCTTACCTTTTTTGGACGGTTTTTGACTTTCCTCCATAGCATTTTCGAAAAACTTCTTTCTATCGCTTACGGATTGTTTAGTGCTTTGGTTGCTTGGACTCTGCGGTGGCTGTTAATAATAGCAAAAATTACACAATTATATTATTAACTAGTTACTCAAAATACTCATTACCTTGCCAAAAGTCTGGAACTTTGTCGTTGTTATACTATCAAAATTGCTACTACTGAAAACTACCGAAGAAGGACGTAATGATTCATCCACGCTTTTTTTCACAGACTCATAATATTCAGGGGCACAGTTTAATAATGTTTCCTCACTATGAAAAGTTCGTAATTGTGGCTTAGAAGGTATAGGAGGTGGAGGTGTTTTCGGCTTCATTATTAACGATTTTCGTTTAGGTGTTAACGGAGGAGGGGGAGTTTTTGGTAATGGAGGGGCAAATGATTTTGTGGGCAATTTCAGAGAAGAAAGAGAACCCTTTGGTAGAGGCGGAGGGTCTGATCTTGTGGTCAATTCCACAGTAGGAGAGTATGACTTTGGTAGTGGCGGGGATGCTGACCTTTTTGGAAGCTTTAAAATAAGTTTTTCTCTCTCCATGTAGGATACCGAAGTTGTAGGCAATGTCAAAGGAGTAGGTGTTTCTTCCTCGATGTCAAAATCTATAGGGGGTGGCGGGGGTACTTTAACAATATCGTTATCCGTCAACAATTGAAAAGTTTCTGGTGGGGGCGGAGATACAGGATTATTAAACGTATTAATAGGTGGTAAGGCATAGGGATTTCCCGGATGTGGTATCGGGGTAAATGTATTTACTTGAGGCAAACTGTAAGAAAAATAGGGCTGCGGCATTGGCTGGAACGTCTGAAAATTAGTCGGGACAGGAAACTGATTAAATACGTTAATAGTGTGTTGTTGTTGTTGTGGTGGTGGTGGTGGTGGCGGCGAAAATGGCATTGTCGTCTGTAAGGAATACCTATTTGTTGATGACCTATCAGCCATTATAGGATTCTGAGTAGTGAATGAAATGTTAGTTTGGGGTACGTTATTAGATAAATTAAGGTCCGAATACCTAAAAACATCGTTAGAGTTTCTGATGCTAGAATTGTATTTTTCGTAGCCAAAACTATTAGATGAAGGGGTTTGTTGGGACAAAGAATAGTCCAGTGGAGGGGGAATAAGTTCTTCGGAAAAATTGCTAGAATTATTTTTATATGGATCATTGACATGATAATTCGTGTTAGATGATGCTGGTGGTTGGTAATTACTACCTTACATTCCCCATGTCTGGGTCATTGGCAGGAGACTGTGAAGACTGGGATAGTTTTTTATGAATTTTGGACAGTTGTATAAATAATTCATCATCAGTTAGTAAAGAATCTACACTATGGGATCTATTATTAAGGTGGGGTTTAGAAATATAAGAGGTATTGTCATCAGATACAGTATCTAATGTTTCTGTAGACAAGGATCTTATTTTGTTAGCAATTCTATTTTGTAGTGTACCCGTATCAACTTCCAAGTTTGCTTTAGCTTGTTTGGGGAGAGTGGCGGCGTGATCCTGTGCAAAAACAATATACCTCCGTTAGTATAATATATTTTATTATGATAATAGCCCTTAACCTCAGCTGCAAAACGACAACACAAATGGGGACAAAAACAAAGAAGCACTTTTATACCAAAAATATATTTGCCATCGATAATCACATGGAATATTGGTTAGTTGTCGAAGAGACATTATTACCTTGTCAAACATGTTACATAAAATAAATACCTAGGGTAATATATCATAGCTTTAACATCAAATATAAAAATTTTGTATAATCTACTGGACTGACCTTAAAATAACAATTGTTATACATTTGTTTTGTAAAATAAAAGTTCTGCTAAAATTTAAAACTACAATTAAATATTATCGGTTTAGGTAATAAAGAAATCGATACATACAACAATATTATTGAATAATTCTTTGGCCTATTAAATGTATAAACTTTACAAATCCAGAATAATATTTTAAAAGATATGGTTGCTCAATACAAAATGAGTAAGCCGCTTAAAGTTAATTCACATTACATTAGGACCTTTGATTGTTTTGTATTCTGTAAAAATTTTGAAGTAAGTCAAAAATATACTGTATTGATAACTGGGTGTCGACCGCCAAGAGATCAACATCATACCCGGTTGTACCTATCGGAGGACGACAGGGATGTATTTTGTCTCCGCTTCTCTTCATCCTCTATTCGGAGGCTGTTTTCAAAGAAGCTCTAGCCCAGATTACAACGGGAATTAAAGTGAATGGCATCGTGATTAACAACCTAAGATATGCAGATGACACCGTTATTGTGGCTGATAATTTACCCGATCTGCAGAGCATAATGAATCCCATAGTTCATTCGAGTGAGCAATTTGGACTACATATAAATATAATAAAGTCCAAGCTGGTTGAGTTTTCAAAATCACACGTTGATGCGAATCTTAGTGTTAATGGAGAGATAATTCAGCAGTTTTGTCTTTTAAATACCTGGGAACCCTAATTATTAGCCAGTGTAATCCAAAAATAGAGATTAGATCGGGCGGGCCCGTGGGACCTTCATGAACATGAAACATTCACTAGATTCGACCTTAGTCTAGAACTTCGAGTCCGTATGATTAGATGCTATGTTTTTTCGGTACTCCTATATGGATGTGAAGGCTGGAGTCTTAATCCCAGCACAGAGAAACGTCTCGAAGCTTTCAAAATGTATGTTTATAGAAGGATTCTACGGATATCATGGGTGGGTAAAGTAACAAATGCTGAAGTACTGCTGCTGACTATAAAGAAAAGAAAAACTAGTTATATCGGTCATGAGGAGAGCAAAGTATGACTTGCTGAGACTGGTAATCGAAGACAAAATACAAGGAAGAAGAACGGTTGGAAGACGTCAAAATTTCTGGTTAAAGGACATCGGAAGATGGTTTAATTGCTCATCAATCAATATTTTTAGAGCTGCAGTTTTCAGACGATGGTACCCATTTGGATCGCCAACCTTCGTCGACGGCGAATTAAGAAGAAGAATGATAACTAGTTAGTCTAGATTATTTCCCATTATGAAGTATAAATGCGGTTGCTAAGGATAAACAAATTGTGTGAATTTAGTAAAATCGAATGTCGGTCGCTGAAAAAGTTATTTTTGAAATCCGCTATCCGCTAAAGAAATTTGCGACGACGTGTTTAAAATGTTGAAGGAACAAGGTCCATTCTACGCCACTATCAAAAATTGGATTGCGGATTTCCCAAATGGAAGAACACCCTGCTGGAAAACCCGTTCCTGTGTCTACTTGAGGGAATGTTAAGGCTGTACATGAAATGATTTTGAAGCATCGACGAATTGGGTTGAAACGTATACAGGAGACTTTCAACATTTCATACAAATGTGTTTTTCACACTGACCATTCTGATTTGGGTATGAGAAAATTATGAGGTAAATGGATCCCCCAATGTCTAAACGCTGACCAATTTGATTTGAAACCGAAGAGGATTTATATATTTTTTGGAACGAATTGTAACTAAGGATGAAAAGTGGATCCATCAGTATAATATGGAAACAAAGGAACAGTCCAAGGAGTGAAGACATGCTGGCTCACCTCGAGTCACAACATCCAAGTTGATTTGAAGCCGAAGAGGATTTATCTAACTTTTTGGATCGAATGATAACTATGAACAAAAAGTGGATTCATCATTATAATCTGGAAACAAAGGAACAGCCCAAGGAGGGGAGACATGCTGGCTCACCTGCTTACAGAAATTAGCAGGAAAAGTTCTCGCTTCCGTTTTGGATGGGAAACATTTTAAAGATTAATTGGAACACGGCCAAAAAGTGACTGGAGAATATTATTCATCATTATTAACTAAATTTCGCCAAAAAATTTAGAAAATTTACTGAGCAATATTTTATTCGACCCAGACAGGAGGCATTTCGGAAGAGGACACCTCCCAACCAGATGGGCGGATGATAACAGAAGGATTTGTAGTAAGTGAATACAAATAACCCAGAATAGAATGAATGGCATAGAGAACGAGATACTTATCTCCAGCAGTGGACGCGTATAGCTGATTGATGATGATGATTTTTTTTTTAAAGTCTAAGTTTAAAAGGAAATAGTTAATTTTTATATTCCTGGTTATAAATTATAGTATCTACTTAATAATATTGGTTAATCGTAATAAAAGTATTTAAATGCAATAGTCGTAGGAATGTATTTAAAGTTATACAAAATTTGTATAATAACAATAGCCAATACTCCCAAAAAGTAATAATGTAACAGCAAGAAAATCTTAATTTTACTTGTAACAAAGGCACATAAGTTGGGTTACTAATCTTACTTGATTTATTTTCAGCATAATAGCTATAACTGCATTAGTAATATAACATAGTAAAAAAATATATTCAATTTAAACATCTTAATCAGCAAGTCCACGTAAAAAAGTGTTCTTTTTACCCTTTTTTCGGCTTTATGAATACAAAGAATGGATAACTGAAAGGTGATCTAATAAATGTCAATCAACTTTAAGACTTCTGATGTTAAGTATTTAAACAAAAGAAATACTTGTGCAAGTATGTACATATTTTATTTACGAGATAATAGGAAAACGGAGCATGTTAAAAAGATATCAGAATTTTCTCTTTCCACTATTTTCATACAAATAAATGAATTTCGACTAATTTCACTACAAAGTTGTAGTGGTATCGGTCTTAGAAGATTTTTATTTAGTTTCCTCTTTCTTTCTTTTTTCAAAAAAGCCGACATAGAGGACAAATTGTCCTTGTATGCGATGTGAAATATAGGAATATTATGTTGGCATCTGCCCGACCGTTACAAATATTTGTAAAGGTGTAAGAGATGTTAAAAAATACCAACCCAATGCTCAATTCAAGAAATAAAACACTAAGTTTTTAGTTGATTATATTAAGTTTTGGTTCTTTATCTAATAAACGAAGCAATGCACGACCGACCGAAGGTTGGGAAGACATAAATGTTCTACGGTTAATAAAAATATATATAGAAAATTTAAAGTATAACATATTTTATAAATTAAAATATGGCATTCCATAATGAATATGGAAAAACTTTGAGAAATACACTAATACCATAGATTTAAACATACGCTGATTCCTTAAAAATTGTGCCTCTTTTCATGTGGCAAATATAACACTTTTAACAGTAGGTAGTTTGGAAACTTAGTAAGTACGTAATGTCAATTATACTATGACTTAAAATTTAGTTTCACAAAGTCGCACATCATACATCGATAAACCCTTAATTAGTTTGTTTAATTTTTTCGCGTAGAAAGTGCTTACACAGGAATTAACCAACTTAAGGCCGGCCTAAACTTTGATTGGTACAAAATGTGACGCCATCTATTATCGAGAACTCCTATTTAAACTGGCACACATTCTCATTGGGTAAAACTTGGAAGTTAACTATATAATTATTGTAAAATAAATAAGACAGATTGAATATTGTATTGGGCGTGCTTTAAAGGGGTGTTTCGCTGTATTGGATAAACAGATTTATTATAGTTACAACTACAGCATAAAAATTCAGTTAAAATTTCAATTTAAATATAGTAATTTTTAAATTATATCCCTAAAATGATAGTTTGCACTCTAGAAAAAATGATATATATTCTAATTTAAATAAAAACTAGTATTCGCTCATAAAAAGGTAGTCTAATCACTTGAAACACATGCGCCTCTAGAGGTGATTTTTAAAACAGAATTACCGAGGCAGATTTGAGACCGCAATCAATTCACTCTAATTTGTCTCTTTCCCATAATCACGAACTAAATCGTAAGATACGAATTGCCAGTATACTAAAAACTCTTCCGTTGTAAGTAATTGTCAGATACGTAAATATACAAATCTGTCTTGTCTTGTGTTTCTCTCAAATCAATGTAAATTAGATCTATAACATAATTCTGAGTATAGCGGAAGAAAAATCTATTATGGCTGATAAATTAGCTGATAAAAGCAATACCCTTGCAGCAGTTTCACTTTCTAAAAGGGTATTTTTATAAAAAAAATTGTTTGCACACACAGGAAGAGGAAGAAATACACTGTCGTTTTTAAATACTGATATCTTTGCCATAAATGCTTTTATATTGCTATTATTTGTATATTGTAGAAACAAATTTCTACTATTGAATTAAGCGTTAACAAATAAAATTTATACATATCATTCAACTCGACATAAAAATTTGCAAGTTATACTTTAAAAAAGGCACAAGATCATGTAACCATATAAAGTAAAATATATCCAATGTATAATGTTTTTTTTTCAAATTATATAGTTATCATTTAAGTGCCAAACATCAAAAAATCTTTATATTTCTAGGGCATTTGGTCGTTATCGTTGATTTTGTATTGTAGTAGCTAGCTCAGTGAAAGGTACCGGTATCTGAAGATTTCTAAATTTTACTACAGAGCTAATTAAAAGTTCCAGGTTATCATTTACATACTTATATAAATGACTACTGATTTACCTAATACTGTGGCGTTATTTTTGAAAATAAAACTTTAATTCGCTATGTCTTTCCTTTACAAGTATTTTTCTTCTAAGAAAGTAATTTCACAAAAATCTACCAGATACCCTTATTGACACCACAGCCCTCAAGTGTAATAAGAAAAGATTATTTATGAAAATACTATGAGAGAAATGTGTACATATGTGTAAACCTCTAACCGAATGAGCATGCGATGTGTCTTGTAAAGCTTTCTGCTCACTAATACCATTCTATTTCCTTTCTTAAGGGTAATAAAAAACGAAAAATCGTGGTTCTTGGCATTAGTCTGTGTCAATTTGGAGTGACGTTTCTAATACATAAACTGCAGATTCCCATCACAGATTTCAATACGCAAGATATCTCATTTTATTCATACATTTGTTTCCCGCCAAATCAATCATTCATTTGAAATAGCAATGAGCGCAGTAATAGAAAACAGCAGTCTAAATAAAAACTCTGCCAACGTTCAGCGCAGCATAATGATATGCAAAAAGTTACTTTATACTACTCCATGGCAATGCAGCAAGAAAACTGAAGGGCAAATGCTGTTTTGTAGCACAACCCGTATATGATATCAAAAAGATGTTATTTTTTAATAGCTGGTTATATATGGTTTCCTATATCAACCGTAAACGACAAATATAATACGAGTTTATCTAGTTTCTCGTAAAAAGTTTTTCAATAAAAACGTTCAACGAAAACATTAAAAAGAATTTTCTCTTTGGCACTCAATATTAACAATGATACTGTGACATTGGAGTAACTTTACATACGTACAAATAATCCTATTACGTTTATATATAGATATACTGTTATATGTGTATTTCTTTAACATTTTATGCTTTATATTGAAATATTTTTACATACATATAGCTACTATTCGTTAACAAAATGGTTTTTTAAAAAATACTAAAAATATTGATAAATATCTTTTAAACAATATGTGGCTAAGTAGAAAAATGTTTAAATTATATTACTGAGAAGAAACTTCTTGGTATGTTTGCTTTATATAGCCTAGTATTTAGAAATAAACATAAAATGAAATAAAAAATTAATACTGTTCAAATAAACCGAATTAATCTAATGTGAACCGACCCAAATTGGCAAATTACTAGTACAAATTGGTGTTATATTCAAACTATTTGACATTTGACAATAATAATATTTTAAGTCATATGTTTTATGTGATAAATCTATCACGGTGTGGCTGAAACAGATTTTAATGACTTCGGCGACCACTGCAAATGTTCCGACGTTAATCAATTAGTGTAGTAATACAGAGCATGTGTGAACAATTTTAAAATTTTTTGGCGAGCCGTTTTGAAAAAAGTGCATGTAAAAACTAAAAATGGAAAATTTCGAAATAAACATTTTCTACATTAATAATGGTCATTGAATTTATTTAAAAGATATTGACGTCATATTTATGTCATATTATTGCAACTGTCTATATTAGTATACAGTTGGTGCCGCCACTAGACAAAATAAAATGAAGACTGGTGCAGGACGGGACCAATATACATTGTGGCTATCAACCCTTCACAGAATTCTCTTAAGAATGGGATTGACGTTCCGAAAAATCAACAAAAGGCAAGTAGTGATGGAGTCACAAAGATTACGAATCTTGCGACATACTTATTTACAAGAAATTAAAAAGTATCGATCAGAGAATTGGCCAATAATTTACCTTGACAAAACATGTTGATACCCATGACAAAAAGGGTGGGTTGACAGCAGTACAAAATGTTAGACCAACGCACCTTCAAATAAAGGTAAACCAATAACCATTTTGCATGCTAGATCTGAAAAGGGTTGGGATTCAAATTGTCTACTATTATCTGCCAAAAAACATAAAAGATTCTAGTTTGGACTATCAGGAAGACACGACCGCAAAACTTTTTGAAAATTGGTTTCAAAATTCCCTTTTGCCAAATGTTCCCGAACAGAGTGTTATAGTTATGGACAATGCAAGTTACCATAGTCGCCTACTAAATAAGGTTCCTAATCCAGCCAACACCAAATCGGAAATACAGGAATATATGTTAGGAAATGACATTTATTTTGACTTTAGTTATAAAAAAAGTGATCTTTTGGAAGTTTTGAAAGACTATAAATTGAAAAAGAAATATGTTTGTGATAGTATGGCTGAGAAAATGGGACACATTGTTTTGCGGCTTCCTCCGTATTATTGTGGGTTCGGATAATTAAAAATATATTTTTATTTATATAATATGTCCCCTCTTGTAAACCCCATTCATTCAAACTGTACAATTGTACTTCTTATCCATTTGGTTTTACATGCATCTATAAATAACCATCTCCAAAAACACTTATAATTTTATTTATTTGCATTAATGAATAAAATTCTTAAGTCCATCTCTGCAACCTATCATAAACAAAAGAATTTTTATATTGCCCACTTAAAACGGCAAAAAGCAGGATCTTATATTTTGGCACAGGCTATACATTAACCAACCGGCACTAGACTTGTATAGGTTTATACAAGCAGTAAAAGTGTTGGAGTGGGGGGTGTAAAAGAATTGGAACAAAATGCAATAAGCCCGGGCGATATTTCCAAATATTTACTTAAAACATTGATGCCATTGAATTTAATTCTACACTAACAATAATTAGGGAGCTTAAAAAAAATTAAGAACTTTAGATTTTAAATATCTCAGAAATGGCTTGTAATTACCGGAATTACGATAGGATTTCATATAGCAAAGGAAAATAAATTTGTTTTAGTATTTCCATCCTATTTTCGTATGAATGAAAAAACACAAATAAATTTTTATATTCTTTAGCCGCCGGAACTTGGATGTCTCTTAGTTGTAGGAAGCAAGTTTAATATCGGTAATATAAGTTATTAAACATAAGGACTGACGGAAATTGCTGACCAACGGAAGCAAAATAAGTATTATCTGTCAATTGTCAAATTAGCTACTGAAACATTAACAGCAAGGTAAAAAACTCTTACTTATAACAAATCTTATTTATTACACATATATTCTTATTTTAACTTAAAAATACAACGACGACGTAAAATGCGAAAATATTGCGTTTATACACTTTCTAACATTTTTCCTGTAGGAAACAAAATTGGCAGTACGAACCTCTGACCCTATTCTGACAAAAATTATAGATTATATACTAAAAAAAATTATTTTAATGAATAAAATATATTTAGATGTATAAAGCAAGGCTAGATCAGTAATCATGGCTCTTCAGATTAGACCGATCCAAATGGGAATTTGTTTCCGATGTTTCACCAACGATTGCACGATGCATTTTCCAATTACGACTTTTAAGCGGAAAACTATTTGTTTGGGTCTCACAAAAAAGTGGTATCAGAATTGGATCAGAAATAAATTAAATGTTAGTTTTCTTACAAAGAACACCTGTCACAAAAATATTTTATAATTTGTACAATGTATTAGGTACTGATATGACCCCTTGTGCTTTCCGGGTAACATAACTTATTTGAAAGAATTACACAGAGAACTAAATACATACAAAATTACTAGCAGAAAATTCTATTCAAAAATAGTTACACCATATGATATACCTACGTAGAGATTTACTAATTTAATTTTCACATGTAAATTGCAGTAGTTGGAAGCATATATATATATATATATATATATATATATATATATATATATATATATATATATATATATATATATATATATATATATATATGTATATATATAGTAGTAGACAGGAAAACTAACCTAACTTAACGCTCATTTCTTTTATATAATTTCTCTCGACGCCTTAGGTTAAATTAGGTTAGTTTTCCGGTTTGCTATTATGGTAGCCTATCTAAATATAATATAAATAAATAAATATAAATAGTAGCCTATTTTTGAATTGTATACGTCTTTTAATTAATCATAACTTGACTTTACTTGGTCACTTATGGCTGCATGATCTAAATTTGTTCATTATTGTCAGTCCTGGATATCTATGCAATTTATACCTCAAAAAATAAGGTGCGCAAAAAAAAGTAACCATTAAATACGAAATTTGACCTATTTGTGCATTTTAAACGTCTTTTAATTGCTCGTAACTTGAGTTGACTTGGTGGTCAATAAAATAACGGGTCCAACGTAAAGTAACCATTAAGTTTGAAATTTGGCTTATTTGTCATTTTAAACTTCTTTTAACTGTTCATAACTTAGGTTTACTTGGTCGAATGTAGTCGCACGTGTCTAAATTTGAACGTAATTGTCAGTTCCACATATTTATGCAACTGAAACATTGAAATAATGTTATCACCGTACAGTTACGTTTTTATCTTGTGAAGTATACAAAACACTGATGTTACCAATAAAATCGACTTTAGCACCCTCTAAACCTTAATATCTTTGGACCAAAATTTCAGAGATCTCTCTTTACACTTAATAGAAAGTTTCTAGCTGGTAGCACCGCCAAATATAAAAACTTTTTTTTTGTGGTCAGTCATATATATACAGTGGCGAACAAAAGTATGGAAACATTTTCTTAATCAAAAACATAAAATCCTATCATTTAGGAATAAAAAAACTAGTCTTGTTTTGCTGACAATTCTTTATAGAATGTTATTATTGACTATAAAAACTTCGTTTACCTTTTCTGGTAGAAAAAGTTTTTAAGAAACGCGTTTTGTCCTTATCGAAAGCTTTGAGTAATTTTATCATTCTGCTTTAAGAGTACGTTATTGTTGATACGAAGAAGCAAACTGAAATAGCAAAATTTTTAAACATGCATAGGGGCACTGTCACCAAAATTGTTAAGAAGTTTTCGAGAACGGGCACTGTTGATCCGGCATTTATAAGTGGTAGACCTCGAAAAACAAGTAAGAGAGTAGACAACATTATAATTCGAAAAGCGAAAAATGATCCCAAGAAAACTGCTGTTGATATTAATAAAGAACTAAGGCAGGAATATTAGGGTGTATTGTTGTCAGACATGACTATTAGGCGTCATCTGTTATCTGAAAATCTTTATGGTAGGCGTGCTGTTAAAAAGCCACTCCTTACAAAGCGTCACAGAAAAGAGAGATTGAAATTTGCTAAGGAACATAAAGACTGGACTCAAAATCAGTAGTCTGTAGTAATCTTTAGTGACGAAAGTAGGTTCAATCTCTTTGGAAGTGATTCTACTGGTTATGTAACAAGACCAGTTGGTCTAAGATATGACCCAAAGTACCTTGTACCTACTGTCAAACATGGCGGTGAAAATATCATGGTATGGGGTTGTTTTCGAGGGTCTGATACGGGGCCATTGGCAAAGATAAATGGCAGAATGGATGCTCAAATGTATCTTGAGATATTGGAAAATAATTTGATTCCTTATGAAGAAGATTTGCCACTGTCATGGATTTTTTCAACAAGACAATGATCCAAAACACACATCTCGCTTGGCCAAGAATTGGTTTTCTGAACACAGGATTCGGGTGATGCGCTGGCCTTCACAATCACCTGATTTGAACCCGATAGAGAATCGTTGGCATTATCTGGATAAACAAATTAGGAAAAGAAATATAAAAAACCGGGACGGACTTTGGATCGCATTAAAACAAGAATGGGAAAAAATACCACCGAATTTTTGTGCTAGGCTTATTGACTCTATGGGCAGAAGATGTCAAGCAGTGATCGACGCAAAAGGATATCCCTCTAAATATTAAATATTTTCGACATCTTAGTCGTCTTTGTGGAATTTTTATTTTATAACAAAAATGTTACCATACTTTTATTTGTGCATAATTTTGTTAGGTTAAAACCAAAGCACATTTCTAATAAACAATAACTGTTTTAGTCTTCAAAATGTTCGTTAGTATGTACACGATTAATAAATAAATATGGTAATTGTAAACCGTTTAAATGTTAAGACTAGAGATGGGAATTTAAAAGTTTCCATACTTTTGTTCGCCACTGTGTGTGTGTGTGTGTATGTGTATGTGTATATATATATATATATATATATATATATATATATATATATATATATATATATATATATATATATATATATATATATATATATATATATATATATATATATATATATATATATATATATATATATATATATATATATATTCTTTATTTTCTTGTAAAATATTTTTATTTTTTTACAATGTAAAAAAGATGGGTAAAATTATTTATTCAGTACTTCTTTTGCAAATGCATATATTATTATTGGTAAGATTGGAAACAATGAAAAAGTAACATAATTTTTGGAGTCCTCGATTCCAAGACCCACGAGAGGACATATAACTTGATATATTCGGCGCAACTTCTTTAAGCCTAACCCCTTTAATCTCTTTTATATTTGGCTATAAATAGTATACCTAACAGGTTGTCAACTATTATATTTAGTTCAGGTATTATATGATTACTAAATTTGAAATCCAAATAAAGCTGAAAGCATATTATGCTTTTATTTTAGTGTTCAAATTTCCATTTCTGTAGAACGGAATCTTTGGCAAAACCTACACTGAAAAACAGTTTTAAACTCGCCCAACCAAACACTTGACACGTGTTTCTCTAATTGGGTTTGCATCTGCAGAAGATGCACTTTGGTAGTACTACTTCTTTAATAGGATGTAAAACTTAAGGAACTGATAGAGTAAACAGGAGTTCAGAATAATAATGAGTAGGTGCAAGTTAAGAAATAAATACAAAAGATTAAAAATAGGGTAGTTACTGGTTAAACAAATTATAGTTGCCGATGTACCACCAAAAACTTGGGAAGAAGGAGAGCAAAAAGGCGCGTAATTTTGAATAATATATCGCTCAGAATCTTGTTTCTCATTGTAATTCAGGCAGTTCAAAAAATATTGTATGTACCGAATTTAAATGAATTTCGTGTTAAAATGTTGATTAGCAGACACCCCCAAGAGGATGCATATCTCTTTATAAAGGATCAAAATATTAAGACGGTAACTAAATTCAAATATCTTGGCTCTGTTGTCAACGAACGATGGGATTGAGATGGGGAGGTTAAACTGCCGATTGGCTTGGCAAGGGATACCTTTCTAAAGTTGAAAAATATGCTGCTTTAAAGACAATTGCCACTCGCTCTGCGGCTGCGAGTAATACAATGCTACGTCTGGCCGATCGTCTTATATGATGTAGAGACAGGGTCGTTAAAAGTGAGAACACTGAATCGTATCGAAGCTTTCGAGCTATGGCTACTGTGACATTTGCCACGATTTTCTTGGATTGAACACCTAACCAATGAAGAAGTGCTTTAAAGGGCCGAGGTGGAGAGGCAACTACTTAATGTCGTAAAACAAAGAAAGGTGTCTTATTTGGGACATACACTAAGAGGTGACCGCTACTCGATTCCAAAACTTATTCTTCAGGGAAAAATAGAGAATCGGCGAGGACCTGGTAGAAAGCAGCACTCGTGGCTCCGGAATATCAGGGATTCATGTGGAGTTCCGGATGCGGCGCCCATTTTTCGACAGAGACCCAAAGGTAGGTGAAGGAAGAAGAAGTTAAAATGTTAAGAAGTAAAACAAACCGAGAAAATAATAAAAAGTGTATCAGAAAAGTTGTATTCTAATTTTTTATGACTACTATCACTCCCTCATTTTAGTAAATCTTTAATTATTAAGTATATTCTTCTTAATATTATTTTACAGACACTAAATACACTTTTTGTTATTTAATTACTTTCATTTTAAATCTTCTGAAGATGCTAACTAGTAAACGACTAGAGTGTTAAAAAATCTGTTTGGTAAGGATAGTAAGTGTATTTCTGATGTTTTATTTACTATTTCGAAATTCGAAAAATCGAAAGTAAAGCTCTACGTATATTGGTGTAACCATAAAATATATTTCTATCAGATATACCTCTTTTTATAAAATTATATGACAAAAGTTACAAAATAGTCTAAGCAAAATTTAAATATATGTAATAAGTCTACGCTAATAAATCTAAATAACAATAACTCATAGATTATAGACATTTTTATCTTTTGTAATTAAATATTTAAAAATATTGCTAAATAATGTGCTTTATTATATCATAGTTCTCATTAAGTTTTTTTGACTCGAAAAATATACAGGACAATATGTTCTAACGAAATTAAAATTTTTTTTTAGTCTATTAGCAACTGAGACAACTGCTTAAAAAACTATGCTAATGAGAAAAAGAAATGTTTCTAGGCGTGTTACTGGTAATTTTTTGGCCTTTTATGCTTTTGTCAATTTCCGGTGTTTTTGACATTGCAGGGTTGCACTTTCTTTTTATTTTTATTCATTTTTTTTGAGGTAAAGATATTTTCCTTAATGCATCAACCATTAATATAAATAAAAATTCTGAAAAAAATTGTTTTTTATTTCTGGCAAACGACCATCGATGCGTGTGAAAAATTAATAGTGGAATGTTGCTATGAAGCATATAGGATACTTGAAACACATCGACCCATTAGAAGTATCTAGAAAACGTTGTACCGATAAGAGCTGGATTAACAGCTTTTGAAAATATAAGTGGCAACAGTGTAAATTTAATAATTACATACATATTTGAATTACGTGCAAACATCTTTTTTCTGTGCCGTATCTTATAATTAACTTTTAAATATATTTACATGTAAAAATTGACATCTTCTTGGATTTGATGTGGTGTGGTTTCTAAAGGGTACATTTTATCTTAATTTGGCATTCTCAATACAGAAATGTCAAATTCTGATTTAACCGGAAATAACAAATCCGAGTTGCAGGCACTTCCAGATAAACCAAATGTTGATATTATTCGAGAGAGGGTGAAAACTGTGATACGAATACGAAAGCCCTTTGTACCAAAATGTTAAATTAATATTAAATGTCAAATTTTTACATCTGAATATCTAGAAACCAATCAAATTTAAGTAAATTAATTATTAAATTTAGAGTGATCTATTCGAAATTGTAAATCTGCCACCGATAACAGTAGATCTGGGAACACTTTCAAAATATTTTCAAAAACATCTCGTTTGTCTATGTTGAGAAGCTGGAATTTTTGGCACAATGACACTACTCAGTATATATCACCACTATACCAAATACCTTATTTTTACACTCTACGCGCGTTTTGCTAATCATGTTAGCTTCATCAGGAGTCAATCATCACTCCTGATGATGTAGTGGTGATATACAGCCAGTCCAAAAAGTGTCCATACACCACCTGCTTTCTATACTATTTTTCTGTTATGTCTAACTAATTAATTGGAACTATGAGAAAACATGTTTAAATTAATATCTGAAACTTAACCAACGAGGATTAGTATTAAAAACAACTACGGAATATTTTATTTAGAAGTTACATCATTATTATAAAAATGTAGACAAAATTAATGTCAAAAAAGTTTCCATACACCCAACATTGAAAAAAACACGTTATAATCAGCCGCATTTTATCAAGCTATCTATTGCTCGCTAAACTGAAAACAAATGAATAATTTTCGGCCATACTTTATAATCTGTCACTTCTTGCTAGTAATTTTGCAGTGGGTTTTCAAAGTAGTATAAAAAATGAGCGAGAGAAATTGATAAATTTCATTTCAAGTTCGAAAGATCATAACTGATTTGTAGTAAGATGGAAAATCGTATAGAAATATAGGAAAAATTGTTAAAAAGCCGCATGCTACTGCTCAGTACATTGTAAACCAGTATAAAACAACGGGTTCCAATAAAATTCGACCAAGCTTCGGTCGTCCCAAGAAACTGGACTCCACGTGAAGAGGCCAGTATTGTTAAACAAATAATTATAAATCCCAAGAAAAGTGCACCAAAATTAAAAGAAGAAGTACGGAAACTATTTTCGAAAAATGTTTGTTCACAAACAGTGAGAAATTGTTTACACAGGGCAGGCTATAAGAGGTATGCAGCCAGGAAGAAGCCGTTAATTTCGGAAGTTAATCGAAAAAGCAGTTAACTTTTACTAGAAGAATACCGCATTCGATATTAAAAACATTTGTTCCACGGTGAGACAAGGGGGTGGCAATGTTCTGCTTTGGGGATGCATGTACGCTGGAGGGGTTGGAAATTTACATTTTATTAATGGTACCATAGATCAGCATATTTATCTGAACATTTTGAGAGACAATTTAAGAGAAAGTGTCCAAAAATTAGCACTCGAAAAAAGATACATTTTTCAATAGGACAATGATCCGAAACAAACCACAAACTTGGTGCGAGAATGGATGATCCATAATGTGCAACAGCAGCTTCATACACCTTCGCAATCACCCGATGTTAACCCCATCGAGTATTTATGGGAGGAATTTAAACGATGCGTTCGCAAACATAATGTTTCGAATAGAGAAGAATTAAAAAACAGAATATTGAACGAATGGGAGAACGTGCCAGCAGAAGTTACTAAAAAGCTGGTTACAAGCATGACAAAAAGGTTACAGGAGATTATCAAGGCTAACGGCGGTCCCACTAAATATTAGTTTAAACGAAGCTGTTATTTTCCATTAAACTCCGTCAAACTATTGTAATTGTTAAGTGTATGGAGACTTTTTTGACATTAATTTTGTTTGCATTTTTATAATAATGAAGTAACTTCTAAATAAAATGTTACGTAGTTGTATTTAATACTAATCCTTGTTGGTTAAGTTTCAAATATTAATTTAAACATGTTTTCTCATAGTTCCAATTAATTAGTTAAATATAACAGAAAAATAGTATAGAAAGCAGGTGGTGTATGGAGACTTTTTGGAGTGACTGTATACTGATTATTGCCATCTCTATTGGCTACAAACAAAATTTAAAAATAATAATTTTTTGTTGGCCTCTAGATGCTAATAAGATAAAATAGATGCACTGACTTTAAAGCAATCTGTATAATCTAGGTGTCAATTTCAATAAAAATATGTCATATTTTACAAAAAAAGGTATATCATCTTAATTTTAAATTCACGCATGAGCACCACGTTTTCAAAAATCAATCGACTAATTACATCAAATATATTTATAAGAAAAACGCTACAACAATAATAAAACATCTTAAAAAATTATATGCCTATGCAGTTTAACTGTCTATATAAATTCAATTTATTCCTAAAATAAACACACATTTACAAAGTTACACCTTTCTTTTTACATACACTTGTATTTATGTAAAAAACCGTTACTGTTTACAGTTCTCTTGTTTGATCTGTAACAATATTATACGTAATCAGTACTGTAAGTTAGCAGGTTCTAAACATGCGCATGCTAAGCATCAATGTCACGATATAATCATGCTATTGGCCATTCCAGCTGGTAAAAAACAAACTTGTAAGATGGACGAACCCCCCGTAATATAATTTTGTAGTTCATTTCAATAGTCATTTTGTGAAAACGTTTCCTTGATTTTTAAAAAGTCAACTACAATTACAATTGTCACGTCGTCAATTAAATCGGATGACAGCAACCCACAATCTCAGAGTATCCTCTTGTATTCTACCAACTGATCAATCGCACCAGCCAGCGGGTTGGAGTTTTGTTTCATCGTATTTTCATCATCTATTTTTATTCCCTGAATGTCAGATGAGTTGGCATTGAAATCAAATCCTGCCATGGGGAACACCATTACACTGTTTTATACGATCGTCGGTGTTGACGATATACGTGAAAGACAGGTAAATCATTCGATGATGTGAACGATATGTAATATTTCTTCCTTTCATTTATGTACATATGTCATATACGGTTAATAAGTTCCTAATGAACGGACAAATCACCGGCGATGCCAAATCGTTTATGTGTTTCTGTTATGGTAGAAACGGTATCTACCAGTCACAGTGTTTCAAATATGTCTTGTTACTCCATGTTTCTGTTTTGTTTTTATTTTTGGTCCGTATTAATTCGCCCTTGGTTTGTCATCTCACTAACCAACTCAGCGATATGGTTAATACTACGAGGGCGAATATGTCGGAAGCGAAAGCAATTCGTATCCTAACTCATGGAATTTTGCCATGGCGATGACACAAGTGTGCACGCGTGCATTCTCTTGATGAGAGACTTTTTTTTTTTTCGCCAAATGCTGACGTTTTTCTTTCACAGCACGGTTGAAACGATCCAATAAGTTGACATAATACTCTTCATTAATCGTTTTGCTCTCTTCAAGGTAATTGACGTGGATTATGCCGCGTACATCCCCAAAACACTGTAGCCATCCATGACTTTGTTGGCTGATAACGTCGCCGGTTCGCCACGGAAAACCCACTGTTTGGACTGTGCCTTGGGCTTTGGTGCGCTCTGATGAATGCATGTTTACTCAACACTTACAAATCGACGTCAAAAATCATTCCGATTGTGTTTTAACGTCGCCAAACATTTTTTGAAGTTGACACACGTGCGTGTTTATTGTCAATTGTGAGCAATCGCGGCACCCATCTTGCGGAAAGCTTTCTCACCCGTTCAGTTGAGATGCCCACAGTCTCAGCAATCTCAACTTTCACTCCCCAATCGTTTATCACTACCAGGTGTACAAATATGAAATGCGGATTTTTTTTTCTAAAAAAACATGTTAAATTCGGAAGAATGATAAAAAGTGCTTTATTCAAAGTATGCTCCATCGCTTGTTATACATTTTTCCCATCTTTCGGGCAATTTGTGAATACCACGCCGGTAAAAATCTTCCCCTTTTGCTGCGAACCATTCATCGAGCCATTTCTTCAAATCTTCGTACGAACCAAAGCGCTGCTCAGCAAGTGCGTGACCCATCGATGCAAACAAGTGGTAATCGGAAGGAGCCAAGTCTGGTGAGTAAGCCGCATGGGGTAGAACTTCCCAGCTGAGTGCTTCCAACGTGTCGCGAACTAGTTTTGCTGTATGTGATGGAGCATTGTCATGAAGAAAAATGATTTCGTGTTGCCTCTTTCGGTATTCTGGCCTTTTTTCAAGCAGCGATCGGTTCAAATCGGCCAATTGTTGTTGGTAACGTTTAGTAGTAATCGTTTTCCCAGGTTTTAACAGCTCATAATAGACCACGCCAATCTGGTCCCACCAAACACAGAGCATCGTCTTTTTGCCAAAGCGATTCGGTCTTGCGGTCGATGTGGATGGTGCGCCTGGGTCGCGTCATGATTTTTTGAGCGTGGGATTCTCAAAATAAATCCACTTTTCATCTCCTGTAATTATATGAGGCAAAAACGACTTCCTTTTGTACCGAGCGAGCAAAATGTCACACGTGTTTTTGTGCTTTTCCATTTGCCTGTCGTTCAACTCATGTGGTACCCATCTACCGGCTTCTGAATCTTTCCCATCTCTCGTAGCCGATTGGAAACAGCTTGTTGACTAACGCCCAATTGCTCGGCGAGTTGTTTTTGTGTTTGCGAATCATCTTCGTCCAACAATGCTTGCAATTCTACATCTTCGTATTTCTTTGGCGGTTTTCCACGTTCCTTGTCTGCAACATCGAAGTCACCACTTTTGAAACGCCGAAACAATCGTTCACACGTATCTTGCGATAGAGCATGTTCACCATAAGCTTCTCGAAGTAATTGGTATGATTCAACAGCAGTTTTCTTCAAATGAAAACAAAAAATTAATACTGTCCGCGAATGCTCTTTGTTCGGTATAAATTTCGACATATTGAACACAACACTATGCACACACTTTTCCAATTTATCACTCGTGCGCGTCTGACACTTGTTGATGACACAACAAAATGGCGCAGTGTCAAATCTTTATAGCACAAACTGCATTGGTGCACCATCTGTTGTCTGAAATCCGCATTTCATACTTGTACACCTGGTATATCGTGGATGTTTTCAATCATTTCTGATGTGGTGACCCTATTTGGATGACCTGGACGACGTTCTTCATCAAAAATGATTGTACGGTCGGGTTTGAATTCAACTACAACAGTCTAATATTTTATGGTTGATAACGAAGGTGCAGAGTCTTCATAAACTTCGCCGAGTTCCGCTTTTAACTCATCATTCGTTTTCTTTTTGAAAAACAAATATTTTATCACTGTTTAATATTCAATTTTTTCCACTGTTGTAAAATCTGAAAGTTGTTCTATTTAAATGGCTGTCACTCAAAAACTAAGACACGCAGCGACTTGACTTGACACGATTCTTATGAAAGGTTATATTTACGAAAAATATGATTTTTTAAATAGTTGTAGCGCCATCTGTAGCCAAGGCCAGGTACTTATACAATCCTCGTACTGGGGTCTACCAAAAATATATTTCTACCATGAAGGATATCATATTTTGTAAATTTATTTAAAACTTATTTACAGTTTTTTTTTTAAAGTAGTGAGAATAAATCTAAAAGTTGTTTTAAGGCTTTTCGTCTATATATTTCTTAATTTCAAAGATACTATCTTTGCTTTCAAACTTCGCCCGTAAAAACACACCAGTCTTGCACTAACTAGCATATTTTCTTTTAGTTCATATTTTTACAAAAAGGATATTCAATACAATCAACTTAACTGGTGCGTCTACAGGTTAATTTTGAAAAATGCCCTGTGTTGTTAAAGTTAGTATTTTTAATATATATATATATATATATATATATATATATATATATATATATATATATATATATATATATATATATATATATATATGTAACATTAAGAATAACATACTATGCACATCCAGTAGAATATAAATTATTACATTTGATGTTAAAATTATGCAATTTGGGACACATATTATCAGCACCATAGAGCAGGCAAATAACGTACAAATCTTGGGAGAAGCAAAAAAATAACTAGACCAATCAGTAGCAACAAAATAAACAATTCAATAAGCGGGAATCACTAACCGTATAAAGCTGACGTAGACAATCATTTTGATAAGACTTCTTCAGATTATTCAAGTGTCTCGTTAGGAAATAACTTCCACAATATTTAATAAGCCTCAAGATTAAACAAACTCAAAAAAAAAACAAACAAAAGCACATTTAATCCGATAAACACTCATGCCAAATAATTTTCAGTTTTAAGATTGCAAAAAATTAAAAGTTATACATTAGTACCCGTTTCAAACTGTGTAATGAGTAATTTTTTAATTATATTTAAAATACGCTTTGTAGAGAACACTATTACCAAATCTAGACCATGAATCGAAAACTTGGCTACGGCTTATAATTAAAAGAATTAATTTAAGGAGTCAACCAGAACTAGATTTGCCAATTAGCTAATAACTGTCTTATTCCTTTATTTATTTTAATGCTCGTAGGTTGTTTTCGTGGTCGTCAATTCGTGATTCAAAATCGTTTTTAATAGCCGAAGAATTTACGCTTTTCATTGACAGCTGGTATTTACCTGCTTATTTAGCTGTCAACTCTAACCATATTATCTGAACTAACCTGAACTAATCATATTATCTCTTTTTTTACATTTTAATACGCGAAAGTACATTATAGACGAAGAGGCGACCCGAAATTTTGACCTATCGACTAAACGTCTGCCCAGTTATTCATTCTATCGGGCGAGTCAAATAAAATTCTTTAACGTTGATTTTGCGGCCCCAGTGCCCTGGAATGCCCAGATAACGCCCAAAATGCTACATCCAAAAATAGACTTGTGTTTAACCACTTGAATCAACCGTAACATTTGTTGAACCTAAAAAAGTCGAGCGCCTCAAAAGGCAGACGCCGCTGAGACCGAACCCAGTTTTAGGGCCCAAAAAAGTCGATCCAAAAATGAATTTTCATTTAACGTTATAAAATCATATAAAATCAATAAATTTAGTTTGTTCTTGATAAAATAAAAGGGAACCTGCAAAAGGCAGACGCTGCCAATACCGGAGGACGAAGCTGGACCCTCTTATTCCAGCCAAAAACGGTCGTTTTTCGAGTTACGTCCTCCAGTATTGGCGGTGTCTGCCTTTTACAGGTTCCTTCTTATTTTATCAAGAACAGACTAAACTTATTGATTTTATATGGTTAAAATTAATCCATTTCTAGATCGACTTTTTTGGATCCTAAAGCTGGATCTGGTCTGAGCGGCTTCTGCCCTCTGGGGCGCTCAACTTTTTTAATGTCAACAAATGTTATGGTACTCTTGATTCAAGCAGTAGCATTTCGAGCCTTATCTGGGCATTCCAGAGCCCGGGGGCCGCAAAATCAACGTTAAAGACATTTATTCGACTCGTCCGATAGAATGAACAACTAGGAAGACGGTTAGGTCGATAGGTCAAAATTTCGGTTCGCTCTCGTCGTCTATTAGTGTAAAACGTTCTGCAAATTCATACTTCACATAAAAATGTTGGTTTCTAGTTAATTTATGGTTTAATTAAAACGGTTTAATTTTGGTTATACCAAGAACTGGATTCCTAATACGTGTTTTTTTGCAATCTTATAATACTGTTATATATTTTTTTAAAAAATAATAATTGTTGGGACAAATAAATTTAAATATTAAAAAAACGTTTAAACTATTTTGATTACGAATATATAAAGCAGATAAATTTGTAGAGTAAAAAGAAATTTACTATATTTATTCGTCCAAACATAGACGAATAAAACCAAGATATTCAAGAAGGAAGTAGACGGCGGCTTCCTTGGAAGCCAAGTTTACGTAATATTAGGTTGTCGAAAAAGTATTCAGCCTTTTTCTCGTTAGATATCTTTAGTGTCATATATCTCAGGTGGTAAAAGTCGCATCGGATCATATTTAGCGTCAGTTGGAACCTGATATTTCACAGTAGTAGACATGCAAAAATTGTTGGAATTCGTTTGTTTATTCAGGCTTAATTTAGAACGCCTAGAAAATGCATAAAATACTGCAGAAGTTCACTTTTTCTTATTCTTCTTTATAAGCCACTGCTTCTCCACTGTAGGGGATAGGCCTCTTCATGTGTGTGTATCCTGTGCAAAATGGAACCGCCGACTGCTGCTATCAACCTGATATCATCAATCGATCTTTTCATTGGTCTTCCGACATTTCGTCTGCTCTCCCAAAGTCTCCAGTTAAGTAATTTTGTTGTTCATCCACCATCATTCGTTCTAGCCACAAGCCCCGCCCACTGCCACTTTAATTTTGCCACTCTTTCACTGATATCTGTAATTCTTGTTGTTCGCCTGATATCCTCGCTTTTAATGTGTTCTCGTAAAATAACACTTCACACGTTGGAGTCGACAAAGACCATTTTTTGTAAGGGTCTTGGTTTCCAGCCGATACGTACTTACTGGAAGTATGCAGCTCTCATACACTTTTCTTTTTAAGGTCATGGGGATATGTCTATTTTTTAGAATGACTCCCAGTTTTTGAAATGCAGTCCAGCTGAGACCAATTCGCCTTGGTATTTCTGCTGTTTGATTGTCCTTATCCAAGACTGGATAAGAAAATTTCGCTACATTTTATAATTTTTTTCGATAAAGGCACTAGAGCCTGCGCACCCCTAGGAAGAAATTTGTACTGTTTATGGTCAGGATACGTTCTCAAAAGCAACGCCCAAAAGATGGTTAAGTCGTTTTCGTTCTGGAGATTTCGATGTCAAAAATACACCTCGCAATGGCCGACCAATGACGGAAAAAGATGATAGAATTTTGGCAAAAGTTGAGCAACACATGCATGTAAGTAGCCACGACATCGCTAAGAAACTAAGAGATGAGTTTTAAACCATTTGGAAAAAGGTGGCTACAAAAAGAAGCCCGATGTTTTGGTGCCACATGACTTGACTCTAAAAATTTCGAATTTCTATCTGCGGATCTCTATAGAAACGCAACGAAATTGAACAATCTCTGAAGCGGTTGATCACGGGCGTTGAAAAGTAGATTACGTAACACAATAACGTGTGAAAAAGATCGTGGTCGAAAAAGGATGATGCTCCACAAACGATGGCGCAAAGTTCGCATTGACCCCAAAAAGGTGATGTTGTGTCTTTGGTGGGATTGGAAAGGAATCGTGCATCATAAGCTGTTCCAGCTTAGCCAAATGGTTGATTGTGTCCTCTCGCATCAGCAACTCAAAAGACTGAAGCAAGAGAACCAAGTTCTGTCAAAGTATAAAAAACCATAGTCTCTATTTTGACTTTAAAAGGCTCAAAACTTTTTCGTCTACCCTTTATCAAGCAGAGACATTAAGCTAGCAAGCCGCTTCATTTGATTAAAGACTGTTGATCGCTAACGTTTAACGGAATTCAGACCAAAGCAAAAAGGGGCGGTAAACGTCTTGGGATTTCATTCGTCTATGACCACCAAATCGTATAACTTAAGTTCAAATAAAATTTTACTTACTGTGGTTGTTTGAGGCGCTAAAGTATGTTTACTCATTACTATAGTGGTTGTTTTTAGTTCTGAGTTTGGACCTCCTGGCGACTTAGGTGGCGCTGCGTTCTCTTGTGGTCCTTTCGCTAGCGTTTCAACTGCATGTACTACATCTAATACCTAAGACAAAATCTTGTAAGATTTTAGCTAAAACCTTATTACTGAAATGTTATAGCGTTAGATGGTTATAAAAATTGAATTTATAATCTCTACATAGTGGTTATAAGTTAAGTTTCATGTACAAGGGGGGAACTTAAACTATTTGGCTTCATTTAACAAGGATCCTAGAATTTACTGTTCATATATTTTTACGGATCTTTTGAACGCCCATTCTATTCTCTTTCTAATGATACGAAATCCCACTCATGCTTTTTACTGATTAAAATGATTCAAAGGGAAAACTAGGATTAAAAATAGGGGTAAGAGAAAGGAAAAACTAAACAAATTTTAAGTTTAACAATTAAATTTATAGATAAAAACCAAAATTAATATTTTGTATTGCCTCCCCTAGCCCTTATTACTGCTTCCAGCCGGTTTTTCATGGAGCGGGTGAGTTTTTTCACCACTGTCTGTAGGATTCTTTCCCACTCTTCCGCCATCGCAACCTTTGAGGGGCTAGATTTTTGGCACAAACCCTTCTTTTGAGTTTATCCCACATGTTGCTTCATTGGATTGAGGTCAGGACTCCGTGCCGGGCAGTCTAATGTGGGTATTCTCACTTCCGCCAGGTACTGCCGCACCGATGCAGCACCATGTGGCCTCGCATTGTCGTGCTTCAGTATGAAGCTATCGCCAACAAATCCAGCGTAAGGAAAGACGTGTTCCTGCAGGATATCCTCGATGTACCGATGAGCAGTTAATCCACCGCTACGAGTCTCATCAGTCACGAAAACAAAATCGGTTTTTGCGTCCAGTGAGATGCCTCCCCACACCATGACAGAACCTTTTCCGTAGGCGACCATTTCAGTAATACAGCACTGCGCATAGAGCTCCCTAAGCCTCCTATAGACTCGTCTTCTTTCATTATTGTCATGTAGGCACATTGAGAACTCTTCGGAGAATAAAACGGAGAGCCATTGCTCTAAGGTCCAATCGACATGTTCTCGGGCAAATCTGAGACGCGCTTGTGGATGGGCTGCTGTCAATTTGGATCCGTGAGCAGGTTTCTTCGGAATTAGGTTAGCTTCTTTAGGTTTCGATGACTGATAGCCCGACCACGAGCTCCTGCTGGACCTCAACGCCGGTCAAGTGACGATTTCTTAGAGTTGTGTTGACAATGAAGCGGTCGTCTCGCTTCGAGTTACACCTTCTTCTTTCTGATCTTGATCTCCGTGTAAAGACGCCAGTCTCTTGGTAACGTCTGTAGACTCTAGAGACAGCTGACTGGCTCAGGTGCAGTTGATGCCCTTCTTGCAATAGGGCAACGACTTGTGCCGCTTCTTCCATTTTTCGATGACGTAATTAGTGAGCAGGTAAATCAGAGATGTTGACGGTTCAAGTTCTGATGAAGGATGATAAAAATGCAGTTACATGTGTTTTTATAGGGATGAATAGCGCGCAACGAGTACGTTGCTAAGCGAACAAAAACGGTTCTATTGAGTAAACCCGTTTTAATCAGTAAAACTTTTTGGAAATCCAAATGTTTTTGGTATTATTGAAAATAGTAGAAAATCAGCATTCTAATGATACCAAAAATAATACTATTGTTTGAAAATTAAATTCAAGGATCGGTGTTAAATGAAGCAAAATTGTTTGAGTCGATTTTTTTGCTCACCGGTGAGTTAGAGGATTAAAAGGAAAAGGTGTTTCAATACATTTGAAAACAGTTAAAAATTTAACACAAACATCTGATCGTATAATTTGCCGACACCAATATTCAAAATAAAAAAAAAGCTCTGTTAAATCAACTGTAGAACTGTTCGATGATTTTTACGTAAAATAAGTACGTTAAATGTTGATACATCTGGAAGCCTAATAATAAGTTTTCGTTTCGGCTTAATTAATATACAAAAAGTGATTCTTGTTGATGAGACAAGACAAATAATTGGATAAAAAGTCATTGATTTTTTATATGCACTTAGGTTTCTCGACTTAATATGAAGGTAGAGATTTAGAGTTTTTACTTATTTTGATACAAATAGATAATAAAATGTCAAGTTATTTTAAGTATCTTATATTCAGTGGTAGTTTTGCCTCATGGAGTTAATTAATTAATAATTAAAATTTTCCTCCAGTTCCTTTCGTTGCAAGGATTTACTTGTTTTCAATATAGAAAACCATTTTCATAACACCCAGTATGGGGGTTTGTAATTAAAAAAAGCCATTTTACAACACTGCAAACAAAATAGTGCGGGAAAGATGTTTATAGCAATGAAAATTTGGCGGTATTAACAATACCGATCAAAACAGATATTAAAATTTGATTGGTATTGGTAATCCAGCCAAATTCTCATTACTATAAACATCTTTCCCGTGCTCCTTTACAGTGTTGCAAAATGGTATTTTCCCTTAATTATAAACGACCATAGAAACAAAAGATAAAAAAAAACTTTCTAGTCCTCGCTCTCAAAAACAAGTGGCAGTGACAAAAGTTAATTTCATTTATAATAAGAAACGTACTTACTTTATTAAAACTTGATTCTAAAATAAGTGCCGATTTTTTAATTAAAAGTTTTGAAAGTAAAATTTTCGAAAAATAAAATTTGTAAAACTGTTTTTAAAAATATAATTTTAGAATGAAAAATTTTTCAAAAACAAAGTTTTTAATTGGATCATTTTTTTAGAAAAAGAAAAAAACTTTAAAAAGACAACCCATAAAAAAATAAAACAATATTTATAAATCAAAACTATTATTATTAGTTTGGACTTACCAGAACTAATCTGAGCTACCTCAAATAACTTAAAAAAAAAATGGTTTTACAGTCTGTCAAATAAGAACGTGTCAGTGATAATTCATTTTTGGTAGATGCGATTCAAGCGACTCAAGAAAAAATCGGTAGAGGAAATCTTTATATTCGACGTATTTTAGTAAAAGTCGATTCCGAACTTCGTAAACCCACGTAAAATCCAAAATGAGTCACTTGTTTGCGCGTCGGTTCGAGGCAGTATTTCTTTGTTCCCATCCAAACGGGCCTAAAATGACACATTTCGCGGACGTTAGATATATTAAGAAGTCGGTATCGTTTGTGAAGAAATGAGTAGATCGTTGTAACGAGACAAAAATGTCGACGATTTGCCAAAACTTGCTCGGTAGGCAAAGTCACTCCGAAAGTCGCAAAACGAATAGTGTCTTTGCTTTAACGGGACCCGAAATTGACGCTGCGTCCAGGAGCGGCAAAATTAAGAAAATCGGGTTTGGATGTGTTCCATGAGACCTTTCGACAACATCTCGTGCTCATGATATCAAATTTCGAAGCACGTTGGAGAAACCTTTGCGAGGAGAAAATCACGCCCGAAGCGGTTTGCTTGGGCCCACGATAAGAAACTAGAGTGGACCTCACAATCGCCTGACGCAAGCACTATTGAAAACGTTTAGTCCCTTGTAAAAAGAAAGCTTAGAGAAAAGATTCTGATCACTCTGACTCGGTTGTCTCACGAGATTCGAAAAATGTGCAGATTATGCAGAAAATCTCGTCGACAGCATGCCACGAAGATGCCAGGCGATTATTGATGCAGAAGGCGATTAGATAACTTACTAAGGTAATTGCCCCGTTGTTAGTACACCAAAGAATACATTGATGGCAAAAAATGTTCTCGAAACACATTTTTTCAAGAATACGACCGATCGCGTTCTTATTTGACAGATTCTATTTCATTTAGATTAGTTTACAATTAAACAAATTTGTTTCTTCATTCAATTTCAGTTTCATTTAAATCTACTTAAACTAATTAACTTGAATTACCCACTTTGTTAGTGAGTAGTTTGGGTTGGTGAATTTTGACTAGTTGCAAACAACCTCAACTTCAAAAACTCTTTATTATTCTAGATAAGTTAATTACAAGGTTTTATTTACATACATTCTATAAATACAGTGTACTAAGCAGTACACTCATTTACAGTTTTGCCTTTCGGCTGGCTGATGTACTGCCTGGTGGTAATTAAACCTTGTCTACGTGAGATTTAATTTATCTTGCCATTTCCGTTTGAACTTTAATTGTTTCTTTTGTAGAAAATTTGGGTATTATTTAGTTTATTTTTAAGGTAAGTTTTTTCGATCTAGTTTGCTGGGAAAATTATAACTCGCTTCGCTACTCGTGAACTGAAGTTAGTTCAGGTCCTCCGAAACTAAATTCCAATTTAATCCATTTATTATCCTGAACTAATCTGAGTTAAACTTTGTCTAAGAATAGCCGAGATCCACTTAACCATAATAAAAAATTCACTTAAAATTCTATTAATCAAGAACTTGCCCTTCGAAACTTGATTTTCTGGATAATTTAAACATGCGAAAATTTTATTTTCCAAAAATTTATTCTTTCGAAAATTTTACTTTCGAAAATCTTGTTTGTCGATAATTTTGAAAATTAATCAGGGATCCGAAAATACATAGTAATATAGAACGAAAAACTATAATCTACTGCTTCACTAATTTTCTAAAAAATGGACAAAATATCAGACACAAATCTGTAGTGACACTACTCTTTTCAGCATGAATGATGTTTTCTTGTTGTTCGAAAATGACTGATCCGTTTAAAAACTTTATTTTTCGAAAATATTTCTCTTTTGCTGTTTCGCTAGAGAATTTCTCATCTAAATCTGTAGTGATACGTACCTTTTCAGCAGGAGTTGTTGGTTTTGCTTCAACTAATGAAAGATCGTCCTCAGATTGATAAAGAGGTTGAAGACGTTTTTCTGCTTCCTCCTTTTCAAACTGTAACAATTTAGATTTGATTTTAAGTGTCTAAAATTAGCGATAAATATTATCTGCGTTTTTGGTATTAAATCGTATTTATGTTAAATGTTTTGAATAACAATTAAATGTGTAACAAAACTGTACATTAACATTAAAATTCCGGGTTTCAATCCGTTCGTCTAACAATGAATTTGCACGACGTTTCGCCAAAATCTCATTTGGCATTTTCAAGTGCTCCCGCTGCTGCTGCTATTCGATACTGCTGCCGCTCAGTTAGCTTCAAGCCCCAGCAGCGGCAATATCACAGTATCGAGTAGCAGCAGCAGCGGGAGCATTTGAAAATGCCAAATGAGATTTTCGCGAAACGTCGTGCAAATTCATTATTAGACGAACGGATTGAAACCCGGAATTTTAATGTATTACATTCCATCATCCGTAAAAACGTCTATTGTAACGTATATATATATATATATATATATATATATATATATATATATATATATATATATATATATATATATATATATAACACATGGGCTGAAAAGTCCCGAGCCTAACAAAGAAAACACGTTTTTTTTTGTTCAAAATTAGCTTTATTCATCAACGTAATCTCCATCAAGAGCAACGCAATCATTCCAGCGCCGCTCTAACATTTCAATACCACTTTTGTAGAACGATTTATCTTTTGCCTCAAAATAGGCCTCAGTTTCAGCGATAACCTCTTCATTCGTGCGAAATTTCTTACCGGCGAGCATTTTTTTCAGGTCTGCGAACAGCCAGTAGTCGCTGGGAGCCAAATCTGGCGAATACGGTGGATGTGGGAGCAATTCGAAGTTCAATTCATGTAGTTTTGCCATTGTTTTAATTGACTTGTGACACGGTGCGTTGTCTTGATGAAACAAAATTTTTTTCTTTGCCATATGCGGTCGTTTCTTTGCAATTTCGGCCTTCAAACGCTCCAATAACGCTATATAATATTCACTGTTGATGGTATTTCCTTTCTCAAGATAGTCGATGAATATTACACCACGCACATCCCAAAATACCGAGGCCATAACCTTTCCAGCCGATTGTTGTGCTTTCGGGCGCTTTGGACGAGGTTCACCAGTTGCTGTCCACTCAGATGACGATCGTTTTGATTCCGGAGTGAAGTGATGGATCCATGTTTCATCCATTGTCACATATCGACGCAAAAATTCCGGTTTGTTACGTTTAAACATGGCCAAACACTGCTCAGAATCATCAACACGTTCTTGTTTTTGATCAACAGTGAGCAAACGCGGCACCCACTTTGAACAGAGCTTTCTCATAGTCAAATGCTCATGCAATATAAAGCCAACACGTTCTTTTGATATCTTTACGATGTCAGCTAACTCACGCAACTTCACTTTTCGATCATTCAAAACGATTTTATGGATTTTTTTTATGTTTTCTGGTGTTACCGCCTCATTTGGACGTCCACTGCGTTCTGCATCATCGGTGTCTCTATGACCACGTTTGAAGTCAGCAAACCAACGTTTTATTGTTGTTTCTGATGGAGCGGAGTCCCCATAACACTTTTCAAGCCATTGCTTCGCTTGAACGGTATTTTTTCCCATCAAGAAGCAGTGTAAAATTAAAACACGAAATTGTTTTTGATCCATTGTTTTGAAAATAACAAAAGTAGCGTCACTCTTAGCACAATAACTCACAAACTAATGAATAGAATATCATGAAATTTTAACAGCTGTCTTTTGAAGGTTAGTATTAACTAAAAAAAAGGTGACTGCAATAAAACTAGCGCCATCTATGTGTTAGGCCCGGGACTTTTCAGCCCATGTGTTATATATATATATATATATATATATATATATATATATATATATATATATATATATATATATATATATATATATTATAAACCCATCATATGCTGCTTGATTCTTGGAGTTTGCAATTTGTAGATAACAACGTTATATTTATGTGTACATAATTTATTTACGTTTCGACAATACGTCGCCTTCGTCCGAATAAAGATGTATATCTAAGGTCAAATAAGTTCTTAAATAAGAAGTTAATATAGTAACAAATTATAAATAGTTTTTTTTTACCCTTATTAAATTTTTAGGGAAACATCAATTTAGATGAGAAGATTACATTTTTATGACAGACAACTGAAGGGGGACACGTATTATACACAACTGCCGACATTTTAAATTTTTAGGAAAATATAAGCGAATGTTTTTTTGGGTTCTTTATTTAATTAAGATGTTTATTCTTAAAATCTCGGATTCGGATATAAAATCTATAGCGGGTTATTTTGTTTTGATTCAAAAAAAGTAAAGTTTCCATTGCAAGATGTATACAACAGTTTCTTCCTAAAAATTTCTAAATCTAAATATAAACAAAAAATTTATATGTCTTTCCATATTCCTGCCAAAAAAATAATTTTCCTGGCAGTTGCTTGAAATTTTGGTCTGTGTTACTTGGATATTCGCTTGTTTCTTTTTACCGAGTAGATTGTAAGTACTATAGAAAAATAAAGAAATAAGTATAAAAAAACAACAATTACCTGCTGGATTTCCTCATCGGGTATGTCCAAACTGCTAACACTTTGCGACCTACTGCTAACAGAACCACCTCTCGTTAGTCTTCCTTCTGCAACCGCTCTGTCAACGTCCGCTCTATCGTAGCCCTTACATATTATGAGTCGAATAACATTTCCGCAGGAGCGTAAAGCATTGACTGCTTCGGCATGCGTGGCTCCCAAAAGAGATTTACCGTTGACTTCTATCAGGCGCATACCTGTAGATAAACTAATTAGTAAAGTAATTTTTAAAATATTTAAAAACCAAGCAATTAAAAATATATAGTAGTGATTTAACGGTTGTTAAAAATTTACCTTTCCTTCTTTAATATGCAAATTTTAAGGAAATATTGAGTTACTTCAAAAGTTCGTGCAAGATTAGAAACCAAATTAAATACAACACATTTTCATGAAAAATAGTATTTATTAATCAATAATATACTCTTCGTCATTTTCTATAACTATTTCCATCGTTTTACAAGTTTTTGAACCCTCTGAAACTGCGCGGTTTTTCTTCAAAGAAAGTGGTAAGGTAGTTTTTGACTTCTTCCATAGAATCAAATTTTTTGCCATTCAAATTATTTTACAAAAAACAAAACAGATGAAAATTTGAAGGGGCAAGGTCAGGGGAATTCCGCGGGTGCTAGAGGATTTCCCATATTAACGCCCTAAGTTTTTACAGTGTCTGTTGAGCGACATGTGAGCCTTGAACCTTTTGCTTGGATTCCAACATTGAGTTGGATGAGTTGCTTTTTCCGCAGTTATTGTTCAGCCATGTGGAAGAAGCTCGTAAAAAATTATTCCTCTGCAATCCCACCAAATACAAAACAACGCTTTCATTGGATGCAATTCAGCCTTTGCCATAGATTCTGCTCTTTCACTTCCATGCTTCCAGCTTTTTATTCTTATTATGTTCTTATAAACAACCCATTTTTTATCTCCAGTTATGACTTGATTCAAGAAAAGTTCCTTTTGCTGACGGGCGAGGAGAGAAATGGTTGTGGAAACAGGATTCAGTTTGTTCTGTTCTGTCAAAACGTGTGGAGCCCAGTTTCGAAGTGTATCCAAGTTGCTTTAAATGACGAAATGCAGTCTCTCAGCAATCTCTTAAGTGGTAATCCGTTGATTATTATTCACCAAGTCAAGGATAATGTCATTTTCGATACCGGAAAATCGCCCAGAGCGAAATTTATTTAGATTGAAGGCACCATTTCGAAACCGACCAAACCACTTTTTAACCGTCCTCCTAAGAGCAGGAGCACGATCCAAATAAACGTCTGGAGTATTTTTTGTTGCAGTTCCAACACTAACTCTAATTTTAAATTCATATAACATAACATGACGAAAATGTAACTTTTCATTTTCCATTTTGAATATTAACCTTGCACACAGATTAATTTAAATAAACTTTTTTTAAGGTTATATTAACTCACGACACATTTAAATAACGTTAGTTAATAATTTATAATATATATAAAATGCAACGTCTCTCTGTCTGTCCGTCCGTTAGTGCGCTTATCACTAGAGAACCACTTATCCGATTTACGTGCTTTTTTTAAACATACTGCTCTCTGGCCAGGTTATAAGCTATATTTTATTACGTTAGGTAACATAAGGAATAAGCAGTGACGATAATAGTGAATCAGGTCGGAAAAAAGTTTGCCGCTAGCGCGTTCTCTTGCAATACACTGTCTAAACCATTAAATATAATATATCATGTAGCAAAGGATATCTATGATATATATAAAAAGCAACGTCTCTCTGTCTGTCTGTCCGTTAGTGCGCTTAACACTGAAGAACCACTTATCCGATTTACGAGTTTTTATAAATTTAAACATATGTTCTATATAAATCGATATAAGCTTAGATAATGGGAGATAAGGTGAGATAAGGTGAGATAATGGGAGATAAGGAGAAACAATGGGAGATAAGTCGAGATAAGCCACGATAATGGGAGATAAGGTGAGATAATGGGAGATAAGGAGAAATAATGGGAGATAAGGAGAAATATTGGGAGAAGAGCAGAGATAAGCCTAGATAATGGGAATTATGTTGAGATAATGGAAGATAAGGAGAAATAATGGGAGATAAGGGAAAATAATGGGAGATATTTTATTACGTTAGGTAACATAAGGAATAAGCAGTGACGATAGTAGTGAATCAAGTCCACGTGAGCAGAGCCGCGGGCACGGCTAGCATCAATATAAAAGAAACATCAGAACAGTCAAAAGTGCATGTTTCTGCCATCTATGGAAATCGGGCACAAACTTTTGCAATCACCCAATATTACTAAATATGGATGAGAACTAAGCAGAAATAGAAAATATGAAAAAGTATATTTTACTTAAAATTATTTCTTACATAAATTTAAAAAATATATATTAATGGCATGGGTAGTTTTTTCAAGAGATACTTACAGTAATATCCAACTCGCTCCAATTTGGAATTTGTGCAGTAATGTTTTTCTTTAAATTTGCCTACTTTCTTTTCTCCAAAATTAAAAAGAAACAAAATTTCCTCTGAGTTTAGTAACACTATTGGACGGACGATCATATAACAAGGCTATAAATGAAATTATCTGTCCGCGGTAGAAATTATTTGGGTGCTTGAACCCAAATAACGTACGAAGTTGAGTTCTATAAAATCTCTATCTCAATCATCCACCCTATAGACGACAAAATTTTTTACGGTTGGCCCAACTGATTGGGTTTACTATAAACCCCTGTAATATGTTTGTACTCATAAAATAATATTCAACCAAAAGTGGTCACCGAAAAGACATGGTTACACGGGAAGCTTTATTCTCATTGAATGTACTGGTCCAGCATTGTAAAGATATGAATGTAGATGCATATGCAAGTTTTATAGATTATAATAAAGGTTTCGACTGTGTGATGCACAAGAAATTAATAAAAATTCTAGAAACAACAAATATAGACAAAAGAGATCTAAATATCATTAAAAATCTGTACTGGAATCAATCAGTGGAAGTTAAAATTGGGCTGGAAAAGTCTGAAAGCATAAAAATAACCAAAGGTGTAAGACAGGGATGCATTCTCTCATCACTTTTGTTCAATCTTTATTCTGATGCTGTGTTTAATAAGGCCATCTATAAATCCACTGAAGGAATAACAGTTAATGGGAGTACACTGAACAACATACGGTATGCTGATGATACTGTTCTATTAGCAAATAATTTCAAAGATCTCCAGCAACTGATCGATCGAGTCATAACAGTCAGCGAAAAATATGGATTAACTATGAATATAAGAAAAATCAAGTGGATGGTAATAACAAAAAAAAATCCCTCGAAATCAGGGACAACACGCAGAACAGGACTCCACATTTAAATATTTGGGAGCCAATATAAGTGACAAGTAGGACCCAAGAAAAAAAATATATTCCCGAATTGAACAGGCTCGAGTAACATACATGAATATGAATAAATTTTTCCATCGCACAAGTCTCAGTTTCGAACTCCGAATGAGAGTGGTAAGAGCGTATGTATTTTCCTTGCTATTGTATGGCTGTGAGTGTTGGACTCTTGACCTTGGCTCAGAGAAACGACTGGAATCTTTTGAAATGTACATTTATAGACGCCTTCTTCGCATCTCGTGGGCACAGAAAATTAAAAACACAGAAGTACTGAAAAGAATGAACAAAATGAAGAAATTACTAATACTTCAGACATATAACGAGGGGCCCAAAGTACGAATTGCTACGTCGAATTATTAAAGGTAAAATACAGGGCAAACAATCGATCGGAAGACGACAGAATTCTTCGCTGAAGGACATGAGAAAGAAGGTGATTTGGATGTGATTAGAGTGATATTTTTCAAGCAGCAATTTCTAAAGTTCGTTTAGGAGACAGCATCGTAAGAAGAAAAGTGGTAATCTTGCCCAGTGTATCCTAATTCGAAAATTATCTTACCAGCTTTAAGACGTCCATCACGACGAGCAGCTCCAACCGTATTAATTTTGGAGATGAATACACCCTCGTCCGAACGATCCAAGGGATTGCCACGTTGTCCCTGTAAACCACCTTTTATGTGCATACCCAGTTTCTCGTGGTCGGTTTTTTCTATCACTAATTCCTGGAAAATAATAAGGTTGTATGGAAGAAACGAGATGGACATGATTTTGCAGACGTACAGTAAGCAATCAAAGGTAAAGGGACTAAGTCGATTTTAATTCAGTGAACACAGCGTGACTATATCATTAGATATGGAATCGTTACTCTTTATATTTAAACTAAAATTCAAAAAACAATAATCAATAGGTAGCATGACACATAGTTGTCAAATGTGACTAGGCCACTGCTTGGTCACTGAATTAAATTTTGTCTGATTGGTAGCTAGGCAAAGATTATGAACAAAAAGAATTCTTTTTCGCATTTCAAATAATTTTTAAAGGTACATTACGTAACTCGTTTTTTAAAAAGTTAAGTAACTGTTTTTCTAATGACCAATGGGTGGTCTCTCACTCTCAAATTTCGATACTGTTAAGACACTGTTCCTTTAAGTTTTGTATATATTTCTTTTTCCAAGAAAAAGGCGTGCTACATTGTAGGGCGTAGAGATGTACGTAAAATAGAAGGTGAAATTTTTAATCACGGCGGCCAAATTAAGTACGCTTTAAGTCCTGGTTAAATTATATTTGGTAAAATGACTTATTTTGGTGAGTACTGTGATCTGTTAATGACACAGATATTAAGAGAAAGAAAAATGTTAACAAAATAATTAAACTTTTAAACTAGATTTTTTTTAAATATGAAATCAGTACTACTAACTACTTACTGGATATTTAATATTTTGACATCATCAATTATTTGACGTGTCCCATATGAAGGACTAAAAAAGTTCGATAGTTTAAAAATAATATATTTAGACAAATCTATTTTTATCGAGTAAGTTGATACTTCTGTAACTGCTATGACAATTTATATAAAACAAAACCATACCACCGGAAGGTAGATGGAAAAGTTTCCGATATAACAGAAAAAAACTGATTTTCTGGAGCCAAACAAAATTTATTTATTAAAATAATCTTCCTTTAAGTTAATGCAATTGGCCTAGCGTTTCGCAAAATCCTTTAGTATCTCAGAAAAATGGTTTTTATCTAAACTACAAAAACCGTCATTAATAGCACTTACTACTGCAGCATCCGATACAAATTTCTTCATGCCATTTTTTTTTCGAATTTGGGAAGAAAAAAACGATAGACTGGGCCAAATTTGGAGAGTCTAGTCGGTGGTGAATAAGTACTTGAGTTCGTGTAAGTTTCCTGCCAAAACTGCTGATTTGTGCGCCGGTGCGTGATAAGAGGATTTTCGTTCTGGACAAATGTGATAATTCAGAATAATATTCTTCGGAGATAGTTTTCCCTTTTTTTTCAAATACTCGATAAAAATTATTCTATGAAAATATAAAAAAAAACCATGGCAATCAACTTGCCATCGTTGCTTTCCTCTTCTCCGGAGTTGGTTTGTCTTTTGCAGTCCACTGCTTCGACTGTAGTTTTATACCTGGGGTGCAGTGGTCGATCTAAGTTTTATCGACATTAATAAAACGTCAAAAAAAATTATTTTCATTAAGTTTAAAACGCTCAAGAAACAAACTCGAGATGTTCAACCGCTCTGGTTTTTGATTAACAGTTCGCAAACTCGGCTTCCAACAGTATCTCAGTTGAAGTTTTTTCTTTCCTTCTTCCAATTGATTGTTCACAGAATGCGCCCTTCGATGGCTGTCAGAAACTAACTAAATATTCTCAGACCTAGCTCTTTAATGCTTCTTTCACTACCGGATAAGTACTGAATTTCAACAGAAATCTTGCTAATTTATGGCCAAGTGTGTTTTAAGCTTGATCCAACAGGGTGAAAGCCATACACTACGCCGTACGTACCTTACACAGTAGATAAATTTCTATGTGTAGTAGATCTACAGTGTCAAAAATTGAGCGGTGCAATATAAAGTTCTCCACAGGCTGAGAAAAACCAACAATACAATACAATTAATACCGTCCACAGCATGATTATAAAGGAATGCTTTTTCTTCTTAAAGAGCATATACTTGGCCATGGAGCCGAAAAAAAGCGTTTTTTTAGGATTTTTTTAGCGTAACTATTCATTATATAAATCAGGTTTTTATTTTATATAATAATAAATAGCTTAAAATACAAATTGTGAAATTTTAATTAAAAAAAATAAAAAAAATGGTGGCTCTGTACCCGTTTGCTTGCGACCCCTTATTTTAAAGAGCATTGCGGTGTGCACGATTACTGGGAGCTAAATTATCTGAAGTTAAAATTTCCAAAGAAATTAGTTTACTGAGTTGGGCTTGCACAATTAATGCTCCGTACTGTGATTAGTAGTGATTACCTTTATCATAAAAATTAGCTAACTAACAGCCAATAAATGAATCTAGCTCAATCGAGAATCTAGTAGTAAAAGTTTAAAATAAATATTTACTATCAAAATATTTGTTTTTTTTATAAACAAATAAAATAAAATTATTTTGTCTTCGGTACCTATCCGTTGATCACCAGTCATCATGATATTACTGATTGCACCGAATACGTATTGATATTTCGTAGCTGTTAGTCCCGATTGAATTCCGAGCTTTCCAAACCTTCACCATTCTGTCATGCCACACAGTTTTTTCTTATACCAGAAAAATTATTAAATGTAATGCACTAGTGAGAATTTTCGCTCAATCTATATTTTATTTACACTATTCCAGAATTTTTTCAAAATTTTTGTTCCAAGTATTTCTCAAGATAGCATGGGGGGACAGATATTTTTGCCATTTTTTGAAAATAATACAAAGAAAAGTTTGTGGAAGTATTACATCATATACGAGGCTGGTTTTGAAAAGTCCGTGCAAAGTCCGAGAGATGGCACCACCGGCGCGTATCGAGGTCATGTTTAGTTAGTAGCATCTCTTGAATGAACGCACACCAAGTTTCAGCCATAATAGTCTATTTCTTTGTGTTTGGCATTCGTGTGAATCAAGGAAGTCGAGTGATTTTCAAGAAATGGACGAAAAAGAATTTCGTGTGGTGATTAAACATTACTTTATGAAAGGCAAAACGCCTCAGGAGACTAAAGAGAAGCTTGATAAATATTATGGTGACTCTGCACCTTCGATTAGAACAGTCTATAAGTGGTTTCAAAATTTTCGGACTGGCCATATGGGCACAAGTGACGCTGAACGTTCTGGACGGCCTGTGGAGGTTACGACTCCAGAAATTATTGATCAAATCCATGATATAGTGATGGATGACAGAAGAGTTAAGGTACGTGAGATTGCTAGTGCTGTGGGCATCTCGACTGAACGGGTACATAATATTTTGCATAAACATTTGGACATGAGAAAGCTATCCGCAAGATGGGTGCCGCGATTGCTCACGCTTGACCAAAAACGGAATTGTGTGAAGTGTTGCAAGGATGGTTTGCAGCTGTTCCAGAAGAATCCGGAGGACTTTAAGCGTCGTTTTGTCACTGTGGATGAAACATGGATACATTACTATACTCCTGAGACCAAACAACAATCTAAACAATGGGTTACCAAGGGGGAATCTGCACCAAAAAAGGCGAAGACCGTTCCTTCGGCCGGAAAGGTTATGGCGACTGTCTTTTGGGATTCGCAAGGGATAATCCTTATCGACTGTCTAGAAAAGGGTAAAACTATTACAGGTGAATATTATTCATCGTTATTGGACCGTTTGAAAATCGAGCTGCAAGAAAAAAAAACGCCCGCGATTGGCCCACAAGAAAGTCTTTTCCATCACGACAACGCACCAGCACACACCTCAGCAGTTGTGGTCGCAAAATTAATGGAAATAGGATTCCAACTCGTTTCACATCCCCCCTATTCTCCAGACTTGGCTCCCTCGGACTACTATTTGTTTCCCAATTTGAAGAAATGGCTGGCGGGACAAAGATTTTATTCAAACGAGGAGGTGATTGCAGACACTAATGGATATTTTGCAGACTTGGACAAATCCTATTATTCGGAAGGGATCAACAAACTATAACATCGTTGGACGAAGTGTATAAGCCTAAAAGGAGACTATGTCGAAAAATAAAAAAGGTTTACCCCAAACACATAAGTAGTTTTTATTTTTGCACGGACTTTTCAAACCAGCCTCGTATATTTTTGAACTCGTGTATTCACAAGCTTTTATTTGACACCTCACTCGATGACCTGGTAAAAAATATTTTCTTTCACTTCCGAATTCCCTCCTCAAAACTAACCCCATAAATTAAAATTTAACTTTCAAAACAATAGGGCTCTGATTGGGCTACCAATTCCTATATTTGTGCCAAATTTCAACTTACTATGTCGAATAGTGTCGGAGAAAATCTGGTGTCACAGACGGACACCGAAGTGATCCCATAAGTGTTTTGTACAGAACACTAAACAGGGGTCGCAGGGGAACGTGTAGAGCGTCGCCATTTTTTTTTAATTAAAGTTTCATAAGTTTTTTAAGCCATATATTCAAATAAAAACCTGATTTATATAATGAATAGTTTCGCTAAAAAGATCCTAAAAACACTTTTTTTTGCGGCTCTATGACTAGGTATAAGCCCTTAAGACTTATAGAATGATGTTACGAGTACCATTATTTTTTTTAATAAAACTAAATATGTCATAAAATTCACTTAAAATTAATATTGTCCATTATTAAATTCAAAGCAAGTCAAACAGAACGATTCACTACATAAATAACGAAACGAAACACTACGTATATGCAAAATAATAATAATAAAAAAAATTAAGGTGTTAGTTTTTATTAACGGCTACCACAGCAACACTCACAAACTTCGACAACCTAACTAACACTTACCATCGTGTCTAGGTAAGTAACCATTAGTTGCTTGCAACAAAAACAACTGATGTAAAACATTGACTATACAGAAATTGACGTACATAAAACTAACAGGAAACTATTTCGACTGAGTATGAATTTAAATATTAAAAGAAAAAGGTATTAAGATTTACTTAAAACTTACGGTCTGTCAAGTAAGAACGTGTCCACGACAATTCATTTTTGGTAGATGCGATTCTAATGATTCGGTAGAGGGAACCTTTGTCTACGATGCATTTTAGTAAAAGTATTAGTCGATTCCGAAATTTCGCCGAAATCACGTAAAATCCAAAATGAGTCACTTGTTTGCGTATCTGTTCGAGGCAGTCTTTCTTTGTCCATCCATAAGGGCCTAAAATAACACATTCCGCGGCCGCTAAATATATTAAAAAGTCAGTATCGTTGTGAAGAAGTGGGTAAATCCTTCTAACGAGACGAAAAATGTCGACGACTTGCCAAAACGTGGCTTGGTAGGCAAAGTCACTCTGAAAGTCGAAAACCGAATCGTGTTTTTGTTTTCACGGCACCAGAAATTGATGCTGCGTCAAACGGTAAAATTAAGAAAATCTTGGTGCTCATGATGTCATATTTCGAAGCACGTAGAAGAAATCACGTCACAAAGCGGCTTGCTTGGGCTCATGATAAGATACTAGAGTGGCCCTCACAATCGCCGGACGCCAACCCTATTGAAAACGTTTGGTCCTTTGTAAAGATAAAGCTCAGGGGAAAGTCTCTGATGATTTTGACTAAGTTGTCTCGCGAGATTCGAAAAATTAGCAGAGTATACAGAAAATCTCGTCGACAGCATGCCTCGAAGATGCCGGGCGATTATTGATGATTGGACAATTTACTGAGATAATTGCGCCGTTGTTAGCACACCAAAGAATACACTGATGGCAAAAAATGTTCTCGAAACACATGTTTTCAAGAATACGAGAGGTCACGTTTTTACTTGATAGACTGTGCTTTAAACAATTTTGAAGAAGAGGTATAGTAACGTTAAGCATTTATAGGCATTTCAAGATACAGTAGTGTAAAAAGTGCTTTATAACAATCTTGAAGTATGTAATTCTAAATACAACTAAGAAGATCTAACTTTAAGTGGGTGCCTTGAGAAAATAACCCAGTACATAAAAAATTAGAAAAACAAACGAGCTTTTGTATATAACATGGGGTTTCGCATAAATAAATTCAAAGAATCTTCTTGTAAGGAATTGCCATGACGTGAATAATAAATTTGACAGGACCTTTCTTAGTAGTAAGAGAGGGATTACGTATTTAGCAAAAATATATAATTAATTAAATCTAAATTAAATCTAACCAATGAAATCTTAACAAACAAATTAGATTGGTTTTAAAGTTAGATCTTGTTAATTAATTAGAACGTTAAAGAATATTTTTTTTTACTATACATACTCAATCTTACAGAAAAAATAAGCGAAGATATATTTGAGAAAAAAAAATTATATGAAAATACATTATCATTCTTTTAACTGGCATCGCCCAAAAGGGAATACATTCAGAATAAATTTAAAATCGATAAAAGTAATTCATATTTTCATAAAAAACATCCCAAAAATCCCTCTCCCCTACCTGATATCCTTCGGGAAGGGGATCATGTCGTACTGTCAAAGTTATGCTGTCACTCGGCCTGAGTAGCGCCATGACTGACTCCTGATGCGTACATTTGGTTACATCTTCGCCATTAACTTTAAGTATCCTATCTCCTACTCGTAGCTTGCCAGAATTGGCTGCGGTGCCTCCAGGTACCATCTAAAAATAAGAAAAGGGCGGTTACGATTAGTAAATTAACGTAAAAAACTTTGTGTCTGTAATTAGTTCTCTTGCATTAAAGTACAAGGGGTCGAAGACGACCGTCATCTCTAGGCGTACCCATTAGTCAATTTTTAATCCAGCGTGAGTTTTAATCTGAGTGAAGCTAATAGGCTGGAAGTAAGTTAAATCATATATGTAAAAAATGCAAATTATTGAGATATCGGTAAATAAAGTGAGCTAATAATTAAAAATACTTAAAAGGTAGCCCAAGCTTTAGACATAATTACCTTAAAATTTACTTCAAAAATTATCTGTCAATTTCTTCATCAGGGCTTTATATATAAAATGATCTATTAAATTTAATCTAAACTCTACTTAAAATACAAGTACTACTGCTATTAGCTAGGGTTTAAAACACTTTCTAGTACAACAAATTTTGTATTTAAATTAACATTTACGAAAAAAAAAATGAAAATACCTGATTATAGATTGATCATTGATCTATTTCAGATATGAACTTTCAGAATTTTTTAGGAATGTTAATTTATTTACTCATATATTTCTTTTAAAGTTGTGCCAATAACAGTAGGTATTTTAATTATATGAGGTTTGTTCAAAAAAAGACCGAACGTTTGAAATTGCGTGTGAACGTTGAGTTAGCGCGTCATGCTGCACCTAGTGGCATTCTTTGAAAACAAAACGTGGCTTTCCGCATTGTGGTAGTTTGATCAGTTAGCAAATTAGAGCCGACTAAGTAAACACGTGCAGTCAACGCTCTGCGATATAGTGAGGCAGTGAAGATGAAGGACTTTGAGGAGCAACGTTTAATATTAAATTTTAAGTTAACGTGGGGAAATCTTTTTCTGAGTCGTGGGCATTGCTTCAACAGGCCCAAAAGGAGGACTGTGTGAGCCGTACACAATATTACGAATGGTTTAAGCGTTTCAAATCGGGCAGATCATCGATCAAGGAGGATCTAAGATCGGGACGATCTGCGATTCGCGGAAATCGTCGTTTAACTGAGCGGAAGGTTGCAGAAGAAGTCGGGATCAGCATCGGATCGTGTCACGAAATTTTAACAGAAACACTTGGTATGCATCGCGTCTGGTGCCATGGCTGCTCGCAAGCGAGCAAAAAGTAAACCGTGTCAACATTAGCCAAGAATTGCTTCAACGTGCTAACAGCAACGAAAACTTTATGAAAAACATTATCACAGGTGACGAAACCTGGGTTTACGGATATGACGTTGAAACGAAGGCACAGTCATCGCAATGGGTCGGTCAACATTCGCCACGACCGAAGAAAGCACGCATGAGTTGCTCAAATATGAAGTAGATGTTGATTGTTTTTCGAACTGTCGTGGAGTTGCTCATCAAGAATTCGCGCCACTAGGTCAGACGGTCAACAAGGAGTTTTACGTGGAAGATTTAAGGCGTTTTCGGGAAGATGTGCGTCGGAAGAGGCCTGATCTATGGAAGAATAAGAATTGGATGTTGCACCACGACAGCGCGCCAAGTCGCTAGTCTCTTCTCGTTGGTAAATTTTTCACCGATAACGGAACAGCAGTCCTTCTCCGCCCTTCGTACTCTCCAAATATGGCTCCAGCAGACTTTTTCCTATTTCCCAAACTAAAAATCACCTTGAAAGGACGTCGTTTTCACGAGAAAACGCTGGCACAGTTACGAGCCATCACACCAAACGAGTTCTAGGAAGCATACGAACAATGGAAGAAACGATGAGAGACCGTGCATACCAAGCAAGTGGGAGTACTTCGAAGGAGACAAATATTTGTAAAGTTGTAAATATTGATAAAGATTTTATGACGAAAGTTCGGTCTTTTTTTGAACTGATCTCGTAACTTTAAGTAAGAGTTTAAATTAAGTTTTATAAATAATTATATTTGTCGCCCTAATGAAGAAATTATTTTTTTTTGTTTATAATTCTTAATTAAAAGTAAATTGTTGCATTAGGAATCTTTTTTGTTCGAAACCTTATTTAAGTGTAGTATCATTTAAAGCCGCTTCGATATTGTTTATTTTGTCAAGTCGGTGTGAATATACTTATGTAGTTATGTAGGTGATAATCAAGAAAACAGCTAGAGCAGTTTTCTATCATAAGAAATCTTATTATCCGATTTACTCTACCAAATGGTTAAGAGTTATTAACGTTTTACTGTACGAAACCACACACCCAGTTATTAATTTTGAAATAGGGTATAACTTTTTAAAGTTCTACTGTACGAAAGGCGTTCTTTTTTGTGATATATCCTCTCCCGGCCATAAATTCTAAGTTTATTGTGTTGGCAATTGGGAAGGGTTTGAGGCTTTGGGGTTCCAATAAGAGTGGTTTTTTTCTTGAAGCGGCTCCATAAACGGTTGTCGATTCACCGCTCCACTCTATAAGCAGCTTCACTATTAGTGCTAATTTTTTCTTTAATGAAACGCCCTTTATATTTGCATTGTCTCTAAAAGGTTTATATATATATATATATATATATATATATATATATATATATATATATATATATATATGTATATATGTAACACGTAGGCTGGAAAGTTTTTGGTCTGACACATAGATATCGATCTTTTCAAAAAATCCATACGACTTTTAGGAAGTACCAAGCTTCAAACGATAAGTGTCCAAATTTCGTGACATTTCGACAATTAGTTTACAAGTTACAGTGGTTTTAGTGACGCTACTTTTGATCTTTTCAAAAACAATGGAAAAAATTGAGTTTTGTATGTTGATTACACAGTTTTTTGATGGGAAAAATACCGTTCAAGCAAAGCATTGGCTTGATAAGGGGGACTCTACCCCTGCAAAATCTCTCATTATTTATTGGTATTTTGAATTTACATGCGGTCGTATAGATACAAATGATGCCAAACGCATTGGACGCCCAAATGAGGTGGATACACCGGAAAACATAAAAAAAATCCACAAAATTGTTTTGGACGACCGTAAAGTGAAATTGCGTGAGATAGCTGACACCCTAAAGATATCAAAAGAATGTGTTGGTCATATTTTGCATGAACATTTGGGCATGAGAAAGCTCTGTTCGTTCACAATCTGTTGATAATTCTGAGCGCTGTTTGGACCTGCTTAAACACAACGAATGAAACATGGACCCATCACTACACACCGGAATCAAATCGCCAGTCAACTGAGTGGACAGCAGCCGGTGAAAGCCGCCCGAAGCACTAAAGACACAACAGTCGGCTGGGAAGGTTTTGGCCTCTGTATTTTGGGATGCGCATGGAATAATTTTCATTGACTATGCTGAGAAGGGAAAAAACCATCAATAGAAAATATTATATGCGTTTGAAGGAAGAACTCGCAAAGAAACGGCCCCAAATGAACAAGAAGAAAGTGCTCTTTCATCAAGATAATGCATCGTGTCAGAATTCAAAGGTTACAATGGCAAAATTGCACAAATTCAAGTTCGAATTGCTTGCTCATCCACCGTATTCTCCAGATTTGCCCCCAGCGACTAATAACTATTCGCAGATTTCAAAAAAATGCTCGCGAGAAAGAGATTTGGCTCTAATGAAAAAGTTATCGCCGAAACTGAGGCCTATTTTGAAGGAAAAGATAAGTCCTTCTACGAGAAAGGTACAGAAATGTTACAAAAGCGTTAGACTGATTGTATCGCTCTTGAAGGAGACTATATTGATAAATAAAGTCGATTTTTGCGAAAAAAAAATGTGTTTTAAGTAGGTCGACCAAAAACTTTTCAGTCTGCGTGTGGGTATCAGTCAAGACTGTGGGATGCGAATATAAAAAACTCATTTTTTTTTAATACTTAATATTTCGTCAATAAGTTTTTGACATCTTCAAGAGTAACAGTAAGATTAAAATAAAAGACACAATATTAGTTAGGTGGTAAACCACACCTATAATAACAGGAAAAAGTAAAAGAGAAAGAAAAAACTTCCTTTTTTGTTACTAAATATAAGTTGCACGAACATGATAATAGAAAAAAAATATAAAAAGTATCAAAAAATATAAAACGTTTATTTACGAAATGTGAGTTCATTCTATCTTTCACTTAAAAACATATAAAACATCTCCTTTATATTAACCTCTAAGAACCACTGAATTTCTTCACAGTGTGGAGATAATTTTTGTTTTTATTCTTTTCTTCTTTTATTTTTTTTTCCTTTGATGTTACCGGATATTTCAAATGTACTGTTGTATATTAGTCTTTATTTTGTTTTTCTGATGTGATGTATCGGATTTATAATTTATGGTTTCATTAATCTTGTTTACGTAGTTCATCTCTAGAAATAATCTATTTAGTCTTTTATTTTAATCTTACAGTTGAAGATGTCAAAAACTTGTTGACGAAATATTGAGTATTAAAAAAAAAGAAAAAATGAGTTTTCATTTACATCCCACAGACCGCTAACCGACAAGTTCGCTGCCCATTTATATAAAAAACCGGTCAAGTGCAAGTTGAACTTGCACAATTAGTGTTCCGTACGTTGATTGTTTTTAAAATAAAAAATCTTGTTAGGGTGGTATAAAATGATCAGTGACTTCACAAAACACACCCTAAATGAGTTTTCAACAAAGTTTGTTTCCAATCTTTACTGAAAACTGGTGACCTTGAAATTTTGGTTTTTTTATATACCAGATAAATTATTAAAGGTAATGATAATTTTCGTTCAATCTATACCTCGTGGAGAATATTCCAGGGTTTTTTCAAAATTTTTTGATCAGTACTTTTCGAGATAAGGTAGGGGACAGCGATTTTTCACGATTTTTTAAAAGTAATACGAAGAAAAGTGTGCGCAAGTATTACATTATATATATATTTTTTACTTGTGTTTTCACAAACTTTCATTTGACACCACCCTCGATGAGATAGTAAAAAAATTTTTTTTTCACTTCCGATTTCACCCCTCAAAACGAATCCCTTAAGTCAAAATTTATGTTACGGTGATATAAAATGATCAGTGACTTCACAAAACACACCCCAAATAAGTTTTAACAAAGTTTATTTCCAAACTTTAGTGAAAATTGATGACCTTGAAATTTCTGTTTTTTTTTTTTTATATACCAGATAAATTATTACAGGTAATGCACTCGTAATAATTTTCGTTCAATCTACACCCCGTGGAGAATATTCCAGAATTTTTTCAAAATTTTTTGATAAGTACTTTCCGAGATAAGGCGGGTGGACAGCGATTTTTCGCGATTTTTTTAAAAATAATACAAAGAAAAGTGCGCGCTAGTATTACATTATATATATATTTTTTACTCGTGTTTTCACAAGCTTTCATTTGACACCACACTCGATTACCTAGTAAAAAATTTTTTTTTTCACTTCCGATTTCACCCCCCAAAACTAACCCCTTAAGTCAAAATTTAATTTTCAAAACTACATGGCTCTGATGAGGCCATCAATTCCTATATTACTACCAAATTTCAACTTTCTATGACAAATAGTTTCGGAGAAAATTGGGTGTGACAGACGGACAGACACCGAAGTGATCTTATAAGTGTTCCGTACGGAACACTAATATATATATATATATATATATATATATATATATATATATATATATATATATATATATATATATATATATATAAAACTTTGAGGCCTGCGACCATGATCGGTGAAATTATAGTAAAATTTTTTGGATATCACGACCTGCAGGCATGACTCTGCAATAGACATATTTCTATTCCAAACCTACGTTAAAAAATTGTACTTACATGTGATATAAAAATACCCGGTTCTTTGCCACCAAATGGTATACTGGAATGATCGACGCCTCCAATTATACTAAAGCCCAGAGAACCTTCCTCTTTGGAAAGAGTAACATCCTAAAAAATAAATATTTTTATATGAATCTAAGTTACTACAAATGTAACTCATCCTGAAAAAATTAACAGAAGTATTAAAAGAAGTACAGAAGTATTTAGTAGATAAAAGATGATTTTAGTCAATTAAGGCCTAGGCAATTTAATAATTTTATTTTAGACGACAGCAAAATATTAAAATATATCTTATACAAATAAAGCTCATTTTTCTATATTCCGTATCAAATTTTCCTATCGCGATAAAAAGGACAATTAAATTTGTATTTCTAATTTTGGTAAAAGGTACTTAAATATAAAGATAGCAACAAAAATGAAAAAAAATCAAAAACAAAAATTAAACACACCCTTAAAGAAGTGTTTGTAATAACATACTTCATTTAATTCTTCATTTTGAAGCAAACTATTTAAATACTATGAGTTTTTAATTACAGAAGACGTTTAGTTCACATTAGTGATAAATTTATTAAAAGGACGTATTTTCTTACAAAATACTATCAATATTATGTTGTGGAATTATATAATTTTAGTTATTTTTGTTACGGCTATAGTTTGATTTAATAACGCCAGTAAATTTAACAGGACAGGAAAATGACCCCAAAACTTTGAACTTGAATTGAAATGCCTATATTAAAAAAAAGGCTCACTCTTCTGAAAAATTTTTTGAAAACTGATTAATTAAAAATAAAAATCCCAAACAGAACATTTCTATAAAGTGCAAAAAAACCTCATTGCACCAGTACAGTTCCCTTTTTCTTAGGCCGCGATTCCGTCAGGCTATATTTCGGCAAAAGGCTGTTTTCCGACGGTGTTGAAAAAAAAAGAATACACATATGGTGATTGATATAAACTGAGATAGCTGCTATCCATGTGAACAGCTTCGATGGAATCGCGGCTTTTTTAGAGAAAAAATTAAAAAAAAAAAAATTCTATTATGCCAACTAACGATTTTAAAAGAAAACTGGAAGATATACCCCAATAAGTGTTGTTTAAATGAACTAAAAAATAAAATTATCGCTTCAAAAAAAATGTAAAATTGGGAAAGTTTACAATGTTCACGGGCTTCATTTTGAATGATTATCTTAAGGTTTTTATTAGTAGAGTGGATTAAAAAGCTACTTTTGATAAAATTATTATTATATAAGGGTACTGACTACATATATTTGTCAAAATACAAGTATTTAGAATGGCCCAGGTCTGTTGACGATCCGCATTTTTTGTTCAGACAACCTGTTGGATTGGGCTGTGGACTGTCACGAATTTTCTTGAAAATCGTTATTATTACTCAAGTACAGTTGTAGAATTAACATATTTTGAGAGATTTTTCGGTAAACATATCGCTTTATTGTAAAAAAATGGTTACAAATTCATTATTGTCCATCGCTAGCCACTACTTTCTCTCATCTTTGTGGCAACATACGAATACCACATTGAAAAAAGGACCCATCTTTTGAAGCTATCTACGAATCGACAAATTTTTTTGGTGTCTTCATAAGAAAGGAAGAGCTGTTCAGACAGGCCGTGCGTCATCGATCGGAACAAGTGATAATCATAAGGAGCAATGTCTGGTGAGTAGGGTGGGTGAGGCAGGGTATCCCATCTAACCGGTTCTAGCGTTTCCCTGGCGAGTTTTGCAACATGTGGCCGAGCGTCATGTTGAAAAATCACTTTGTCGTGTCTTTTGGCATATTGCGGTAGTTTTTCTTTCACTACTCGGCTTAATTCCACAGTTGTTGCCGGTAACGTACTCCAGTAATACTTTCGTTGGGTTGGAGCAGTTCATAATACACTACACCCAGCTGATCACACGAGATACACAGCATGAGCTGGGAGCCATGAATATTTGGCGAGGATATTGATGGTTCATCAGGCTTCACCCATGATTTTTTTTTTTTTACGTTTTGGATTGTCGTAGCGTATCCATTTCTCATCACCAGTTAGATACGATGCAAAAAACCTTTCCGATTGTGTCGTTATTCACAGGTGAAAAATCGCCTTTCAACGTCTCTCGCTTCCCATTCGTACGCCATTGGCACTCAATTTCCTCGTTTTTAAATCATTCCCAGTGCATGTAAGCGCTAGGAAATGGTTGTGCGATCAACTCCTCATGATTCTGCAAGGTCTTTTTCTATTTGGCACGGATCTTCATCGAGTAATGCCTCCAATTCTTCATCTTTAAACTTTTTCGGCAGGCCTGGACGTTCTTTATTTTCACTGTCGAAATCACTACTTTTAAAGCGTCAAAACCAGTACTCACATGTTTTTATCGATGGAATATAATCACCATTCCGACAGCAATCGATGACTTTCAATAGACTATTTCTTCGAATTAAACAAGTTTCCCGCAAATACTGTTTTATTGGCATGTAATTCGACATATTCAATGCCCAAAAAAATATGTTGTTTACACTTCGGCAACATAACATATACTAAAAATTAAAGTTTAATGATGGCGCTTCACCAAGAATATAGCAACAGTATGTCCCGACGCGATATAATACAAGTTACGCCCGCTCTTAGCAGTCTCTCAAAATTAATTCGCACTCCTTATAATAAGAAAGAATACCCGTTATGAAAAAAAAAAAAAAAAAATTCAGAACGTTTTCGAAATTCGTATCAAAGCTACGTGTAACAGGCTCGACTTATCTCGCGTGGTATTGAAACTCACGGGCTATCTTCAGTACTTTAACTTCTTTTTACTGTTTCAAATATAAGCAAGAACTAGCACACCGAATGGTGTAGTGTTGTCGTAAAGTTTGAAATTTATGGCAAAACTTTTGTTACATATGTCAGTTTTAGTTAATCCTGGGTTAGGTTAAATTTTCGTTAATACTCATGAACATTCAAAGCGAATAATCATATCGTCACACAAATCTTGCAAGGCTTATTATTGAAATAAATACTGATGTTATTTCTAAATTTCCACTCTATTTCGTATCTTATGACTGTTTCGGTACACAGTACCTTCGCCAGATAATTGGCAACTAACTGGGTTAGTAACCGATTATCTGACGAAGATACTGTGTACCGAAATAATTGTCATAAGATACAAAATATAGTGGAAGTTTAGAACTTTATTTCAATTATTATGAATTTCCATTAAGTAACGGTTACTTCAGTCGAACAGGCTTACTATTATTCTATATAAGGAACAAATACGTAACACTATTTTTCACAAGAACGGAAAACAACAAAATTATTTGAATTCATTAATTATCTTTTAAGTTAATAAACCGATTTTATTAGGCTAAGATTTACACTTTTTTATTATGATTGAGTTAATATTGTGGAATACAAAATTTTCCATATACAGTCAGTAAAAAAGTCTCCAGACACAACCTGTTTTCTATACAATTTTTCTGTTATGTTTAACTAATTAATTGGAACTATGAGAAAACATGTTTAAATTAATGTTTGAAACTTAACCAACGAGAATTAGCATTAAAAACAACTACGGAACATTTTATTTAGAAGTTACATCATTGTTATAAAAATAGAAACAAAATTAATGTCAAAAAAGTCTCCATACACTTAAAAATTACCAATAATAGTTGGACGGAAAATAACAACTTCCTTTAAACTAGTATTTAGTGGGACCGCCGTTGGCCTTGATAATCTCCTGTAACCTTTTTGTCATACTTATAACCAGCTTTCTAGTAACTTCTGCTGGCATGTTCTACCATTCGTTCAATATTCTGTTTTTTAATTCTTCTCTATTTGAAACTTTATATTTGCGAACGTGCCGTTTAAGTTCCTCCCATAAGTGCTCGATGCGGTTAACATCGGGAGATTGCGGAGGTGTATGAAGCTGATGTCGTACATCAAGGATCATCCATTCTCTGGAAAATGTATCTTTTTTCGAGAGTTAATTTTTCGACACTTTCTCTTCAATTGTCTCGCAAAATGTTCAGATAAACATGTCGATCTATGGTACCATTAATAAAATGTGAATTTCCAACCCCTCCAGCGGACATGCTCCCCAAAGCAGAACACTGCCACCTCCTTGTCTCACCGAGGAACAAATGTTTTTAATATCACATGCGGTATTCTTCTTTCTCCAACCTTTAATTCAGGTTAGTCCAGGTTATCAGACCTAAAAAGTTAATTTTAGTTTCATCACTAAAGATTGCAGATTCCCAAAATTCAGGAGGTTTAGTAACGTATTCCCTAGCAAGAGCTAACCGCTTTTTGCGATTAGCTTCCGAAATTAACGGCTTCTTCTTGGCTGCACACCCCTTTATAGCCTGCCCTGTCTAAGCAATTTCTCACTGTTTGTGAACAAACATTTTTCGAAAATAGTTCTCGTACTTCTTTTAATTTTGGTGCACTTTTCTTAGGATCTATAATTAATTGTCTAACAATATTAATTTAAACATGTTTTCTCATAGTTCCAATTAATTAGTTAAACATAACAGAAAAATAGTATAGAAAGCAGGTGGTTTATGGAGACTTTTTGGACTGACTAGATTGTTTTGAAAAACCGCCTTTACGAATCTTAACATACTTTTTTTTTTTAGAATAAGCAACACTGGACTTTTTTATAATTTAGATCCCTATTATATATTTTTTTAATCTTTTTTTTTTATTTTTGATGAAGAAATCGACCAAACAAACAAGTCACGAAATAAGCATCCTCGACCGAAACCCAACATCTGAAATTAGTAAAAGAATCGGGGTAGCTTGCGCAGCGTATGGAGCTCTGGATATATTTAAGAACGACATTCCAATTGCTCTGAAGAGGAAAACATTCAACCAGGGCGTCTCTACTGTCTACCTGGGGCGTGTGCCCTTACTAATGGAATCTGCATATAACCTGAGAATTGCGTAAAGGCTCGTGGAAAGGTCAATGCTTGATGTGACTCTTAATGACAGAATACGTAACGAATATTTGTGTAGATGCACTGGAGTCACAGATGTCATGATGCGCGTAGTTGGGACTTAGGAATCCTTGGAACAATGACATTATACAGCAGCACATATAGTGGTTATAACTGTTGTGTAGAATGGAAAAAGAACTGCTACCATTAAAAATTAAGATTGACAATAACATCGGAATGAGTAATACAGATATTCTATAATCTGCTAGATTGTGTACCAAATAATAATATATAAGCAGCCATGAAAAAATTTCGGAGTAAAATAATTTGTTTAATATACTATATACATGGGGTGAAAAGTCCAGAAATTTTCCGTGAGATGGCAGCACACACAAAATGATTTCAGTTGGCGTCAACTCTCAGAAGATTCCTGTAAAATTGTCATAACATATTGTCTATTAGTCTGCGAGTTGCAGCTGTTTGAGCGACGCTACTTTTAATTTTTGCAAAACGATGGAATTTCGTGGGTTGGCTAAACATTGCTCTCTGATACGAAAAAATACAGCCAGAATCCAAGAATCGCTTGAGAACTGTTAAAACACACCTACTTCGTTGAAAGTAACTACACGGACGTCCAGAAAATACAAAAAAATTCCACCATATTATTCTGAATAAACGTAAAGTGAAAGTGAGAGAGATAACTGATATCGTGAAGATATCAACAGAACGCGTGAGGTATATTTTGCATGAATATTTACATATGGAAAAGCTATGTGCCCGATAGGTGCCCTTGGAATAATACTGATCGACTCTCTTGAGACTATTACGTTGATTTATTGTACCGTTTGAATGGTGAAATCAAGAAGAGAATGCCGCATTTAGCGAAGAAAATAGAAAACTCCCTAAAATCGATAGTGAAATTGGACCAATTGGGCTATGAATTGCTTCGTCATCCGCCGTATTTACCAGATTTGGCCTCCAGTTATTATTACCTCAAATTGGAAAAGTTGGCTTCAGGGAAAGAGCTTTCGCTGAAATGAAGAAGTCGAATGGGAAACTGAGGCTTATTTCAGAGAGCTCGACAAATCGTACGATATGAAAGGTACCTAAATGATGGAAGATCGCTCCTGAAAGAATAAAATCGATTTTGTCCTTTTTTCAAAAGTCTGGGCACTTTTCGCTCCACGTAGTAAAAGTGTAAAACAATAAATAATATATTAATTTCTAGTGTTGTTAAGCTTCCTCAGATATTAAAAGCAAACAAAATTTGTAGATGTCGAATAATTTTAAAATATATAAAAACATTATTTATTTTAGATATAACCAGCTTAAAAGTGCAGTAAAAAAAGGTCAAAATGATGATGAGATAGGCATAACTAGGAATAAAAATTTAAACAACTGTTTAAGATCACCACTTATGTTTATTATATTATTGCTGACAATTGTTTCGACACACTGTGTCTTCTTCTGGAGCACGATGTAAATTAACTAACAAAGTATGTTACAGAATATATAGTTTACCTAATTACAAGTACTAAATTCATTAACAATATTTGCCTTAATACCTAGAAGAAGTTTAATAAAGGGGACCCTCCTCCATCTAATTGATCGTTGAATAACAAACCTGAGAATTTCTTCTGGTTAATTTCTAGCTGTTCTAAACAATTCAGTAATTTTCCTTTCTTTCCATTATGCAAAATTTTGAAATCTTCATTGAACGTTTGATTTTTATCTGTTAAATGTTTAGCGTGATGAGATTTGCTATTTTTCATTCTATAGCTTTGTTTGTGTTCCTTTATTCTTTTATGAAGATATCTGCCTGTCTGTCCTATATACGTTTTATTGCAAGTGCCACAGCATAATTCGTAAACCCCCGTTTTATATTCTTTTTTTTGTTTTACTTTTATTATTTTTAATATGTCGAGCTAATGTGTTATTTGTATAGAAAGTGTTTACATGATTTTTATGGAAAAAATTTTGAATTTTATTAGTCAATTTTCCGGTAAACTCTGCCTATGGGTGCTGGGTGGATCGAGAAGCTTAGCATCCCATAGCCGGTCCTAAGCCCGGATAAAAGAGGAGGGTTCCAAGTGAGGCCAGCGACCTGCTTGGGTAAAAAGAAAACAGAGTGCTCCTAGAACCAAAGGTATAGCCTCGGAACGGACTGGATTAAATAATGACAACCTGACGAGAATAAGGACTAAACGCATACGGAAACCGACTTCACTAAGAATTGGATGTTGGAACATAACATCATTTAACAACAAAGACCAAGAAATCATACTTGAAATAAAAAGACATAAATTAGACATATGTGCACTCTCGGAGACCAAAAAAAAGGCAAAGGAGACAACAAATATAAAAACTACATACTGATATACAGAGGCAAAAAAAAAAGAAAGAGCTGCATCCGGGGTTGGCATACTGCTACATGAAAGATTTGAAAACCAGGTCAGCAAAACGAAATATATTAACGACAGACTACTACAAGTGACGATCGAACCACAAAAATCAAGATCAACACACATAATACATATATATATATATATATATATATATATATATATATATATATATATATATATATATATATATATATATACGTATATACGTATATATGCACCCAATACCAGCAAACCTCAAACGGAGATAGACCTATTTTACCAGAACCTACAAACAGTTTTAGACGAAATACCTAGTGATGATAAAATAATAGTTCTAGGGGATTTTAATGCAAGAATTGGTGATGAAGTTATACCTGGCATCAAAAATCGATTCAACGAAGAAACTATAAACGATAGTGGTGAACAAATGATACAACTATGCATACAAAATGAACTTAGAATTAACAACACCTTTTATCCACATAAACCACAACACAAATACACCTTTGAAAATACACGTGGACAAAGATCAACAATTGATTACGTAATCACAAATAGAAATATTCATCCAACAAGAATACAGGACGGGAGAACTTTAGCTTCCGCCAATGCTGGAACGAATCACCATCTTGTAATAGCAAAAATACGAACAACCATGCAACGATTTCGTAGCGAACCCGTCGAACAAATAAGCAAAATCAATATAGAATATCTATCCGACGACTTAACCAAATATCAACAAAGGTTAACAGAAAAAATAGCCACAAATGATATTCGAGAGTCCGATGACGTAGAAACGGCATGGACAAAACTAAAAACTAATATGCTAGAAGCAGCAGAAGAAGCATTTGGAAGAAGAACTATAAAGAAAGGAGGAAAACCAAACACAAAGCCTCGGTTCAAACAAGAAGTTAAGACATTAGCTGAAGAAAAAAGAAAATCGTACCTACAATACAGATCCAATGCTATAACATACAATGATTATAAAAATGTAAGAAACAGGGTCAACGAAAATATCCAGAGAATCAAAAGAGAGCATTGGGAGAAATTTTCGAACGATATGGAACATGATCTGTACGGAGGACAAAAAAAAATATGGAATCTACTAAGAAATAGAAAAAAAACCAATAAATGAGTATATACAAAATACAAAAATTACGGTGGAAGAATGGGAAAGATATTTCGAAAAACTCTATAGTCCATCAGAAACCAATTTATTAACACAGGAAATACAGCATGAAGATGAAAATGTTGCCCAACCAAATAGGACCATTTCCTTGAATCAAATACAGCACATGGCAGCGAAACTAAAAAACAGAAAAGCCCCGGGCATGGACGAAATTAAGAACGAAATGATCAAATATGGAGGTGATAAATTACTAGAAGAATTACAGATTTTCTTTAACAAAATACTCACAGCCAAGATTATACCATCCGAATGGAAAGAAAGCATCTTGATACCAATTTTCAAAAAAGGAGAAAGGACGGATCCAAAGAACTATCGAGGTATCAGCTTAATGAGTGCGGTACTAAAATTGTTCACTAAAATTTTAGCAGAAGAAATAATGTTAACCGGAATCTGTGAAGAACAGCAAGGATTCAGAAAGAACAGGTCTACTATAGACGCCATATTTATAATCCGTCAAATTACCGAAAAAGCCATAGAGTTTAATAAGATAGCCTTTATGTGTTTCATTGATCTTATCAGGCATTCGATAGGGTACGGTTAACTGATGTCATAACCCTACTACAAAAAAGGAGAATTCACCCGAATATAATAAAAACTATCGAAGAGTTGAACACCAACAACCACACATATGTAAGAGTGGCAAATAAATTAAGCAATAAAATACCTATGACAACCGGAATCAGACAAGGAGATAGCCTAAGCCCAATCTTATTTAACATCATAATGGATGAAATAATAAACGAAGTAAAGAAAACTGGGAGAGGATAACGATTGGGAGACAAAGAAATAAAAATAATATGCTACGCCGATGATGCAGTAATTCTATCAGAAGACGAAGATAACTTACAGAGACTCCTACATAAGTTCCAACAAACAGCAAAAGTGTTTAATATGCAAATATCTGTAAAGAAAACAAAATCCCTTATAATATCTAAAGAACCGAAAAGGTGCAAACTCGCGATTTATGATCAGAG